>JAGIQG010000031.1:24715498-24966128 GCA_024679065.1 Sphyrna mokarran | reverse complement strand
CAAAGATTGCAGGTTAGGTGGATTGGCCATGCTAAATTGCCCCTTAGTGTCCAAAGATGTGTAAATTAGGTGGATTGGCCGTGCTAAATTGCCCCTTAGTGTCAAAAGGTGTGTAGGTTAGGTGGATTGGCCATGCTAATTGTTCCTTAATGTCCAAAGATGTGCAGGTTAGGTGATGGCCATGGCTAAATTTACCCCTTAGTGTCCAAAGATTGCGGGTTAGGTGGATGGCCATGCTAACATTACCCCTTAGTGTCTAAAGATTGCGGGTTAGTGGATTGGCCATGCTAAATTCACCCTTATTGTCCCAAAATGTGCAGACAGATGGATTGGCCATGTTACATTGCCACTTAGTGCCACAAATGTGTAAGACAGGGATTGGCCATGATAATTGCCCCTTAGTGTCCCAAAATGTGCTAAGGTGATTGGCCATGATAAATTACCCCTTAGTGTCCAAAATGTGCAAGTCAGATGGATTGGCCCATGATAAATTTTTCCTTAGTGTCCCAAAATGTGCAAGACAGATGAATTGGCCAATGCATAAATTACCCTTAGTGTCCACAAATGTAAGAGAGATGGATTGGCCATGCTAAATTGTCCCTTAGTGTCCAAAGATGTGTGGGTTAGGTGGATTGGCCATGCTAAATTGTCCCTTAGCGTCCAAAGATGTGCGGGTTAGGTGGATTGGCCATGCTAAATTACCCCTTAGTGTCCAAAGATGTGCGGGTTAGGTGGATTGGCCATGCTAAATTGCCTCTTAGTGTCCAAAGACGTGCAGGTTAAGAAGGATTAACAGGGGATATACATGGGATGCGGGGATGGGTCCTGGGTGGGATGCTCTGTCAGAGAAGCAGTGAAGGCTGGACGGGCCAGGATCCTCTGATTCTACTTTTGATTTTGACGACAGGATGAGCTTCGGGATGGCGCTGAAAGGGTTAAGGCTCCACACATTCCTCTGCTTTTTAAATCTGCCTACAGCCACACAGAGAGGTTATCTAACGTGGCCTGGGTAATCGAGTAGGAAGCAGGAAGTTTGGGCGACAAAAAAAAAGAATGATGACATTTAAAAAGCAGGAAGTGCACTGAGAACTTTTCTTTACACCACCCCCCCCCCCTCTACGCTCGCAGGAGTGCATGAACTTTCTGCGATTATAAGTGGAAGAACGATCGATCTTGCTGAGAGAGGGGGGCAGTCATGGCAACGGTTGTAAGTAATATTTCTGTGTATCAGAAGTTTCATTGCTTTTTCAGAGCTCCGTAAAACTTTGGTGAGGCCACAGCTGAAATATACTGTGCGCAGTTCTGGTCGCCACATTGTAGGGAGGGTGTGATTGAACTGGAGGGGGTGCAGAGGAGATTCACCAGGATGTTGCCTGGGATGGAACATTTAAGTTACGAAGAGACGTTGGGTAGGATTGGGGTTGCTTTCATTGGAGCAGAGAAGACTGAGGGGCGACCTGATTATGAGAGACATGGATAAGGAGCAGCTGTTCCCCTTAGTTGAAGCGTCAGTCACGAGGGGACAGAGGTTCAAGGTGGGGGAAAGGAGGTTTGAGGGGGCATGTGAGGAAGAATCTATTTACCCAGAGGATGGTGAGGGTCTGGAATGTGCTGCCTGGGAGGGTGGTGGAGATGGGATGCCTCACATCCTTTAATAAGTATCTGGATGAGCTCTTGGCACATCATAACATTCAGGGCTACGGGCCCAGTGCTGGCAGTAGATGGGAGATCAGATGTTTCTCGCTGTTGGTGCAGACTCGACGGGCTGAAGGGCCTCCTCTGTGCTGTATGATTCTCTGATTCTACACTGTGCCCCGGAATGGCGATTGTCTCTACTCCAACATGAGAGAGTGAGGCCCACAAGAGGGAAGGTGTCTCCCGCGGCCGTCTGTGGTACAATTGCCCTTTTAGCATTCTATTCCAGCCCATATCCCTCTCCCTTCCAAGTCCAAAAGGGCGGCACGGTAGCACAGTGCTTAGCCCTGCTCCTTCACAGTGCCAGCGACCTGGGTTCAATTTCAGCCTTGGGTCACTGTCTGTGTGGAGTTTGCACATCCTCCCAGTGTCTGCATGGGTTTCCTCCGGGTGCTCCGGTTTTCTCCCACAGTCCAAAGATGTGCAGGTTCGGTGGATTGGCCATGCTAAATTGCCCCTTAGTGCCCAAAGATGTGCAGGTTAGGTGGATTGGCCATGCTAAATTGTCCCTTAGTGCCCAAAGATGTGCAGGTTAGGAGGATTGGCCATGCTAAATTGCCCCTCTGTATCCAAAGAAGTTCAGGTTAGATGGAACGTCCAGGCTAAAGTGCCACTTAGTGTCCAGGAATGTGTAGGTTGGGTGGATTGGCATTGCTAAATTGTCCTTAGTGTCCACAGATATGTAGGTTAGGTGGATTGACCATGCTAAATTACCCCTTAGTCTCCAGAGATGTGCAGGTTAGATGGATTGGCCATGCTAAATTGCCCTTTAGTATCCAAAGATGTGTTGGTTAGGTGGATTGGCCATGCTAAATTGCCCTTTAGTATCCAAAGATGTGTTGGTTAGGTGGATTGGCCATGCTAAATTGCCCCTTAGTCTCCAAAGATGTGCAGGTTAGATGGATTGGCCATGCTAAATTGCCCTTTAGTGTCCAAAGATGTGTTGGTTAGGTGGATTGGCCATGCTAAATTGCCCCTTAGCGTCCAAAGAAGTCCACGTTAGAGTGATTATCGATGCTAATTTGTGCCTTAGTGTCCGAAGATGTGCTGGTTAGGTGGATTAGCCAGGCCACATTCCCCCTTGGTAACAGGGGAACCAGCAGGGTAAATATATGGGATTACGGGAATAGGGCCTGGGTGGGATTGTGGTCGGTGGCAAATGGCCTCTACTGCGCTATTTCTATTTGTACATAAGGATTCTATTTGTACAACTTTTTGGATCTTACTGAGCCAGACACACTGTGGGTCGGCCTCACCTCATTCCTGTCGCCTCGGAGGCCTCTTGGCAAATTTGGGGCGCTCCGGTGATTTGTTCTGGCATTCCGATGGAATGCTAATTGCTCACTTCCCAGCAGAGAAGAATTCGTCACACCCGTGTTGCGTTAAGAGTTGAAGTCACCTCATTGTGTGACGCGACTGAGAATTTTAAAGCTTTTTCTTTCCTGAGGCAGAGCCCAGGGCTGGATGTTAAAACATTCCTCCACCCCTTGAGCCGAGTGTCTTATCCGAAAGACAACACGCAGATTGTGCGTCAAGCCCCTCAGGACTCCTTTTGAGTGTTGGCCTCTAGTGAAGCTGGACAAGTCGATGGGGAGAACCTATTCCCTTTTGGCAGAACGGTGAATAACTAGTGAATGCATGAGACATCAAACCAAAATGTTGGATTGGGGGTTGCACGGTGGTACAGTGGCGAGCACTGCTGCCTCACAGCGCCAGGGACCCGGGTTCGATTCCCAGCTCGGGTCACTGTCTGCGTGGAGTCTGCATGTTTTCCTCTTGTCTGCGTGGGTTTCCTCCGGATGCTCTGGTTTCCTCCGAAAGACATGCTCCTTCGGCGCTAAATTTTCCCTCGGTGTAACCCCAACAGGAGTGTTGCGACTAGGGGATTTTCACAGCAACTTTGTTGCTGTATTAATGTCAGCCTATTTGTGTCACTAATAAATAAATTTAACAGCGGCTCCACGATGCGATGACCTAGTGGTATTGTTGCTTGACTATTAATCCAGAAACTCAGCTAATGTTTTGGGGGACCCGGGTTCGAATCCCGCCAGAGCAGATGGTGGAATTTGAATTCAATAAAAAAAAATCTGGAATTAATAATCTACTGATGAAATCATTGTCGGAAAAACCCATCTGGTTCCCTTTAGGGAAGACATCTGCCGTCTTTACCCCGGTCTGGCCTACATGTGACTCCAGAGGCACAGCAATGTGGTTGACTCTCAACTGCCCTCCAAGGGGCAACTAGGGATGGGCAATAAATACTGGCGATACCCATGTCCCACGAATGAATTTAAAAAAAAAATCGACTGTTTAATTATCTCATTGCTTTCGGGAAGAATGTGAGGGATCATTGAGAAGGTGCGGAAGGAGATTTACTGGAATGGTTCCAGGGGAAAGAGAGGGGGTGGTTTTCACTCCAAGTTGAGGCTGGAGAAGTTGGGGTTGTCTTCCTTGGAGCGATGGAGATTGAGGGGGAGATTTGATGAAGGTGTAATAGATTATGACAGATTGGCAATGAGAAGCTGTTCCTATTAGCTGATGGGACAAGGATTAGCTCTGGAGGGGAAGGGACATAGATTTAAGATGACGGGGAGAAAAAAAAACTCTTTTAATCCCAAACCAGGATGCAAAACTCAGGACTGACACCCTGGTGCTGCGGGAGGGTCAGAACGAGATGTTAAACCGAGCTGTTTGTAAGACAATCCAGCGTAGAAAGAGGCCATTCGACCCATTCGAGTACAATCCCACCCAGCCCCTACCCCCACCCCCGTAATCCCTACATATTTACCCACTAAACCCTCTAACCGACGCAGATCAGAACAGTAAGGGGCAATTTTAGCACGGCCAATCAACCAAACTCGCACATCTTCGGAGGAAACCGGAGCAAACCCACACAGACATGGGGAGAATGTGCAAACTCCACACCAGGCAGTGACCGGAGCTGGGAATCGAACCCAGGTCCCCGGAGCTGTGAAGCAGCAGTGCTAACCCACTGTGCTACCGTGCTGTCCTGTGGCCTTATTCTGGAGAAGGGCAAGGGAGGCTCTCTCTGGGCAATATTTAGCCTTCAATCAACTTCACAAAAACAGATGATCAGATGGTTATCACACTGCTGTTTGTGGCAGCTTGCAAGCGGCATTTCCGACTTTATAACAGTGACGACACTTCCAGAAGCACTTCATCACTGATAAGTTGCTTTGAGGTGTCCAGCAATCATTTAACCACTTTATTCGGGGTGGCACAATGATTAGAACTGCTGTCTCACGGTGGTGCCAGGGGACTGGGGTTCGATTCCCGGCTTGGGTCACTGTCTGTGTGGAGTTTGCACATTCTCCCCGTGTCTGCGTGGGTTTCCTCCGGGTGTTCCGGTTTCCTCCAGACAAGTGCTGGTTAGGTGGATTGGCCGTGCTAAATTAACCCTAAAAGTTAGGGGGATTAGCAGGGTAAATGTATGGAGTTATGGGGATTGGGCCTGGGTGGGATTGTGATTGGTGCATACTTGATGGGCTGAATGGCCTCCTTCTGCTCTGTAAGGAGTCTACAATTCTCTCTCTCTCTCTCTCTCTAAGTCATTTTCAAGCCTTCTCTCGGCTTCCATAGAATCCCTACAGTGCAGAAGGAGACCATTCGGCCCATCAAATCTGAGCTGACCACAATCCCATCCAAGCCCTATCCACATAACCCTACTTATTTCCCCTTACCCGACACTAAGGGGCAACTTAGCATGGCCAATCCACCGAATCCGCCCATCTTTGGGGTGTGGGAGGAAACCCATGCAGGCATGGGGAGAACATGCACAATCTGCACACAGTGACCCGAGGCTGGGAGTCGAACCTGGGCCCCTGGCGCTGTGAGGCAGCAGTGCTAACCACTGTGCCGTCCAGCACAGGAGCAGGCCCTTCGGCCCATCATATTGTACCCAGCGTGACGCCAAACTAAACTAATCCCTCCTGCCTGCCCTTGCTCCATATCTCTCTATTCCTTGTATATTCATGTGTTTGTCTAAAAGCCCCTTAAACACCTCCCCCCCCCCATCGTATTTACCTCCACCACCACCCCTGGCAGCACATTCTAGACCACTCTTTGCGTAAATAAGCTTACCCCTCACGTCTCCGCTAAACGTTCCCCTCTTGCGTGACCCCCTACTATTGGATATTTCAACTCTGGGAAACAGATTCTGACTGTCAACCCTATCTTGGTACCCTATCTAGGTACCATTGGCATATGGAGTCTTAGCTTTTATTGGTAGGTTCGCGAGGGCACTCACCATCTCGGAATATATCGGCTGCTCCTTCACAGCTAAAATCCTGGAATTCCCTCCCTAACGGCATCAACCCACAGCACTGGGGACTGCAGCGATTCAAGATGGCGGGTCGCCACCACCTTCTCAAGGGGCAACTAGGGACGGGCAATAAATGCTGGCCCAGCCAGCGACACCCACGTCCCACGAATGAATTAAAAAAAGTCAGAAAAGACCCAGGTTTGAATCCAGTTTGTGTGAAACCAACCTGATCCAGCTGGGGCCAGATAATGGCCTAGTGGTATTATCGCTAGACTATTAATCCAGGGGCTCAGCTAATGTTCTGGAGACCCGGGTTCGAATCCCGCCACGGCCACTAGTGGAATTTGAATTCAATAAAAAAAATCTAGAATTAAGGCAGCACGGTGGATTGGCACTGCTGCCTCACAGCACCAGGGATCCGGGTTCGATTCCTGGCTTGGGTCACCCTCCGTGTGGAGTTTGCACATTCTCCCCGTGTCCGCGTGGGTTTCCTCCGGGTGCTCCGGTTTCCTCCCACAGTCCAAAAGATGCGCTGGTTAGGTTGATTGGCCAGGCTAAATTGCTCCTTAATGTTAGGGGGACTACTAGGGTCAATATGTGGGGTTACAGGAATAGGGCCTGGGTGGGATTGTGGTCGGTGCAGAGTCAATGGGCTGAATGGCCTCCTTCTGCACTGTAGGGATTCTATGACTTTGATTTTAAGAATCTACTGATGACCATGAAACCATTGTCGGAAAAACCCATCTGGTTCTCTTTAGGGAAGGAAATCTGCCATCCTTACCCCAGTCTGGCCTACCCCAGAGCCACAGCAATGTAGTTGACTCTCAACTGCCCTCGGGCAACTAGGGATGGGCAATAACTACTGGCCCAGCCAGCAATACCCATGTCCCAAGAATCCCAATAACAAGCACAGTGATACCATGCTCACAGGCGAGAGGATTCTGCTCTCTCGTGTATTGGGTGAGGCTAACATTTGGCTATGACGTCAACATAATGGACTCCCAAAAATAATTCTCAATTTGCTGTAAAATTTTCATTTGGACGCTCGGGGGGATCCTGTTGGCTGAGGTGAGGGAGGGTGGTCTGCAAACCATGGTTACGCGGACAGAATAAGGACCTGAAGTGGGTTTAAGATTATGGCGCCTGATACTCGCTCGACTGGGAGCTTCACTTTTGTTCTCTGAGGCGGCCATCTTGCGTCACTGCCGTAGCAACACAGAGAATTGACTCAATAGTTCGTTAAGCATGACGCCGTTTCCATAGCACCCAGTTCCTCTGAATGTTGACTTGGCGACAGGCTAAGAACAGGAGTAGGCCTTTGAGGTTGAGTGTCTTGGGTTACAGGGAGATGTAGATGGTCAAATTGGCGGGTAAGCGGCAGATAAAATTTAGCCCTGAAAAGTGTGAGGTGACGCACTTTGCAAGGAGTAATTTAACAAGGAAGTGTACTATCAAAAGTCTGACATTGGCAAGCTCCGAGGAACAAAGAGACATTGATGTGTTGGTCCTCTGAAGGTGCAAAGGCAGGTTAATAAGGTGGTGAAAAAGGCATATGGCATCTTTATCAATATAGATTACAAAAGCAGAGAGGTCATATTGGAGTTGTACAGAACTTTGGTGAGGCTGGAGTACTGTGTGCAGTTCTGGTCACCGAATTATAGGAAGGGTGTGATTGCACTGGAGGGGGAGCAGAGGAGATTTCATCAGGATGCTGCCTGGAATGGAACATTTAAGTTACAAAGAGGGGTTGGGTAGGATTGGGTTGTTTTTTGCTGGCGCAGAGAAGATGGAGGGGCGAACTGACCGAGGTGTAGAAGATTATGAGAGACATGGACAGAGTGGATAAGGAGCATAAGGAATACGAGCAGGAGTAGGTCATCCAGCCCCTCCAGCCTGACCCCACCGTTCGACAAGATCACAGCTGATCTGAAGAGGATCAGTTCCACTTTCCCGCTTTCTCCCCATAACTTTTAATTCCTTTGTCTATCAGAAACGCATCTACCCGTGACTCAAATACATTCAGCGAGGAGCAGCTCAGTTGCGAGGCGACGCAAGTTACAAGTGAGGGACGGGAGGTTTAGGATTTCAGGAAAAACTTTTTTACTCAGAGGGTCTGGAATGCACTGCCTGGGAGGGTGGTGGAAGTGCGATGCCTTTAAAAAGTACCTGGATGGGCCCTTGGCGCATCATAACATTCAGGGCTATTGGGCTGGCAAGTAGCAGTCGGAGCCCTTTTTTGCATCAGTGCAGACTCGACGGGCTGAAGGGCCTCTTTTGCACAGTGATTCTGTCCACAGAGCCTACTCCAGCAGTCAGTGAGTTCAAGACTAGCCTCGGCACTTTCTACTCTTCCAATTCCTCTACGCACTTCCTGTCCTCTCTCGATATCTTTCAAAATCTCAGCCAACACAGGTTCACGTCTCGAATGAACAACTGTTGTACTCTAAAGTAGAGGATTCCAAAGATTCCTGGTTCTCAGAATGAAGAGACATCCAGTCCAAACTCTCCAAACAGGAAAAACCTGATTAAAAATTTTGTACGTTCTCAGCGGCAACACTTCTCATTGTATCAGAGAATCCGTACGGCGAACTTTGTAAGTCTGCAGAGGGATACCGATACGTTGAAGTGAAGGGGACAAGGGTCTGGAAGATGGACTTCTATCTCGGTAAATGTGGGGTTATCCATTTAGGTAGGAATAACAGCAAAATGGTTAGTAGCACTGCTGCCTCACAGTGCCAGGGAGCCGGGTCCGGCTCCTGGTTTGGGTCACCGTCTGTGTGGAGTCTGCACGTTCTCCCCATGTCTGAGTGGGTTTCCTCCCGCGTTTTAAAGTTTATTTATTTTCTCTTACACTAACACTGCAGTGAAGTCACTGTGAAAATCCCCCAGTTGCCACACTCTGGGTTATGCCGAGGGAGAATTTAGCAACCGAGCTGTAGGAGGGAACTGGAGCACCCAGGGGAAACCCAGGGCAGACACGGGGAGAATGTGCCAACCCCACCCAGACAGTGACCCGACTGGGGATCGAACCTGGGTACCTGGCGCTGTGAGACAGCAGTGCCAACCACTGTGCCACCATGCTGACCCAAAGATGTGCAGTTTAGATGGATTGGTTGTGTTACATTCCGCTTTGGTGAACCCAAACAGGTGCCCGGAGTGTGGCAACAGGAGGATTTTCACAGTAACTTCGTTGCGGTATTAATGAAAGCCTATTTGTCACAAATAAATAAACTCTAACTTTAGTTTTTATTTAAATGATAAAAAAATTGCAGCGTGCTGCTGTGCAGAGGGACCTGGGTGTCCTTGTGCAGGAATCTCAAGGAGTTGGTTTGCAGGGAATGAAGAAGGCAAATGGAATTTTGTCCTTCATTGCTGGAGGGATGGAGTTTAAAAACAGTGAGGTTATGTTACAGCTGTATAAGGTGCTGGTGAGGCAACACCCGGAGTTACTGTGTACAATTTTCGTCTCCTTATTTGAGAAAGGATAGACTGGCACTGGAGGGGGTGCAGAGGAGATTCACTCGGTTGATTCCAGAGTTGAGAGGGTTAGGTTATGAGGAGAGACTGAATAGACTGGGGCTATATTCATTGGAATTCAGGAGAATGAGGGGAGATTTTATAGAAACATATAAGATTATGAAGGGAATAGATAAGATAGAAGCAGAGAAGTTGTTTCCACTGGTGGGTGAAACTAGAACTGGAGGGCATGGCCTCAAAATAAGGGGGAGCAGATTTGGGACTGAGTTGAGGAGGAACTTCTTCACACAAAGGGTTGTGAATCTGAGGAATTCCCTGCCCAGTTGAGGCTCCCTCATTGAATGTTTTTAAGGCAAGGATAGATAGATTTTTGAACAGTAAAGGAATTAAGGGTTATTGTGAGCGGGGCGGGTAAGTGGAGCTGAGTCCATGAAAATATCAGCCATGATCCTATTGAATGGCGGAGCAGGCTCGAGGGGCCGAATGTCCGATTCCTGCTCCCAATTCTTATGTTCTTAAATTGCAGAAAGACTTCCTTATTCTCATGCTCCAACCTGCTTGCTTCGAAAGGTTGAACAAAGAACAAAGAACAGAACAGCATAAGAAACAGGCCCTTCAGCCCAACGAGCCCGCGCTGCCACCCCGATGTTCCCACCTCTACCCGTGATCCCTGTCTATGTTTATAGATCTATGGATTAAAAACCAAATTTGAGACAATTTTGGGAGAATTTGTTTTGCCAATTAGCCTAAGAGCACATCTTTGGGATGTGGGAGGAAACCGGAGCACCCGGAGAAAACCCACGCAAGCACTGGGAGAATGTGCAAACTCCCACAGACACAGGCCCAAATCCATGTATCTGCACAGCACAGCGATAGTCACTGAGCTGTCGTGTTGCCCATCAAATGGTCCAGGTCAAGCGTACACTAACGACGTGAAGCACTAGGATACTCTCAAAAAAAATCCAAGAGCAGCCCTCTCACGACCCATCGTGTGTATGCCCCTTGTTAGACAACAAGGTGGACCAAAGCACCTGTAGGATAAAAACAAGTATGTCAATATCATTATCTATTTACACACTTCCCAGGGACTCCCAAGGCTCATGATCCCTATTTTAAATCAGTCTTCTATACCCCTCCATTCCCATTCTGTTCATGTGCCCATCTAAGTATCTCTTAAATAATTCCAGAGTACCTGCCTCCACCACTTTACTTGGCAGCGCAGCCGATTGCTTACGTTATTGCCTGCTGTACCAGCATGCTAACTTTCTGCATTGTGTCCATCCCCTGAACTTCTCCCAAATATATATTAACCACATCTCTCAGAGAGAACTAATTCTGGGATTGAGCCCAGGTCCCCAGGAATTAAAGGCGTCTGCAGACTGGCGACTGGGAGACACAAATACATTCATTTCACTCTCTCCATATTCCTGGTAATTTGATGTCATGTTTTGGAGATCAGAATAGAAAGAGACGGTGCCCTAACCGCCTTATAAACAGGCAGAAGCTGCCACTTTCCAAGCGTTAATAATAACCTCGCCTCAAAACCCACTGATGTTACCCCAGGGGAATTTGCAGGTGATAGCACAGTCCTGAATTTCTTAAAGGTTTACAAGTTAGTTCATAGAGTCCGTGTAATGCAGAAGGAGGCTGTTCGGCCTATCGAGTCTGTGCCGTTTCTCCAACAGATCATCTTACCTACCCCCGTAACTCCACATATTTGCTCTGCTGATTCCCCTAACTTACACATCTTTCGAGATTAAAGGACAATTTAGCATGGCCAATCCACCTAACCTGCACATCTTTGGACACTAAAGGGCAACTTAGCATGGCCAATCCACCTAACATGCACATCTTTGGACACTAAGGGACAATTTAGCATGGTCAATCCACCTAACCTGCACATCTTTGGATACTATGGGACAATTTAGCATGGCCAATCCACCTAACCTGCACATCTTTGGACACTAAAGGCAATTTAGCACGGCCAATCCACCTAACCTGCACATCTTTGGACACTAAGGGACAATTTAGCATGGCCAATCCACCTAACCTACACATCTTTGGACACTAGGGACAATTTAGCATGGTCAATCCACCTACCTACACATCTTTGGACACTATAAGGGACAATTAGCATGGCCAATCCACCTAACCTGCACATCTTTGGACACTAAGGGACAATTTAGCATGGCCAATTCACCTAACCTACACATCTTTGGACACTAAGGGACAATTTAGCATGGCCAATCCACCTAACCTACACATCTTTGGACACTAAGGGACAATTTAGCATGGCCAATTCACCTAACCTCCACATCTTTGGACTGTGGGAGAAAACCTGAGCACCCGGAGGAAACCCATGTAGACATAGGGAGAGTGTACTGACTCCACACAGTTACCCAAGACTGGAATTGTACCCAGGTCTCTGGCTGTGTGAGTCAGTAGCGCTAACCGCTGTGCCACTGTGTCCTGTAAACACTGACTCAATTGCATCATACAAGAATTAATATCTCTCCTCCCAGGAACCAATCTAGTAAAACTTTACCCTCATCCGAGTCTCATTCCTCTGGCAAGGAGACCAAAAGTGTGCAAAGACTGTCCTCACAAAGTACCTGTAAAATTGCAGAGAGACTTCCTTATTCTCATGCTCCAACCTGTAGCTTCGAAAGGTTGAGATGCCAATTGCTTACGTGATTGCCTGCTGTACCAGCATGCTAACTTTCTGCATTGTGTCCATCCCCTGAACTTCTCCCAAATATATATTTAACCACATCTCTCAGAGAGAACTAATTCTGGGATTGAGCCCAGGTCCCCAGGAATTAAAGGCGTCTGCAGACTGGCGACTGGGAGACACAAATACATTCATTTCACTCTCTCTGTATTCCTGGTAATTTGATGTCATGTTTTGGAGATCAGAATAGAAAGAGACGGTGCCCTAACCGCCTTATAAACAGGCAGAAGCTGCCACTTTCCAAGTGTTAATAACAACCTCACCTCAAAACCCACTGATGTTACCCCAGGGGAATTTGTTGGTAATAGCACAGTCCTGATTTTCTTAAAAGTTCATGGGTTCATTCATAGAATCCCTGCAATGCAGAACGAGGGCTGTTCAGCCTATCGAGTCTGCACTGTTTCTCTAACAGAGCATCTTACCTACACCATAATCCCATGTATTTACTCTGCTAATTCCCCAAGGGCAATTTTGCATGGCCAATCCACCTAACCTGCACATCTTTGGACACTAAGGGGCAATTTTGCATGGCCAATCCACCTAACCTGCACATCTTTGGACACTAAGGGGCAATTTTGCATGGCCAATCCACCTAACCTACACATCTTTGGACACTAAGGGGCAATTTAGCAAGGCCAATCCACCTAACCTGCACATCTTTGGACACTAAGGGGCAATTTAGCATCGCCAATCCCCTAACCTGCACATCTCTGGACACTAAGGGCAAATTTAGCATGCAAATTCACCTAACTTGCACATCTTTGGACACTAAGGGGCAATTTAGCATGGCAATCCACCTAACCCACATATCTTTGGACACTAAGAGGCAATTTAGCATGGCCAATCCAACTAACCCGCACATCTTTGGACACAAAGGGGCAATTTAGCATGGCCAATCCAACTAACCCGCACATCTTTGGACACAAAGGGGCAATTTAGCATGGCCAATCCTCTAACCCCGCACATCTTTGGACACTAAGAGGCAATTTAGCATGGCAATCCAATAACTAACCTGCACATCTTTGGACACTAAGGGGCATTTAGCATGGCCAATTCACCTAACTTGCACATCTTTGGACATTAAGGGGTAATTTAGCATGGCCAATTCACCTAACTTGGACATCTTTGGACACTAAGGGGCAATTTAGCATGGCCAATTCACCTAACTTGCACCATCTTTGGACACTAGGGACATTTAGCATGGCCAATCCACCTAACCCACACATCTTTGGACACTAAGAGGCCATTTAGCATGGTCAATCCAACTAACCTGCACATCTTTGGACACTAAGGGACATTTAGCATGGCCATTCACCTAACTTGCACATCTTTGGACACTAAGGGACAATTTAGCATGGCCAATCCACCTAACCCGCACATCTTTGGACACTAAGGGGCAATTTAGCATGGCCAATCCACCTAACCCGCACATCTTTGTCCACTAAGAGGCAATTTATCACGGCCAATCGACCTAACCTGCATGTCTTTGGATTGTGGGAGGAAACGGAAGCAGATACGGGGAGAATGTGCAAACTCCACACAGACAGTGACGTGCAGTCCCCACACAGACAGTGACCGGAGCAGGGAATTGAACCTGGGTCCCTGGCACGGTGAGGCAACAGTGTTAATCACTGTGCCAGAATGTCACCCCTTTTGACACTAATCTGATATTGACTGCCTCTGATTCCTGACCCTTCAACCAATGGGAAGGGTCAGTAATATTATCTGAAGCTTGTGTCTGGCTGGTTTTGCATGTAGGCCAAGTACAAGGATGGAATCAGGCTCGGCTGTGATGCCTTCATGGTCAGATAGCTTGAAACCTGGGCTGGCTTGTCAGGAGTGTCCCATTGATTTGGCCATAGAGTGTAGCTGGCCAACTTTGGAACATAGAGCCCCTGTTTTTCTTAGGGTAAAAGTGGGGGGCAATAATGACAGAGCGAAGTGGGGGCATTTCTGAGTATTGTTGTCCTGCTCCTGCAGCTGTACCTGGTTTGTAATGGTCTGAGAAATGAGCGGTGGCACAGTGGTTAGCACTGCTGCCTCACAGCGCCAGGGACCAAAGTTCAGTTCCCGGCTCCGGTCACTGTCTGTGTGGAGACTGCACGTTCTCCCCATGTCTGCGTGGGTTTCCTCTGGGTGCTCCACTTTCCTCCCACACTCCAAAGATGTGCAGGTTAGGTGGATTGGCCATGCTAAATTGTCCCTTAGCGTCCAAAGATGTGCAGGTTAGATGGATTGGCCGTGCTAAATTGTCAGTTTGTGTCCAAAGATGTGTGGGTTAGGTGGATTGACCATGCTAAATTGCCCTTAGTCTCCAAAGATGTGCAGGTTAGATGGATTGGCCATGCTAAATTGCCCCTTAGTATCCAAAGATGTGTAGGTTAGGTGGATTGACCATGCTAAATTGTCCCTTAGTGTCCAAAGATGTGCAGGTTAGGTGGATTGGCCATGCTAAATTGTCCCTTAGTGTCCAAAGATGTGCGGGTTAGGTGGATTGGCCATTCTAAATTGTCCTTTAGTGTCAGGGGAACTAGCTAGAGTAAATGCATGGGTTTAGGGTGATAGGACCTGAATGGGATTATTGTCGGTGCAGACTCGATGGGCCAAATGGCCTCCTTCTGCACTGTAGAATTCTATCATTTTTGGGTGGGACAGTGGTTGGCACTGCTCCTTCACAATGCCAGGGATCTGGTTCCATTCCGAGTGACTGTACACGCAGAGTCTGCATGATCTCCCCGTGTCTGCGTGGGGTTCCTCCGGGTGCTCCGGTTTCCTCCTACAATCCAAAGATGTGCAGGTTAGGTTGATTGGCCGTTCTAAATTGACCATTAGTGTCAGGGGATTAGCAGAATAAATATGTGGGGTTACGGTGATAGGGCCTGGGTGGGATTGTGATTGGTGCAATGGGCCAAATGGCCTCCTTCTACTCTGTGGGGATTCTATGGGCATGTATTGCTATTGAGGAAGTACAGCAAAGGTTTACCATGCATTAGTCACTGAAAGTAAGCGTGCAGGTACAGCAGGCAGTAAAGAAGGCAAATGGTATGTTGGCCTTCATAGCAAGAGGGGTTGACTAAAGGGATAGGTATGTTTTACTGCAATTGTACAGGGCATTGGTGAAGCCACACCTGGAGTATTGTGTACAGTTTTGGTGTCCTTATCTGAGGAAGGATGTCCTTGCTACAGAGGGAGTACAGCGAAGGTTTACCAGGCTGATTCCTGGGATGGCAGGTCTGTCACACGAGGAGAGACTTAAGTCAGTTAGGATTATATTCACTGGAGTTTCGAAGAGAGAGAGGGGATCTCATAGAAACTTATAAAATTCTAACAGGGTTAGACAGGGTAGATTCAGAAAGAATGTTCCCGATGGTGGGGAGAGTCCAGAACTAGAGGGTCATAGTTTGAGGATAAGGGATAAACCTTTTAGAATTGAGGTGAGGAGAAATTTCTTCACCCAGAGGGTGGTAAATGTGTGGAATTCACTCCCACAGAAAGTAGTTGAGGCCAAAACGTTGTGTGATTTCAAGAAGAAATTAGATATTGCTCTTGGGGCTAAAGGGATCGAGGGATATGGGGAAGGGGGGAATCAGGATATTGAATTTGATGGTCAGCCAGGATCAAAATGAGTGGCAGAGCAGGCTCGAAGGGCTGAATGGCCTCTTCCTGCTTCTAGTTCCTATGAAATGGCTGCAGAGTGTCTGAAAGCTTTGGAATATGGCACCTCTGTTTCTCTCAGGGATGAGGGGGTGGGACAATTATGGCAGGACGTGTAATCTAACATTTTGGAATATTTTTAACATCTTGTCCTACCCTGAAGGTGTCCTTGTTTCGTCATGGTCTGCAAAATGGGGCATTTATGTAGTGTATGGAAAATTGAAATTTGCCTGCTTGAAGTTACATACACGCTTGTACCAGCAGAGGGAGTCTGCTAGCAAGTGAATAGAATAGTCAACAGTCCACGCTCCGCAGCTTGTTCAGTTCGAAGGTGGGACTTTCTGTGCAACCGCAGGCACATGTTCCACTGCAGAAGGAGTGGCCTTCCATTGGCTGGTGGCCAATTCCGGCACTAATTCTATACACCCCTGGCCAAGCATAGAATTGTTACTGTCCCAAGAAGAACATGACATCTTCTCGCAAAGATCCACCTTTTTTCAGCAGTAGACATGTTTGATTTGGTTGGGTAGATGAGTGGTTCCCCCCTTCTCATCCTGCTGCCAAACACGTGATCATTCCTTACATGTCAAACACGTGATCAATCCTAACATGTCAAACATGTGCTCAATCCTAACATGTCAAACACGTGCTCAATCCTTACATGTCAAATATGTGATCATTTTTTACATGTCAAACACATGCTCAATCCTTACATGTCAAACACGTGCTCAATCCTTACATGTCAAACACGTGCTCAATCCTAACATGTCAAGCATCATGATCTGTGTAGCTTGAGGTTAAGCGAACCACATTCCGAGGCAAAGCCAGACATTGCTGAGCTCCAATCACCTGCCAGCATTAGAATCAAAGGATAAAGATCACCACAAACTTGCTAGGATTGGCATCTGAGATCAAGGAAATTGACATCAGTCATAGTAGCCTTAATAATGGCTTGCTTCTCAGTTATTCTATGCTGCGTACAACATCTTGATTGCTTATTTCCTCCACTTCACCTTTCTCCCTGTGTGTTCCCTTCCTCTCTGGAAGATGCCGAAAAATGGGACGTGTATGTAATGTATTGAGAATTGCACTGTGCATTTTGTCTGCTTGAAACTACTGTACTCTATGCGCTTGTACCAACAGAGGGAGTCCACTAGCAAGAAAATAATAATAGTAAAGGGTCAATGTTTGGCAGCTTGTTAGGGTGGGATTTTCCGTGCAACCCAGCCATGTGTTCCCTGCTTGTCCCTCTCAGCTCAAGTGATATCAGTCAAAATTGACAGTGCAAGATGGTGTACATCATAGCCAAATACATCCCTGTCCTCCTGATGTTTGTTATGCCATCTTCTGGTGGTGGTTTTGCTAGTTTGTAGTGCTAGTGTCCTGGATATGCTGATACAGTGTGTTCATTATAACTCCTTCACATTAATAATTCAGACTTTGGAATTAAAAACAGTCTCTAAACTTGTACTAGTAACAAATCAGTTGCAAGATATTCAATACTGAAGAGGCCTGAAATAATGTAAATAGGTGTTAATAGGTGTCTCAGGGCTGCCGCAATGTCTTTTTCTCGCTGTGTGTGAAACTATTGTTCCCCTCAGGAAGCCACATGAAGCCACAGAGTGGTACAAGGTGATTTATTGACCACTGCAGCGCTACAGGACTCTGACGAAGCCATTCAAAGTAGTCAGAGTGCTGAATTCAGAAATACACAAACAATTTTCTCTTCTAATTCGATTAACATATACCAAAGTACAGGAGATGTCTCGATCCACTCACAATTATTGATTAAGGTTATGTCATGCATACGTAAGGGTATAGTTGTCCATTTATAACTTGTACATGCTATATCATCAAGCAATGATAACCAATTTCTGACCAATGGGATATCAACCTCCCTTTCCATTGTTCTAATGGGCAAACATGAACTTCAACTGTACATCGTTCAATTAAATGATCCGTGACTCTTATCTGGGTTTGCTCTAATCAGGTCCTGTGGTTTGCACATATTTTTCACTGTTGTTTTTAAGTTTGTGTGATTATTGATCCCTTGTTTAATAAGCTTGCAAAACTGGCACGTAATTGGCAAAAATAAAAAAATCTGAGGGATGACAAGTTGGTGAAATTAAAGGAGCTATGGAATCCTACAGGGTTACTTTGAAAATAAGACTTTGAAATGGGATAAGGACAAAGGGGGTACAAACACTCAAGTCAATAAAAGTAGTGACACAAATTATTAAGTCGAGAAAAAAAGTGCAAAGCAAAAACTGGAGTTTATTGATAGAGGACTGGAATATATCAAACTTTGTGTACAACCCTGTTTGTTAAAGGAAACTACTATACTGAGGCATGCAAGAGGCTGGAAACCAGCCTTCTGGTAATCTTTCTTCATCAATGGTGCTTTGTTGTGCGTTGCCTGGAATAGATAGAAACCAATTTCTGGTTAAACCAGTTTATGCACCTCAGATCAGTGCTCCGAGAGATGGTAGACATTCCATCAAATCCAAGCAGTGCGGAAGGAGGCCATGTTAAATTACCCCTCAGCGTTCAACGCTGTGCAGGTTAGGGGGATTGGCCATGCTAAATTGCACCTTAGTGTCCAAAAATGTGCAGGTTAGGTGGATTGGCCATGCTAAATTGCACCTTAGTGTCCAAAAATGTGCAGGTTAGGGGGATTGGCCATGCTACATTGCTCCTTAGTGTCACAAAATGTGCAGGTTAGGGGGATTGGCCATGCTAAATTCTCCTTAGTGTCCAAAGATGTGCAGGTTAGGGGGATTGGCCATGCTAAATTCTCCTTAGTGTCCAAAGATGTGCAGGTTAGGTGGATTGGCCATGCTAAATTGCCCCTTAGTGTCCAAAGATGTGCAGGTTAGGGGGATTGGCCATGCTAAATTGCCCCTTAGTGTCAAAATGTCAGGTTAGGTGGATGGCCATGCTAAATTGTCCCTTGGTGTCCAAAGATGTGTAGTTAGTGGATTGGCCATGCTAAATTGCCCCTTAGTGTCAAAAAATGTGCAGGTTAGGGGGATTGGCCATGCTAAATTGCTCCTTAGTGTCCAAAAATGTCTAGGTTAGGGGATTGGCCATGCTAAATTCCCTTAGTGTCCAAAGATGTGTAGGTTAGGAGGATTGGCCATGCTAAATTGCACCTT
This sequence comes from Sphyrna mokarran, assembly GCA_024679065.1. Taxonomy (NCBI): domain Eukaryota; kingdom Metazoa; phylum Chordata; class Chondrichthyes; order Carcharhiniformes; family Carcharhinidae; genus Sphyrna; species Sphyrna mokarran. The sequence goes on along the minus strand of JAGIQG010000031.1, from coordinate 24,947,134 downwards.
AGTGTCCAAAAATGTGCGTTAGGAGGATTGGCCATGCTAAATTGCCCCTTAGTGTCCAAAGATGTTAGGTTAGAAGGATTGGCCATGCTAAATTGCCCCTTAGTGTCCAAAAATGTGCAGGTTAGGGGGATTGGCCATGCTAAATTGCCCCTTAGTAGTCCAAAGATGTGCAGGTTAGGTGGATTGGCCATGCTAAATTGTCCCTTAGTGTCCAAAGATGTGTAGGTTAGGTGGATTGGCCATGCTAAATTGCCCCTTAGTGTCCAAAGATGTGTAGTTAGGTGGATTGGCATGCTAAAATTGTCCCTTAGTGTCCAAAATGTGCAGGTTAGGAGGATTGGCCATGCTAAATTGCTCTTAGTGTCCAAAGAATGTGTAGGTTAGATGGATTGGCCCTGCTAATTGCCCCTTAGTGTCCAAAAATGTGCAGGTTAGGAGGATTGGCCATGCTAAATTGCACCTTAGTGTCAAAATGTGTAGGTTAGGGGGATTGGCCATGCTAAATTGCTCCTTAGTGTCAACAAAATGTGCAGGTTAGGGGGATTGGCCATGCTAAATTGCTCCTTAGTGTCCAAAGATGTGTAGTTAGAGATTTGGCCATGCTAAATTGCCCATTAGCGTCCAAAGATGTGCAGTTAGGTGGATTGGCCATGCTAAATTGCCCCTTAGTGTCCAAAGATGTTAGGTTAGCTGGATTTGCCATGCTAAATTGCTCCTTAGTGTCCAAAGATGTGTAGGTTAGGTGGTTGGCCATGCTAAATTGCCCCTTAGTCCCAAAAAGTGCAAGTTGGGGGATTGGCCAGCTAAATTGCTCCTTAGTGTCCAAAATGTAAGGTTACAGGATTGGCCATGCTAAATTGCCCTTAGCGTCCAAAGATGTGCAGTTAGGGGGATTGGCCATGCTAAATTGCCCCTTATGTCCAAAATGTGCGGTTAGGGGATTGGCCATGCTAAATTGCTCCTTAGTGTCCAAAGATGTGTAGGTTAGATGGATGTAATGCTAATTGCCCCTTAGCGTCCAAAGATGTGCAGGTTAGGGGATTGGTCATGCCTAAATTCCCCTTACTGTCCAAAGATTGCAGGTTAGGTGGATTGGCCAGCTAAATTGTCCCTTAGTTTCCAAAGTGTGTAGGTTAGGTGGATTGGCCATGCTAAATTTGCCCCTTAGTGCCCAAAGATGTGTAGGTTTGTGTTGGCCATGCTAATTGTCCCTTAGTGTCCAAAAGTGCAGGTTAGGAGGATGGCCATGCTAATTGCTCCTTAGTGTCCAAGGATGTGTAGGTTAGATGGATTGGCCATGATAAATTGCCCCTTAGTGTCCAAAAATGTGTAGGTTAGGTGGATTGGCCATGCTAAATTGCCCCTTAGTGTCCAAAGATGTGTAGGTTAGCTGGATTGGCCATGCTAAATTGCTCCTTAGTGTCCAAAAATGTGCAGGTTAGGGGGGATTGGCCATGCTAAATTGGTCCTTTGTGTCCAAAAGTGTGCAGGTTAGGGGGATTAACCATGCTAAATTGCTCCTTAGTGTCCAAAAATGTGCAGGTTAGGTGGATTGGCCATGCTAAATTGCCCCTTAGTGTCCAAAAATGTGCAGGTTAGGTGGATTGGCCATGCTAAATTACTTCTTACTATCCAAAGATGTATAGGTTAAGTGGAATTGGCCATGCCATTTCAGAGACTTGGGTAGAGCAGGGACAAGAATGGATGTTGCAGGTTCCAGGGTTCAAATGCTTTAGTCGGAGTAGAGAAGGAGGTAGAAGGGGGGGAGGAGTGGCATTATTAGTCAAAGACTGTATCACAGTGACAGAAAAGAAGTTTGATGAGGACTTGTCTGTTGAGGTAGTATGGGCTGAGATTAGAAACAGGAAAGGAGAGGTCACCCTGTTGGGAGTCTTTTATAGACCTCCTAAAAGTTCTAGAGAGGTAGAGGAAAGGATTGCAAAGTCAATTCTGGTCAGGAGTGAAAGTAATAGGGTAATTGTAATGGGGGACTTTAACTTTACTAATATTGATTGGAATAGCTATAGCTCTAGCTCGTTAGAGGGGTCAGTTTTCGTACAAAGTGTGCAGGAGGGTTTTTTGACTCAGTATGTAGATAGGCCAACTAGAGGTGAGGCTACATTGGATTTGGTGCTGGGCAATGAGCCAGACCAGGTGTTAGGCTTGGAAGTTAGTGAACATTTTGGTGATAGTGACCACAATTCGGTTACGTTCACCTTAGTGATAGATAGGGATAGGCATGAAGCTGGGGGCAGTAGTTATAGCTGGGGGAAGGGTAATTATGAGGCCATCAGGAGAGAATTAGGGTGCATAGATTGGACTAGGAAGCTACAGGGACTGGGAACATCTGGAATGTGGAGCTTATTCAAGGAGCAGCTGCTGCGGGTCCTTGATAAGTATGTCCCTGTCAGGCAAGGAGGAAATGGTCGAGTAAGAGAACCTTGGTGTACAAAAAAAGTTGATTTGCTGGTTAAAAGGAAAAAGGAGGCTTATGTCAGGATGAGGATTGAAGGCTCGGTTAGTGCAATGGATAGCTATAGATTAGCCAGGAGGGAGCTAAAGAGGGAATTGAGGAGAGCAAAGAGAGGACATGAGAAGACTTTGGCTGATAGGATTAGGGAGAATCCTAAAGCTTTCTTTAGATATGTTAAGAATAGAAGATTGGTTAGGGCAAGATTAGGGCCAGTCATAGACAGCAGTGGGAAGTTGTGCGTGGAGCCTGAGGAGATTGGAGAGGTACTGAATAAATATTTCTCTTCGGTATTCACGCAGGGTGATGTAAATGTAGTTATGGAGAACACTGAGGTACAGGGTAGCAAACTGGAAGGTATCGAAGTAGATAGGGAGGATGTGCTAGATATTCTCGAGGGTTTGAAGTTGGATAAGTCCCCTGGGCCGGACGGGATTTACCCTAGGATTCTCTGGGAGGCAAGAGAGGAGATTGCAGAGCCTCTGGCTCTGATCTTCAGGTCGTCGTTGGTTACGGGTGTGGTTCCGGAGGACTGGAGGATAGCGAATGTGGTCCCATTGTTCAAGAAGGGGAAGAGAGACCTTCCAGGGAATTATAGGCCAGTGAGTCTTACTTCTGTTGTGGGCAAAGTATTGGAGAGAATTATTAGGGATAGATTTATAGTTATTTAGAGAGAAATGAATTGATTGGGGATAGTCAGCATGGTTTTGTGAAGGGTAGGTCGTGCCTTACTAACCTCATTGAGTTTTTTGAAAAAGTGACTAAAGAGGTGGATGGGGGTAAGGCGGTTGATGTGGTATATATGGACTTTAGTAAGGCGTTTGATAAGGTGGCCCATGGAAGACTTCTGCAGAAAATGCAGATGTATGGGATAGAGGGTGATTTAGCTAATTGGGTTAGGAATTGGCTAGCAGATAGAAGACAGAGGGTGGTGGTTGATGGGAGATATTCATCTTGGAGTTCGGTGACAAGTGGTGTACCTCAGGGGTCTGTTTTGGGGCCCCTGCTGTTTGTAATTTTTATAAATGATCTGGATGAGGGTATTGAAGGATGGATTAGTAAATTTGCAGATGACACTAAAGTCGGTGGAGTGGTAGATAGTGAAGAGGGGTGTTATAGTTTGCAGAGGGATTTGGACAAGTTGCAGAGCTGGGCCGAGAGGTGGCAAATGGAGTTTAATGTGGAAAAGTGTGAGGTAATGCACTATGGCAGAAATAATAAATGTGTAGAGTATAGGGCAAATGGTAGGATTCTTAGTAGTCTAGATGAACAGAGGGATCTTGGTGTGTATGTGCATAGATCCCTGAAAGTAGGCAGTCAGGTCGAGAAGGTTGTTAGGAAGGCATATGGAGTCTTGGCTTTTATTGGTAGAGGGATTGAATTTCGGAGCCGCAACGTCATGTTGCAACTGTACAAAACTCTAGTGCGGCCGCACTTGGAGTATTGTGTGCAGTTCTGGTCCCCACATTATAAGAAAGATGTGGAGGCATTGGAGAGGGTACAGAGGAGGTTTACCAGGATGTTGCCTGGTATGGAGGGCAGGTCTTATGAAGAGAGGCTGAGGGATTTGAGGTTGTTTTCGTTAGAAAGGAGGCGGCTAAGAGGGGACCTAATCGAAACATATAAGATGATTAGAGGTTTAGATAGGGTGGACAGTGATAGCCTTTTTCCTAGGATGGAGAAAGCTAGCACGAGGGGACACAGCTTTAAATTAAGGGGTGATAGTTATAGGACGGATATCAGAGGTAGGTTCTTTACCCAAAGGGTGGTTCGGGAGTGGAATGCCCTGCCTGCAGCAGTTGTAGATGCGCCAAGTTTGGTGGCGTTTAAGAGGTTAGTTGATAAGTATATGGAAGAGAAGGGAATGGTTTAGTTTGGAGGGGCATTGCTTTTTATATTGGTCGGCGCAACATCGAAGGCCGAAGGGCCTGTTCTGTGCTGTAATGTTCTATGTTCTATGTTCTATGCTAAATAGCCCCTTAGCATCCAATGCTGTACAGGTTAGGTGGATTGGCCATGCTAAATTGTCCATTAGTATCCAAAGATGTGCAAGTTAGGTGGATTGCCTATTCTAAATTGCCCCTTAATGTCTAAAAATGTGCAGATCATGGTGATTAGTGGAGGAAATACAAGGAGTTCCTGGAATTAGAACCGAGATGGGGGGATTATCTTCAGCCAGAGGGTTTGGGGAATCAGTGGGACTCATTGCCACAGAGGAGACCGGGTCATTGAGTGTATTTAAGACAGAGATTGATCGGTTCTTGATTGGTAAGGAGGTTAAAGGTTATGGAGAAAAGGTAGGAGAATGGGATTGAAAGACTTAATTGAACAGCAGAGCAGACCAAATGTGCTAATTCTGCTTCTACACCTTACGATCTTCCAATTCCCCAACCCTTTGGCCCATCCACCTATTATCCGACTGTAAACCTAACCCTCTTCCCAGCTACTTAGCATGACCAAGCGAAGGACAGGAGTGAACTTAAATTCATTTTTCTGGACCATTTGATGGGCAACGCGACAGCTCAGTGACTATCGCTGTGCTGTGCGGATACATGGATTTGGGGCCTGTGTCTGTGGGAGTTTGTACATTCTTCCCGTGCTTGCGTGGGTTTTTCTCTGGGTGCTCCAGTTTTCTCCCACATCCCAAAGATGTGCTCTTAGGCTGATTGGCAGAACAAATTCTCTCTAAATTGTCTCAAATTTGGTTTTTAATCCATAGACCAATAAACATGGACAGGGCTCACGGGTAGAGGTGGGAACATCGGGGTGGCGGCGCGGGCTCGTAGGGCTCTGTTTCCCGTGCTGTTTTGTTCTCTGTATTTATAAGAAACATTTCTCTCTATTCTATACTTTGGCAACCAATATTTCATACAAAACTTACAACCGATGCAACACTTTAATGTTAATGCACTTAACTCTAATTTTTAACCGAAGAAAAACATACTAACCGGTCTTGAGTGAACTGACCAGGGCTGTTCCCCAACATAGACCTTTCCTCACGGTTCTTCTCTGAAGATATTCACCAGGCCAGATGAGTCTGCTCGGACATCTTGTGATCGTCCCTGGGTAAGATTGTCCGAGGGTCAGTGCAGACTCGATGGGCCGAAGAGCCTCCTCTGAGTGTGTGTGTGTGTGTGTGTGGGGATTCAATGATTCTGACCTCACCACCTTGAGGGGAGGAAGTCAAGTCAAAGTGTTAACAAGGCCCTGAGATGTCAGGGTCCAGAAGGTGGGCGTGGCTGCAGGGCAGGCGGCCATTTTTGACCCATCTTTGCGCAGCCTTCATTTTGTTTTCACATTGCTTGGCCGTGCTCTGGTTAATGGATAATGTGCTCTCTTGCCAGGAGGAAAGATGTGTGAAGGAAGATCGTGTCAGGTCCCTCCAGAGCGACGTAGAAGGCGTAAAAACCATCATGTCTGAAAATGTCGATCGGATCCTGGCTCGCGGAGAGAAATTGGACGACCTTATGAGAACGACCGAGGATCTACAAGCCAGCGTAAGCTCGCGATAATTAAACAGGCCCTCCGAGATCAATGCGTCAAGCAGAGAGGCCCATTGTGTCTGCGCCAGCAAACCAAACATCCCACCTAATACCATTCACTTGGCCCTTAGCGTTGAATACAGCTCAATGGGTGGCACAGTGGTTAGCACTGCTGCTTCACGGTGCCAGGGACCCAGGTTCAATTTCTGGTTTGGGTCACTGACTGTGTGGAGATTGCACATTCTCCCAGTGTCTGTGTGGACTTCCTCCAATTTCCTCCCAGAGTCCACAAAAGGTGCTGGTTAAATTCTCCCTCAGTGTACCCGAACACTGTTGGCAGTTAGGGGATTTTGACACTAACTTCATTACAGTGTTAATGTAAGCCTACCTGTGACACTAATAAATAAACTCAAACTTAGCATGGAACCAATGGGTTGAATGGCCTTTGTTTTGCCTTCAAGATACCTGAATATTTGACCCTCTGCCAAAAACCAGATGATTGTGGCATTGTCCCGCCACATTCCTGTCCTGGGAGTGTTTGATGGGGGACAGTGTAGAGGGAGCTTTACTCTGTATCTAACCCCGTGCTGTACCTGTCCTGGGAGTGTTTGATGGGGGGACAGTGTAGAGGGAGCTTTACTCTGTATCTAACCCCGTGCTGTACCTGTCCTGGGAGTGTTTGATGGGGACAGTGTAGAGGGAGCTTTACTCTGTATCTAACCCCGTGCTGTACCTGTCCTGGGAGTGTTTGATGGGGACAGTGTAGAGGGAGCTTTACTCTGTATCTAACCCCGTGCTGTACCTGTCCTGGGAGTGTTTGATGGGGGACAGTGTAGAGGGAGCTTTACTCTGTATCTAACCCCGTGCTGTACCTGTCCTGGGAGTGTTTGATGGGGGGACAGTGTAGAGGGAGCTTTACTCTGTATCTAACCCCGTGCTGTACCTGTCCTGGGAGTGTTTGATGGGGGACAGTGTAGAGGGAGCTTTACTCTGTATCTAACCCCGTGCTGTACCTGTCCTGGGAGTGTTTGATGGGGGGACAGTGTAGAGGGAGCTTTACTCTGTATCTAACCCCGTGCTGTACCTGTCCTGGGAGTGTTTGATGGGGGGGACAGTGTAGAGGGAGCTTTACTCTGTATCTAACCCCGTGCTGTACCTGTCCTGGGAGTGTTTGATGGGGGACAGTGTAGAGGGAGCTTTACTCTGTATCTAACCCCGTGCTGTACCTGTCCTGGGAGTGTTTGATGGGGAGACAGTGTAGAATGAGCTTTACTCTGTATCTAAACTTGTACCTGTCCATTGTGTGAGGGTCAGTGAGTGGGATTTGATAATTAGAGTTATAAGGAGAGGCTGGATAGACTGGGACTTTTATCTCTGAAGCGTAGGAGGCTGAAAGGTGATTTTATAGAAGTCTGTAAAATAATGAGGGGCACAGATCAGCGAGATAGTCAATATCTTTTCCCAAAGATAGGGGAGATTAAAACTAGAGGGCATAGTTTTAAGGTGAGAGGGGAGAGATACAAAAGGGTCCAGAGGGGCAATTTTTTTCACACAGAGAGTGGTGAGTGTCTGGAATGAGCTGTCAAGGCAGTAATAGAGATGGGTACAATTTTGTCTTTTAAAAAGCATTTAGACAGTTACATAGGTAAAATCAGTAAAGAGGGATTCATACAATATCACAGAACCGCTTCAGGGCGATGGAGATCATTCGGGATATCGAGTTGCATAATCCCACCCAAGCCCTATCCCCATATTTATCCCAGCTAGTCCCTCTGACACTAAGGGGCAATTTAGCATGGCCAATCCACCTAGCCTGCACATCTTTGGACACTAAGGAGCAATTTAGAACGACCAATCCACTTAACCAACACATCTTTGGACACTAAGGGACAATTTAGCATGGCCAATCCACCTAACCCACACATCTTTGGACACTAAAGGGCAGCTTAGCATGGCCAATCCACCTAACCTGCACATCTTTGGACACTAAGGGACAATTTAGCATGGCCAATCCACCTAACCTGCACATCTTTGGACACTAAGGGACAATTTAGCATGGCCAATCCACCTAACCTGCACATCTTTGGACACTAGGACATTAGCATGGCCAATCCACCTAACCTGCACATCTTTGGACACTAAGACATTTAGCATGCCAATCCACCTAACCTACACATCTTGGACACTAAGGGGCAATTTAGCATGGCCAATCCACCTAACCTGCACATCTTGACACTAGGGGCAATTTAGCATGGCCAATCCACCTAACCTACACATCTTTGACACTAAGGGACAATTTATCATGGCCAATCCACCTAACCTGCACATCTTTGGACACTAAAGGGTAAGTTAACATGGCCAATCCACCTAACCCACACAGCTTTGACACTAAGGGACAATTTAGCATGGCCAATCCACCTAACCTGCACATCTTTGAAACTAAGGACAATTTAGCATGGCCAATCCACCTAACCTACACATCTTTGACACTAGGGGCAATTTAGCATGGCCAATCCACCTAACCTGCACATCTTTGGAAACTAAGGGACAATTTAGCATGGCCAATCCATCCAACCTGCACATCTTTGGATACTAAGGGACAATTTAGCATGGCCAATCTACCTAACCTGCACATCTTTGGAAACTAAGGGACAATTTAGCATGGCCAATCTACCTAACCTGCACATCTTTGGAAACTAAGGGACAATTTAACATGGCCAATCCACATAACCCACACAGCTTTGGACACTAAGGACAATTTAGCATGGCCAATCCGCTTAACTTGCACATCTTTGGTCCGTGGGGAGAAATCGGAGCACTCGGAGGAAACACACGCAGGCACAGGGAGAATGCGCAAACTCTGCACAGAAAGTGACCTGGGATTTGAACCCAGGTCTCTAGTGCTGTGCAATGGAAGTGCTAACCACCTTGTCGCCCCAGATATGAGCCTGGACATGGGCGAAACGCAGGAAATTGGGAATGGCTCTGTGGTTCAAAAAAAGATGGGGGTGGCATGGATGGACAAGTTGGGCTGGAGGGCTTGTTTCCGTGCTGTAAAGTTCGATGGCTGTATGAGTGATTGTTAAGAGAGTGAGCACAACAGCCCCTGATCATATTACTTTCTTGCTCTGTTGCAGTCGGAGAACTTCAAGACGACCTCACAGAAAGTGGCTCGAAAATACTGGTGGAAAAACACCAAGATGATTATCCTGCTCGTTATCATTGTCGCAATCATCTTGACATTTATCATTCTTATTGCTACAGGCGTCATCCCAACCTAACTTCTACACCTCAGCCGAGGTCTTGAGTGGTGGAAGAAGGAAGTATTTTATTCTTTGTGGCCAGTTTCTATGCCCTGATCTCGGTAACTCTGTCCATCCTGAGTTGTATATTTTCAGGGCAAACTACATCCCCTCCCTTCGCTGTACACAACCCTGCAAAAAAAAAAAAATCCCTTGTAAAAACTTACTGCTGTAAATGTTGATCAATAAAATATAAGGAAGATTGCATATTTTTTCTGGTGAATTTTAAACTCATCCGGGTTCGAAGATGGAATACTTTGCATCAAACACTCCCAGGACAGGTACAGCACGGGGTTAGACACAGGGTAAAGCTCCCTCTACACTGTCCCCCCATCAAACACTCCCAGGACAGGGTACAGCACGGGGTTAGATACAGAGTAAAGCTCCCTCTACACTGTCCCCCATCAAACACTCCCAGGACAGGTACAGCACGGGGTTAGATACAGAGTAAAGCTCCCTCTACACTGTCCCCCATCAAACACTCCCAGGACAGGTACAGCACGGGGTTAGATACAGAGTAAAGCTCCCTCTACACTGTCCCCCATCAAACACTCCCAGGACAGGTACAGCACGGGGTTAGATACAGAGTAAAGCTCCCTCTACACTGTCCCCCATCAAACACTCCCAGGACAGGTACAGCACGGGGTTAGATACAGAGTAAAGCTCTCTCTACACTGTCCCCTTATCAAACACTCTCAGTACAGGTACAGCACAGGGTTAGATACAGAGTAAAGCTCCCTCTATACTGTCCCCCATCAAACACTCCCAGAACAGGTACAGCACGGGGTTAGATACAGAGTAAAGCTCCCTCTATACTGTCCCCCATCAAACACTCCCAGGACAGGTACAGCCCGGGGTTAGATACAAAGTAAAGCTCTCTCTACACTGTCCCCTTATCAAACACTCCCAGGACAGGTACAGGACGGGGTTAGATACAGAGTAAAGCTCCCTCTACACTGTCCCCCATCAAACACTCCCAGGACAGGTACAGCACGGGGTTAGATACAGAGTAAAGGGTAAGTTTTTTTTACACAGGGAGCGATAGGTGTCTGGAACGTGCTTGCGGTGGTGGTAGTGGAGGCAATTCGATACGGGGTGGTACTTGAGGGGCTTTTACATAAAACCCATTGACATACAAGGAATAGAGCGATATGGAGCAAGGGCAGGCAGGAGGGATGGGTTTAATTCGCTGTTATGTTGGGTACATGCGGTGTGATCCTGTGCTGTACCGTTCTACGTGCTATGTAAGATTTTGCCTCACTCACTGTTACCTCCAGGGCCCCCCCCCCCCATCCCGTCAATGTTGATCTGTCTTATCAGACAAATCTCCCAGCTAACATTAACACAGCAGATGGCTCCTAACTGCGATGCAGTTCAAAGATTAAACTCCTTGCAGCGACCACATTTGTTGCTGTGGGTTGCTCACTGCGAAGCTGTGGCCTCGCCTCGGACTGAGGCAAGGCCAACCTCTCTCTTCATTCGTATCTGCAGATCCATTCAGAAGCACTCAACTCTATCCAATATTCATTGGTGGGACACGGGTACCGCTGGGCTGGGCCAGCATTTATTGCCCATCCCTAGTTGCCCCTTGGAGGGCAGTTGAGAGTCAACCACATCGCTGTGGCTCTGGAGTCACATGTAAGCCAGACCAGGGTAAGGACATCAGATTTCCTTCCCCAAAGGACTGGATGGTTCTTTCAGTAGATTTCTTTTAAGTGAATTCAAGTTCCATCATCTGCCCTAGTGGGATTTGAACCTGGGTCCCCAGGACATTGCTGAGTTTCTGGATTAATAGTCCAGCGATAATACTACCAGGCCATCACATCCCCCTTGCATGTCTCCTAGGAGGAAGAATCATAGAAACCCCACAGCACAGAGGCCATTCGGCCCATTGAGTCTGCACCAACCACAATCCCACCCAGGCCTCACCCCGTATCACCACACATCTGCCCACTAATTCCTCTAACCTACGCATCTCAGGACACTAAGGGGCAATTTTTAGCATGGCCAATCAACCTAATCCACACATCTTTGGACTGTGGGAGGAAACCCACGCAGACACGGGGAGAATGTACAGACTCCACACAGGGACCCGAGCCGGGAATCGAACCCAGGTCCCCAGAGCTGTGAAGCAGCAGTGCTAACCCACTGTGCCACCGTGCCGCTCCACTTACTCATTACTCCTTGGGTAGACTGCATGAGTCCCTTTGACTTGTAGGGTGCAGTCAACTGGTGTGTGACTGTGGTGAGAGCTAATTCTCTCAGAGTGGGAGGCGGCACGGTTATACAGGGGTTAGCACTGCTGCGTCACAGCACCAGGGACCCAGGTTCGATTCCAGCCTCGGGTCACTGTCTGTGCGGAGTCTGAACGTTGGTACCTTGGGCAGATAGACGGCAGAAGGAATTCAATCCTGATAAATGCGAGGTGATGCATTTTGGGAGAAAGAATGTAGGGGGGAGGTATATAATAAAGGGTAGACCTATTAAGAGTATAGAAACGCAGAGGGACCTGGGGGTGCAGGTGCACAAGTCTCTGAAGGTGGCAGAGCAAGTGGAGAATGTTGTGAAGAAATCAGATGGTATGCTAGCCTTTATAGGAAGGGGTATAGAGTACAAGAGCTGCCCTTTAATGTTGCAGTTGTACAAAACGTTGGTTAGACCTCATTTGAGGTCTGCATAATATCTGCATAGTAGCTGCATGGTATCCTGCATCCAGTTCTGGTCGCCTTACTACCGGAAGGACGTGGAGACTCTGGAGAGAGTGCAGAGGAGGTTTACCAGGATGCTGCCTTGTATGGAAGGTCTGAGTTACGAGTTGAAGTTGGGCGAATTGGGGCTGTTTTCCTTAGAAAGACATAGACTTAGAGAAGATCTGATAGAGGTGTACAAGATTTTGAAGGGGATTGATAGAGTAAACAGAGTTAAGCTTTTTCCTAGGATGGACTCGAAGAACACAAGGGGTCATGGGCTTAGGGTGAGGGGGGTAAGGTATAATTTGGATGCGAGAGGGAGTTTTTTCACACAGAGGGTGGTGGGGGTATGGAATGCACTGCCAAGTAAAGTGGTGGAGGCAGGTACTCTGGAGTTATTTAAGAAATACTTCGAGGGGCACATGAACAGAATGGGAATGGAGGGGTATAGAAAACTGATTTAAAATAGGGATCATGAGCCTTGGGAAAGCCTTGTTTTTATCCTACAGATGCTTTGGTCCACCTTGTTGTCTACCAAGGGGCATACATGCAATGGGTCGTGAGAGGGCTGCTCTTGGATTTTTTTCGAGAGTATCCTGGTGCTTCACGTCGTTAGTGTACGCTTGAACTGGACCATTTGATGGGCAACACGACAGCTCAGTGACTATCACTGTGCTGTGCAGATACATGAATTTGGGGTTGTGTCTGTGGGAGTTTGCGCATTCTCCCTGTGCTTGCGTGGGTTTTCTCCGGGTGCTCCGGTTTCCTCCCACATCCCAAAGATGTGCTCTTAGGCTAATTGGCAAAACAAATTCTCCCTAAATTGTCTCAAATTTGGTTTCAATCCATAGATCTATTAACATAGACAGGGATCACGGGTAGAAGTGGGAACATCGGGGTGGCGGCGCAGGCTCATTGGGCGAAAGGGCCGGTTTCCTGTACTGTTTTGTTCTTTGTTCTCCCCATGTCTGCATGGGTTTCCTCTGGATGCTCTGGTGTTCTCCGAAAGATGTTCAGGTAAGGTGGATTGCGCATGTTAAATTGTCCCTTAGTGTCCAAAGATGTTCAGGTTAGGTGGATTGGCCATGCTAAATTGCCTCTTAGTGTCCAAAGATGTGCAGGTTAGGTGGATTGGCCATGCTAAATTGCCCCTTAGTGACCAAAGATGTGCAGATTAGGTGGATTGGCCATGCTAAATTGCCTCTTAGTGTCCAAAGATGTGCAGGTTAGGTGGATTGGCCATGCTAAATTGCCTCTTAGTGTCCAAAGATGTTCAGGTTAGGGGGATTGGCCATGCTAAATTGCCTCTTAGTGTCCAAAGATGTGCAGATTAGGTGGATTGGCCATGCTAAATTGCTGCATAGTATCCTGAGCTGTGTAGGTTAAAGGAATTAGTGGGGTAAATGTGTAGGGTGAGGGAGAGGTTCTGCATAAGAAGCTGTGTCAGTGGAATGGTGTGGAATGACCTCCTTCTGCGCTGTAGGGATTCTGTGATTCTATCCCCCCGGCTCCCTCAGATTTGTACTAGCTCTCCCTGATTACCTCTCCCCTAAATTAACCATGGTGGGCAAACGGGCTGTTTGCAGTGTTCTCTGCATGACAGCCTGTTTTCCAATATGTAACCAGAGCAGTGAGCGGCTGCAGTAGAAATAACGGTTTGTCACGTGTGAAGAAGCTCATCCTTCCTCTTGCCCGTTGTGTAAGCTTATATTTTAACATAAGCATGCTTTGGCACAGGTACAGACAAGCTTTCCAAATATTTGAACGCCCTATCACATTGCTTAACAGAGGTCATTGAACTTAACAGTGGATCAGAGCTGACGTGATTATTCAACTGGATTTATATTATGTCCAAAATATTCTACACGACTGCCTCACAGCACCAGGGATCCGGCCTCCATTCCCAGCTCGGGTCACTGTCTGTGTCGAATCTGCACATTCTACCTGTGTCTGCATGGGTTTCCTCCGGGTACTCCAGTTTCCTCCCACAGTCCAAAAAACGTGCTGGTTAGGTGCTAAATTCTCCCTCAGTGTAACCCGAACAGGAGTGTGATGGCTAGGGGCTTTTCACAACAAGTGCAGTGTTTAATATAAGCCCACTTGTGACATGAACAAATAAACTAAAAAAAACCTACCTGGTTAAGTCTTGATTTTAATATTCTGAGCTTTGTTTGCAAATCGCTTCATTGCCTCATCTCTCTTCACCTCTGATATCCCCTCCAGCCTGATTTTGAATTGATTTATTATTGTCACATGTACTGGGATACAGTGAAAAGTATTGTTTGATTTATTATTGTCACATGTATGGATACAGGAAAGTATTGTTTGATTTATTATTGTCACATGTATGGGATACAGTGAAAAGTATTGTTGATTATTATTGTACTTATGGGATACAGTGAAAAGTATTGTTTGATTTATTATTGTCACAGTATGGGATACAGTGAAAAGTATTGTTTGATTTATTATTGTCACATAGAACATAGAACAATACAGCACAAACAGGCCCTTCGGCCCACGAGTTGCACCGATCACATCTACCAATCCACAGACCTATCTATAACCCCCTATCCTATTCTTTTCCATATACTCATCCAGAAGTCTTTTAAAAGACCCCAGTGAGTTTGCCTCAACAACCTCCGACAGCAGTCGGTTCCATTCACTCACCACCCTCTGAGTGAAAAACCTACCCCTGACATCTCCTTTGTATTTGCTTCCCTGCACCTTAAATCTGTGTCCTCTCGTAGTGACCATTTCAGCTCGGGGAAATAGTCTCTGAGAGTCCACCCTATCTATTCCTCTCAACATTTTATAAACCTCTATCATGTCGCCTCTCAACCTACGTCTCTCCAATGAGAAGAGTCCCAGCTCCCTCAACCTATCTTCATAAGGCCTGCCTCCCAATCCAGGCAGCATCCTTGTAAATCTCCTCTGAACCCTCTCAATAGCCTCTACATCCTTCCTATAATGATGCGCACAATACTCCAACATGTATTGTGACACAGTGAAAAATATTGTTTGATTTATTATTGTCACACATTATTGTGATACAGTGAAAAGTATTGTTTGATTTATTATTGTCACGTATTGGGATACAGTGAAAAGTATTGTTTGATTTATTATTGTCACATGTATTGTGATACAGTGAAAAGTATTGTTTGATTTATTATTGTCACATGTATTGGGATACAGTGAAAAGTATTGTTTGATTTATTATTGTCATGTATGGGATACAGGAAAGTATTGTTTGATTTATTATGTCACATGTATGGGATACAGTGAAAGTATTGTTGATTTATTATGTCACTGTATGGGATACAGTGAAAAGTATTGTTTGATTTATTATTGTCATGTACTGGGATACAGTGAAAAGTATTGTTTGATTTATTATTGTCACATGTATTGGGATACAGTGAAAAGTATTGTTTGATTTATTATTGTCACATGTATTGGGATAAAGTGAAAAGTATTGTTTGATTTATTATTGTCACGTGTATTGGGATACAGTGAAAAGTATTGTTTGATTTATTATTGTCACATTTACTGGGATACAGTGAAAAGTATTGTTTGATTTATTATTGTCACATGTATTGGGATACAGTGAAAAGTATTGTTTGATTTATTGTTGTCATATGTATTGGGATACAAGGAAAAGTATTGTTTCTTGTCCACTATCAGACAAAGCATACCTTTCATAGAGAAGAAACAAGAGGTGCAGAATGTAGTGTTACAGTCACCGCTAGGGTGTAGAGAAAGATCAACTTAGTGCGAGGTAGGTCCATTCAAAAGTCTGACGGCAGCAGGGAAGAAGCTGTATGTGACCTCAGACTTTTGTATCTTTTTCCCGGTGGAAGAGAGAATGTCTGGGATTGTGGGGTCCTTGATTATGTCAGCTCAACCTCACAGATATCTGTCTAATTCTGGTTTCTTGGAGAGTGAGGCCAGGGGTTTTGAGGATGGGGATTTTGGAAATTGGGCAAAGAACACCTCTCTGCTATTTCTGTTTGCTCCGAAGCTACGTCACACACTCTCAGGAGGAGAAATGTAAAACTCTGCCCCCTATCTGGGCTGACTATTTCTGACACCATTTCCCCTTGCTTAGTATTGTTTAAATTTTATCTATGGCACTCAAGAGTGAGATTTGCAAGCCAATAATGCCAGGAGGAGGTGTCATTTTTAAAAATTATTTCAAAGAACATATTTCTATGAACCCATAAACACTATATGCACACAGTATACACACAATCTCTCTCTCACACACAGTATACACACAATCTCTCTCTCACACACAATATACACACAACCTCTCTCTCACACACAGTATACACACACAATCTCTCTCACGCACACACAGTATACACACAATCTCTCTCTCACACACAGTATACACACAATCTCTCTCTCACACACAGTATACACACACAATCTCTCTCTCACACACAGTATACACACACAATCTCTCTCACGCACACACAGTATACACACAATCTCTCTCTCACACACAGTATACACAACAATCTCTCTCTCACACACAGTATACACACAATCTCTCTCTCACACACAGTATACACACACAATCTCTCTCACACACACACAATCTCTCACACACACACAGTATACACACAATCTCTCTCTCACACACAGTATACACACAATCTCTCTCTCACACACAGTATACACACAATCTCTCTCCCACACACAGTATACACACACAATCTCTCTCACACACACACAATCTCTCACACACACACAGTATACACACAATCTTACACACACACAATCTTACACACACACACAAACACACACAAAACAGTACTATATACACACAATCTCACATACACACATATACTATACACACAATCTCACACACACACAAAATAGTACTATACACACAATATCTCTCTCTCTCACACACACACACACACACACACACAGACACACACAATAACATTATACACACAATAACACTATACACACAATACTATACACACAATCACACACACACACACACACGAAATAACACTATACACACAACACTACACACACACACGCACACACAACAGAACTACACACAAAAAAAAATACACATAACACTAACACACACACAACAGAACTACACACACACACACACACACAAAACACTATACACACAACACTGTACACACACACACACACATACGCACACAAACAATGTACACACACAATAATGCTACACACACACACACACACTCTTACACCCGTTCACAAAGAGAAAGTTGGCTTCCTAATTCTCTTTTTATCCTGTTTCTGATATAGCGAAATGCGTGTTGGCTTTGTACAATTATCGGAAAGGGACAGGCTAGTGGTATTATTGCTAAACTAGTAATCCAGATATTTTGGGGACCTGGGTTCGAATCCCACCACGGCAGATGGCGGAAATTGAATTCAATAAAAAAAAAATCTGGAATTAACAATCTGCTGATGATCGCGAAACCAAAGTCAATTGTTGGAAAACCCATCTGGTTCCCTTTAGGGAAGGAAATCTGCTGTCCTTACCTGGTCTGGCCTACGTGTGATTACAGAGCCTCAGCGACGTGGTTGAGTCTCACCTGACCACGAGGTGGTAATGGGCAATAAATGCTGGCTCAACAGTGATAGCCATGTCCCAGGAGTGAATAAAAAAACTGCCCATTTAACTATGAAAATGATACAAAAGAACATTTTAAGTTGGACAACTCCCAGCTGGACACAATTGAGGATGAAGAACTGGTATGTTAAGAATGTAGGATACTTCCCTCTCCGAAATTTCGAGCACAGAATTATTTGTCTCTCCACATGCCACCTCGTCTTACTCCCCAAGCTTTTGCCAGAGCTCTGTAATTCATATTTCTCTTCAGATAATGCTCCAATTCCCTTCTTAATGCTGAAATTGAATCTGTTCCTACCACACCCTCATCCAAGCTCCTGGTTAACAAACAATCCCTACAGTTCAGAAGGAGGATCCATTCCATTCTGCACAGACTCTCCAAAGAAGCACTTGACATCCACCACCCAACCCCCCCTATTCCCAGCATTCATCATAGCCGATCCACCTAACCTGTGCACCTTTGGACACGAAGGGACAATTTAGCGTGGTGCAGGTTAGATGGATTGGCCATGCTAAATTGTCCCTTAGTGTCCAAAGATGTGCAGGTTAGATGGATTGGCCATGCTAAATTGTCCCTTAGTGTCCAAAGATGTGCAGGTTAGGTGGATTGGCCATGCTAAATTGTCCCTAGTGTCCAAAGATGTGCAGGTTAGATGATTGGCCATGCTAAATTGTCCCTTAGTGTCCAAAGATGTGCAGGTTAGATGGATTGGCCATGCTAAATTGTCCCTTAGTGTCCAAAGATGTGCAGGTTAGGTGGATTGGCCATGCTAAATTGTCCCTTAGTGTCCAAAGATGTGCAGGTTAGGTGGATTGGCCATGCTAAATTGTCCCTTAGTGTCCAAAGATGTGCAGGTTAGGTGGATTGGCCATGCTAAATTGTCCCTTAGTGTCCAAAGATGTGCAGGTTAGGTGGATTGGCCATGCTAAATTGTCCCTTAGTGTCCAAAGATGTGCAGGTTAGATGGATTTGCCATGCTAAATTGTCCCTTAGTATCAGGGGTATCGGCCATGCTAAATTGTCCCTTAGTATCAGGGGGAATTAGCAGGAATTAAATTAGTGGGATTATGGGGATAGGGCCTGGATGGGATTGTGGTCAGTGCAGATTTGATAGGCTGAATGGCCTCCTTGTATTAGGGATTCTGTGATTCCATGAACCTTTTCCCGTCCGCTTATTGATTGTACCTCCAGCAGGGGGAGTCACTAGCTGTAATATACACTAGTTGTGACTGTGCTCAATCAGTATTGTCTGAGAATGGGGCACCCATCAATTCAGTGTGTGACTGAGCCTCAGGAGCCAGTTAAAAATGTTATGGGACACTTGTCAGGGGCAGGAACTCATAGAATAGAAGTGCTGAATCCCTGCGATGCAGGAGAGGCCATTTGGCCGATTATTCTGCATCGACCCTCTGACACAGTATCATCACCAGGTCCTCTCCCCTCCACCCCATCCTGTAATGCCGCACACCTGTCCAATCCACATATTTTTGGACACTAAAGAGCAATTTAGCATGGCCAATCTCCCTAACCTGCACATCTTTGGACACTAAGGGACAATTTAGCATGGCCAATCCACCTAACCTACACATCTTTGGACACTAATGGGCAATTTAGCATGGCCAATCCACCTAACCTGCACATCTTTGGACACTAAGGGACAATTTAGCATGGTCCAATCCACCTAACCTACACATCTTTGGACACTAAGGGACAATTTAGCATGGCCAATCCACCTAACCTGCACATCTTTGGACACTAATGGGCATTTAGCATGGCCATCCCCTAACCTGCACATCTTTGGACAATAATGGCAATTTAGCATGGCCAATCCACCTAACCTGCACATCTTTGGACACTAATGGGCAATTAGCATGGCCAATCCACCTAACCTGCACATCTTTGACCTAGGGACATTTGCATGGCCATCCCCCTAACCTGCATCTTTGGACACTAGGGGCAATTTAGCATGCCAATCCACCTAACCTACACATCTTGACACTAAGGGCAATTTAGCATGGCCAATCCACCTAACCTGCACATCTTTGGACACTGAGGGGCAATTTAGCATGGCCAATCCACCTAACCTGCACACCTTTGGACACTGAGGGGCAATTTAGCATGGCCAATCCCCCTAACCTGCACATCTTTGGACACTAAGGGGCAATTTAGCATGGCCAATCCACCTAACCTGAACATCTTTAGACACTAAGGGGCAATTTAATGTGGCCAATCCACCTAACCTACACATCTTTAGATACTAAGGGTCAATTTAACATTGCCAATCCACCTAACCTACACATCTTTGGACACTAAAGGGCAATTTAACATGGCCAATCTGCCTAACCTGCACATCTTTGGACACAAAGGGGCAATTAAGCATGGTCAATTCATCTAACCCGCACATCTTTGTACACTAAGGGAATTTAGCATGGCCAATCCATCTAAATTTCAAGTCAATTTCATTGGTTGGGTAGTTTTTTTACAAAGTCATTCATTCATGGGATTTGGCATCATTGGCTAGGCCAGCATTTATTGACCATCCCTAATTGTTCCTTGAGAAGATGGTGGGTGAGCCACCATCTTGTACCTGCTGCAATCCATATGATGTAGGTACACCCACAGTGCTGTGGAGGGGAGTTTTGACCCAGCAACAGTGAAGGAACTGTCGATATATTTCCACGTCAGGACGGCGAGTGGCTTGGTGGGGCAAATGTCAAAATTGTGATGAGAAATCTTGGTCATGAACCTGGTAGATATGGAAAGTATGCCTGTGGTGTTCTAAGTGGCTCCCTAACTAATAGGACACTGAATGTGCGCTGTGAGAGGGCACTGAAATTACTCAGGTAAATACCGGTTAGTTACTGATCTGTGGGGAGCCTGTCCCAGACACTCCACCATGAAGATTGCAGAGCTAAACTCTGATTCCAGGCTTTAACATCCTGAAAAAAAGGGCAAGTTTCAGCAACAGTGTTCCATTGTGATTCCTGGCTCAGCTCTGAACGTGATGTCCGTGACACCAGTGTCTTTGTTGGAAAGAGAATGTGACACCTTCCACTGGAAAGTGAGTGTGCGTGTGTGAGTGTATGTATTTGTGTGGTACCTAGCCTACATATCTTTGGACACTAAGGGGCAATTTAGCATGGCCAATCCACCTAACCTGCACATCTTTGGAGACTAAGGAGCAATTTAACATGGCCAATCCATCTTATCTGCACATTTTGGGACATTAAGGGGCAATTTAGCATGGCCAATCCACCCTAACTTGCACATCTTTGGACACTAAGGGGCAATTTAGCCTGGCCAATCCACCCTAACCTATGCATCTTTGGACTGGGAGGAAACCATATGGGAAAACATGCAATCTCCACACAGAGAGTGACCCAAGACGGGAATCGAACCCTTGCCGCTGTGTGGCAGCAGTTAACCCACTGTGCCACGGTGTACTCAAGGCTAATTTGTCTCCCCCCCTCTAGTCTGGGGCAGGGGGGGTGGGTGCTGAATCTCTCTGTATTGGTCTCACCAACAGTTAATCTCAGCTTGGAACAGGATTTCACAGAGAATAGAAAACACAGTCTCATAGTGAATGGCACCGTGTGACAAAGAGGGAAGCTTTATTACAGTAAGCATCTACTTCCTTCTTGTAGGGCAGGGAGGAAGCTCGCTCCGAGCTGCTCTCACAAGACTTTTCAATACGCTTTCAGAAGAAACAATGACTGGAATGGAGGAGGCATTAATATTCCAAACAAGCACCCACAGGGGAAAATCTGCCAATTCAACCACTTCATGTCAAGGCTTGCATGAAAATGAGTGATCCCATTTATAATCTGAACAAAAGCTGCTCAACTTCCCCCTCATCTGATGTCATTCATTCATTCCACAAGCTGCCCCCCCCCCCAGCCTGTTCAGCCCACCTCCCTGGCATATACCCCATCCTAGGCCATCACTCTCTGTCCCAGGAGGAGACTATTCAGCCCACTGAGTTCATGCCAGCACACTGAAGAATTCCTGCAGTGCAGAATGAGGCCATTCGGCATTGTTGTTTAACATGAGCTAACTAAATTTAAAACGCTTTATTGTAATGGAAATACAAATTGAGCTTAACTTAAATTGATATCTTATTTCCAATGCTCCCAAATACAAATAGAAATGGTTTAAATATTCCTAACATTTTATGCCTGACATCAAGTCTGCACCGATAACAATCCCACCCCAGGCCCTATCCCCATAACCTCATGTATTTATCCTACTAATTCCACTGACATTAAGGAGCAATTTCGCATGGCCAATCAACCTAACCTGCACATCTTTGGACACTAAGGGGCAATTTATCATGTACAATCCCACCCAATCTATACATCCTTGGACACTAAGGGGCAATTTAGCATGGCCAATCAACCTAACTCACACATCTTTGGACACTAAGGGGCAATTTAGCATGGCCCATCCACCTAACCTGCACATCTTTGGACACTAAGGGGCAATTTAGCATGGCCAATCCACATAACCTGCACATCTTTGGACACTAAGGGGCAATTTAGCATGGCCAATCCATCTAACCTACACATCTTTGGACACAAAGGGGCAATTTAGCATGGCCAATCCACCTAACCTAACATCTTTGGACACTAAGGGGCAATTTAGCATGGCCAATCCACCTAACCTACACATCTTTGGACACTAAGGGCAATTTAGCATGGCCAATCCACTAACCTACACATCTTTGGACACTAAGGGGCAATTAGCATGGCCGCCAATCCACTAACCTACACATCTTTGGACACTAAGGGGCAATTTAGCATGGCCAATCCACCTAACCTACACATCTTTGGACACTAAGGGGCAATTTGGCATGGCCAATCAACCTAACCTGCACATCTTTGGACTGTGGGAAGAAACCGGAGCACCTGAGAGGAAACCCATGCAGACATGGGGAGAATGTGTAAACTCCACACAGTCATCTGAATCAAACCCAGATCCCTGGAACTGTGAGACAGCAGTGCTAACCACTGTGCTACCGTGCCATGGATAGACCAGTATGTTAGTCCAATTCCCCTCCCTCCCACTATATTTCTTCCCCAAGTTTTTTTTCCCCACTGTTCCCCCTGCCTGCTGCAAGATCCCTGCACAAGGTGGCCATTTTGCACTGTACAAAATCATTGGCCCGTGTACGTATGGACAATCAGCGAAGCCACTCTGCTGTGCCCAAGCCCCCCCAAGGGACCGCACCTTGTGCTAACACGTGAATGCTGGGGTAGCGTGAAACAAGCTGTGAAAATTGGAGCCAATGTTTTAGATTGTTGACTGCTTGAAATGCAAGTGTTTGCTTTATTGCTCACCTGCACCCAGGCAGCAGATGGCACAGTGGTTAGCACCACTCCCTCGCGGTGCTAGAGACCCGGGTTTGATTCCCGGCTCAGGTCACCGTCTTGTGTGGAATCCGCACGTTCTCCCCATGTCTGCGTGGGTTTCCTCCCACAGACGTGCCGGTTAGGTGCCAAATTCTCCCTCAGTGTAACCCCCAACTGGACTCTGGGGATTTTCACAGTAACTTCATTGCAGTGTTAATGTAAGGGACTTAGAACATAGAACATTACAGCACAGAACAGGCCCTTCGGCCTTCGATGTTGTGCCGACCAAAATAAAAAGCAATGCCCCTCCAAACTAAACCATTCCCTTCTCTTCCATATACTTATCAATTAACCTCTTAAACGCCACCAAACTTGGCGCATCTACAACAGCTGCAGGCAGGGCATTCCACTCCCTAATCACTCTTTGAGTAAAGAACCTACCTCTGATATCCGTCCTATAACTCATACCCCTTAATTTAAAGCTGTGTCCCCTCGTGCTAGCGACTTGTGACACCAGTCAAAAAAAAAAACTATCTTTGGACTGTGGGAGGAAACTGGAGCACCTGGGGGAAACTCAGGCAGGCACGGTGGTGGCGGGGGAGACTCTAAACACAGTGACCCAAAGCCAGAATCCAACTCTGGCACTGTGAGGCAGCAGGGCTAAGCAGTGTACCAGCCTTGGGAAGTTAAAGTCCTCTGGCAAATCTCCACTGGGGTCTTTTTTAACTTTCAGAGTGGTGAGCAACAGGATCAGGAGAGGGAAAAAAAAATCTGACTCTAAATTAAACATTAGTTGAGTCGATTTGATAAACAGCTGTAGAGAAAGCACACACACACACACACACAGAGCCAAAAAAAAGGTGCCAGTACCCGGAAGCCAACCGTTTGCAGGAAAAGACGCAGAGGGGAAATCCAAGACTGAAATAGCAAAGTGACTTGCGGAGTCACAGACAGACAGGGGGCAGAGAGAAGGAGAGAGCAAGCAGCAGTAATGGTGAGTAAAGTTTCAAGCATTCACATAGTGTGTGTCTGTTATTCGTATCTGCCCTTCGGCTCTCATTGAGAGTTTGTCAGGAGGCAAGAGTGAAGTCGCATCTGAAAATGACAAGTGGGCGAACAGGGTTAAAAAAGAAAATGATCGAGTTTGGGGTTTGAAAATAGTCCCCGACAGATTTGCAACCACGGTTGTGTACGTCTCCGAATTAGTTCTGGATCCAGTCCCTCCCTCCCCCCAAAACAAGATGCAAAGTTAAATTGAAGCTCCTTAAACGTGGGGTGAGTATTGGCAGAGGAGGCGAAATTGGTCTCATGCGAATTGCATACTCGGTTTTATTTTACCTCTTCAGCTCTTGGCCAAGGGTCACCCAGACTCTCAGAGTTGCCGTCAGACCTGCTGAGATTTTCCAGCATTTTTTGTTTTGTTTTGTTTTGTCTTCGCTTCAGATTCGAGTATCGCAGAATGTTTTGCTCTCAAACCACTAATTCCCCCGTGCAGTCTGGGAGGTTGTCACTTTCTTGCTTAAATTCCATTTATTACCGTCAGGCGTGAAAAGTAGCGTTTCTTGCGCGCTGTGAAGCATACCGTTCATAGAGTACGCAGGGGGGGGGAAGGAAAGGGTGCAGAATGTGGTGTTACCATGATAGCTCAGGTGTAGAGAAAAAAAATCAACTTAATTCATTCAAAACTCTGATGACAGGGAAGAGGCTGTTCTTGAATGGGTTGGTACATGACCTCAGACTTTTAACCATTTCCCCCCCCCCTCCCCCCCAATGGAAGAAGGTGGAAAAGAGGATGTCCAGGGAGTGTTTAATTATGCTGGCTGCTTTTCCTGAGGCACCGGGAATTGTAGACAGAGTCAGTGGGTGACAGACTGGTCTGGGTGATTTGACTGGTCTACATTCACGACTCTTTGTAAATTTCTTGGTCAGAACAGCAACCAAACCAAGATATGTGTGTCAGACTGAACAGTTAAAAGGTTTATCCCTTATCGTCAAACTATTACCCCTTATTCTGGACTCCCCCACGATTCTTTCTGAATCTACCCTGTCAAACCCTGTTGGAATTTTATAAGTTTCTAATGAGATCCCCTCTCACTCTTCGAAACTCCAGTGAATATAGAATATAGAACACTACAGCACAAACAGGCCCTTCGGCCCACAAGTTGTGCCGATCATATCTATACCTACCAGGCCGTAGAACTATTTGCAACTCCCAATCCCATTAAATCCCATGTACTCATCCAGAAGTCTTTTAAAAGACCCCAGCGAGTTCGCCTCTACCACCACTGACGGCAACCAATTCCATTCACTCACCACCCTCTGAGTGAAAAACTTACCCCTAACATCTCCTCTGTACTTGCCTCCCAGCACCTTAAACCTGTGTCCTCTCGTAGTGACCATTTCAGCCCTGGGAAATAGCCTCTAAGAATCCACCCTATCTATTCCTGTCAACATCTTATAAACCTCTTATCAGGTCGCCTCTCAACCTTCATCTCTCCAGGGAGAAGAGTCCCAGCTCCCTCAACCTATCTCCATAAGGCACACCCCATATAATCCTAACCGACTTAGTCTCTCCTCGTGTGACAGACCTGCCATCCCAGGAATCAGCCTGGTAAACCTTCGCTGTACTGCCTCTGTAGCAAGGACCATCCTTCCTCAGATAAGGAGACCGAAACTGCACACAATACTCCAGGTGTGGCCTCACCAACGCCCAGTACAATTGCAGTAAACATAGAGGTTTACAGCATGGAAATAGGCCCTTCAGCCCAACTTGTCCATGCTGCCCAGTTTTTACCACTAAGCTAGTCCCAACTGCCTACATTTGTTCCATACTCCTCTATACCCATCTTACCCATGTAACTGTCTAAATCTTTTTTCAAAGACAAAATTGTACCCGTCTCTACCACTACCTCTGGCAGCTTGTTCCAAACAGCCATCACCCACTGAGTGAAAAAAAATTGCCCCTCTGGACCCTTTTGTGTCTCTCCCCTCTCATCTCAGACTAATTTTAGACTCCCTAACCTTTAAAGATGTTGATTGACCTGTGCCCCTCATTACTTTATAGACCTCTATAAGATCGCCCCTCAGCCTTCTACACTCCAGAGAAAAAGTCTCAGTCCATCCAACCTCTCCTTATAACTCAATCCATCAAGTCCTGGTAGCATCCTAGTAAATCTTTTCCGCACTCTTTCTAGTTTAATGATATCCTTTCTATAATAGGGTTACCAGAACTGTACACAGTATTCCAAGTGTGGCCTTACCAATGTCTTGTACAACTTCAACAAGACATCCCAACTCCTGTATTCAATGTTCTGACATCCTTATCCCTATACTCAAATCCCCTCACTGACAACAATCCCAGCCTATCCCTGTAACCCCATGTATTTACTCTGCTAATTCCCTGACACTAAGCGGCAATTTAGCATGGCTAATCCACCTAACCTGCACATCTTTGGACAGTAAGGGGCAATTTAGCATGGCCAATCTACCTTACAGCGCATCTTTCGGACAGTGGGAGGAAACTGGAGCACCCGGAGGAAACGCACGCAGACACGTGGAGAATGTTGACAGACAGTGACCCAGACAAGCCGGGAATTGAACCTGGGTTCCTGGTGCTGTGAGGCAGCAGTGTTAACCACCGTACCGCATGTAGGTTAATGCATTCAGCAAGCTGAGTAACACCACTGGGGATGAGGCTTAGGACAGGTTCTTGGAATTTCAGTCCAGCTTTCCAACGAGCTCCCTCCGTTTATCAGGCACAGTGATGGGCACCATGCCAGCTGCACTTCCCAACACCAGCGGGCTGGGGTTAAAACCCTAAATGAGAAGTTGCGCTGCCATCTTCTCCCCTGCAGATAGAGGCCCAGAAGGCCTTGTCTACAGAGAACACTATCTCGGAAGCCAGTTGGAAGTATTTACAAGCATGGGCATGCTGCCAAATCTACCTCCATGGCAATCTGTCAGCAGCAGTAGACATGCCCAGTAAATCCCCTGCCACAGCAGGAAGTTCACACCTTGCCACATTATTGACTTGCTGAGCAAAGCAAAGGACTCTACTTTTGTTAGCTGAGTTCCCCATTTGAAGACCCACTCAAGGTGATGCATTTGGGCAGAAAGAATGTAGGGGGGAGGTATATGATAAAGGGTAGACCTATTAAGAGTATAGAAACGCAGAGGGACCTGGGGGTTGAAGGTGAACAAGTGTCTGAAGGTGGCAGAGCAGGTGGAGAAGGTTGTGAAGAAAGCATATGGTATGTTAGCCTTTATAGGAAGGGGTATAGAGTACAAGAGCTGGCCTTTAATGTTGCAGTTGTATAAAACGTTGGTTAGACCTCATTTGGAATACTGCGTCCAGTTCTGGTTGCCCTACTACCGGAAGGACGTGGAGATTCTGGAGAGAGTGCAGAGGAGGTTTACCAGGATGCTGCCTGGTATGGAAGGTCTGAGTTACGAGGAGAGGTTAGGCAAATTGGGACTGTTTTCCTTAGAAAGACATAGACTTAGAGGAGATCTAATAGAGGTGTACAAGATTATGAGGGGTATAGATAGAGTAAACAGGGTTAAGCTTTTTCCTAGGATGGACTCGAATAGCACGAGGGGTCACGGGCTTAGGGTGAGGGGGGTAAGGTATAATTTGGATGCTAGAGGGAGTTTTTCACACAGAGGGTGGTGGGGGTATGGAATGCACTGCCAAGTAAAGTGGTGGAGGCAGGTACTCTGGAGTTATTTAAGAAATACTTAGATGGGCACATGAACAGAATGGGAATGGAGGGGTATAGAAAACTGATTTAAAATAGGGATCATGAGCCTTGGGAGACCCTGGGAAGTGTGTAAATAGATGATGATATTGATGTACTTGTTTTTATCCTACAGGTGCTGTAGTTCACATTGTTGTCTAACAAGGGGCATACACGCGATGGGTCGTGAGAGGGCTGCTCTTGGATTTTTTTTCGAGAGTATCCTAGTGCTTCACGTCGTTAGTGTACGCTTGACCTGGACCATTTGATGGGCAACACGACAGCTCAGTGACTATCGCTGTGCTGTGCAGATACATGGATTTGGGCCTGTGTCTGTGGGAGTTTGCGCATTCTCCCCGTGCTTGCGTGGGTTTTCTCCGGGTGCTCCGGTTTCCTCCCACATCCCAAAGATGTGCTCTTAGGCTAATTGGCAAAACAAATTCTCCCTAAATTGTCTCAAATTTGGTTTTTAATCCATAGATCTATAAACATAGACAGGGATCACGGGTAGAGGTGGGAACATCGGGGTGGCGGCGCGGGCTCGTTGGGCCAAAGGGCCTGTTTCCCGAGCTGTTTTGTTCTTTGTTCTTCGTACCTTATCAAGGGCATCTTAAGCTAATCTTACTCCTTCCCCTATCTGAGACCGTAACACCACATTCTACACACTCTCCTTTCCTTCCTGATACATGTGACAATATTAAATCGAACAATACTTTTCACTGTATCCCAGTACACGTGACAATAATAAATCAAACAATACTTTTCACTGTATCCCAGTACGTGACAATAATAAATCAAACAATACTTTTCACTGTATCCCAGTACGTGACAATAATAAATCAAACAATACTTTTCACTGTATCCCAATACATGTGACAATAATAAATCAAACAATACTTTTCACTGTATCCCAATACATGTGACAATAATAAATCAAACAATACTTTTCACTGTATCCCAATACATGTGACAATAATAAATCAAACAATACTTTTCACTGTATCCCAATACATGTGACAATAATAAATCAAACAATACTTTTCACTGTATCTCAATACATGTGACAGTAATGATCAATTTGGTTTATTCAATTATGGGTTTCAGCCAGGTTATCCATATATGAAGATTGGAGAAGCCCCTCTCTACCTCTTCGCCTCCCCACCACCACCATCACCACACACACACACACACTGACACACACATTCTTACACACACACACACAGACACTGACACACTCACATACACACACACACACACACACACACTACACACTCACACACACCCATAAACACTGTTCGCAATCCCACTGCTATCGGCCACCTCCACGTGCAAAGCTCCGCTTCTCAAAACCTCTTCCTCCCTACTCACACATTTAGCAGCCTGTCTTGTCCATCCCCCTCCTCAGAATCCCTACAGTGCAGAAGGAGGCCATTCAACCCCACTGAGTCCACACCAACTCAGAGCACAGCATCTTACCCAGGCCCTTTCCCCTGCCCTATCCCTGTAACTCCACACATTTCTCCCAATAATTCTACCAACCTCTCATCTTTAGACACTAAGGGACAATTTAGCATGGCCAATCCACCTAACTGACAGTTCTTTGGACACTAAAGGACAATTTAGCAGAACTAATCCCTGTAACCTGCACATCTTTGGACATTAAGACACAATTTAGCATGGCCAATCCACCTAACCTGTGCATCTTTGGACATTAAAGGACAATTTAGCTCCATAGTGGGGAGCCCAGTCCATTCCCCTGGATCCAATTGCTGCCAGTAATTCTCGTGCCAGCCCGGGACTAACTGCCTCGCTTGTCCCAACGACAGGGCAAAGGGTGACATGGTGCCAGAGGGATTGGGTCACTGTCTGTGCAGAGTTTGCATGTTTTCCCTGTCTCTGCGTGGATTTCCTCCGGGGGCTTGGTTTCCTCCCACAGGCCAAAGATGTGTCGGTGAGGTGGATTGGCCATGCTAAATTGACCCTCAGTGACATGGGGACTAGCGAGAGTAAATGCATGGGGTTATGGGAAGAGGGCCTGCGGTGGGTGCAGACTCGATCGGCCGAATGGCCTCCTCCTGCACTGTCGGGATTCAATGATTCTTGCAAATCCTCAAGCTTACAGCCTCACAGGCAGGCCTTTGACCCATACATATGTCATCCAACTGTAAACCTAACCCTCTTCCCAAGTAACTTCCAGGCATCAGGGAGCTGGGTTTGAAACCTGGCTTGGGTTACTGTCTGTGAGGATTCTGCACGTTCTCCCCATTGTCTGCGAGGGTTTCCTCACGATGCTCTGGTTTCCTCCCACAATCTGGAAGACATGCTAATTAGGTGCATTGGCTGCGTTAAGATCCCCCTCGGCGTACCCGAACAGGCACCGGAGTGTCACGACGAGGGGATGTTCATTGAGGTGTTAATGTCACCCTACCTGTGACACTAGTAAGCGAAATACTGACAAACCAAGGGACAGGAGTTAACTCAAATTCACCAAAGCTTCTCTTTATTCAATATTTCATACTAACTCACAACAGTTGCAACACTAACTCTTTTAACTTTAACGCTCTTAATCCAACCTTTAAATTTGAGCTGAATACCAGTACTGCCCGGTGTTGAGTGAACTGGTCAGAGCTGCTCTCTGATCTAGATCTTTTCCCTCATCCCTGTCTCTCTGAAGCTGTTCTTCAGGATGTAGAGATGCCAGCGATGGACTGGGGTAAACTCAGTAAGAGTAAGTCTGGCAACACCGATTTTAAATCTTCAGGGCATACTTTGTGGAAGTCAGTCTCCAGTTGTCGTTAAGAGATAAAGGCTCAAGCACATCTCTTTGTCCTGAACTTCTCACGTTCTTCCATTCTCTGGCAACGATACCACCAGAAACTGATCACAGTGTTTGATTAAAGCTAGTGGAGTTACTCATAGACAACTCCTAACTATTTATACCAAACTGCGTGTTGGTCACTGTACACGGTAACAAAAACTCTGGGATGTCGAGCATCGTCCAAATAACTATCCTTATTTGGTCAACACAGGAAGCGACAAGGTGCGTAGATGAGGGTAGAGCAGTAGACATATCTCCCAGAACAGGTCATGACTCACAGCAGCCTTTACATCTGTGTTTAATTATAACTTGCTCAACATTTCCAGCATGCTTGACTATTGTTGTCACTGTTGAGTTGCCTCACAGCTCCCAGGGTCCCGTTTCAATTCCCAGCTCGGGTCACTGTCTGTGTGGAGTTTGCACATTGTCCCCGTATCTGCATGGGTTTCCTCTGGGTGCTCCAGTTTCCTCTCTCAGTGCAACAATGTGTTGATTGGCCATGTTAAAATTGTCCTGAGGTTAGAGGTGATTCGTGGGTAAATGTGCAGGAATACGGGGGGAGGGCCTGGGTGGGATTCTGGTCAGTGCAGACTCAATGAGCCGAATGCCTCTTTCTGTATTGTAGGATTTCTAATTCCACCACGTGCCGTGGCAGGATTCGAACCTGGGTCCTCAGAACATTAGCTGAGTTTCTGGATTAATAGTCCAGCAATATTACCACTGGGCCACCGCCTCCCCTGCTTTCTCTAGAGCAGATCGGGCTGAAGGGGGACATGATTGAGGTGTATAAGATTATGAGGGGTAGGGACAGGGGGAGTAGGCTGTTCCCCTTGATTGAGGTCAGAGTTTGCAGAGTTTTAGTGTTAGAAGCAGGAAAGTCAGAGGGGATTTGAGAAAAAAAACCTTTAAACTCAGGGGGTAGTGGGACTCTGGAAAGCCTTTGCAATCTCTCAAAAAATATTCGATGAGCACTCAAAGTAGAACATTCAAGGATTGGGACAAGTGCAGGAAATAGATTTTTCCGACAATGGCTTCGTGGTCATCAGTAGATTCTTTAATTCCAGTTTTTTTTTATTGAGTTCAAATTCAATAAAATAGGGACATTAGCTGGATTAATTAGTCATCACCTCTGCCTCTGTCCCATCCGCCACGGGAATCTTAGTGGCTGGGACACGGACCATGCAGAGGATCCGTTGACCTCAGCCGGAATTTTCCAACTTTAGGCCGAGCGCGGCTGGAAAATCCCGATGACTGGATGGGAGAACAAAGAACAAAGAAAATTACAGCACAGGAACAGGCCCTTTGGCCCTCCAAGTCTGTACCGACCACGCTGCCCAAAAATCACCCAGCCTTCCAGGGACCATATCCCTCTATTCCCATCCTATTCATGTATTTGTCCAGACGCCCCTTAAAACTCACTGTAGTATCTGCTACACGGAGCATGGTGGGTGCCTGGAACTCGATGTCAGAGGAGGTAGAGGAAGCAGATACCATCTTCTACCTCCTCCGACATCGAGTTCTAGGCACCCACCATGCTCCATGTAAAAAAAAAAATGCCTCGTACATCTCCTTTAAACTTTGCCCCTCGTACCTTAAACCTGTGCCCCCTTGTCATTGACTCTCTCACCCTGGGAAAAAGCTTCTGACTGTCCACTCTGTCCATGCCCCTCATAAACCCTTCTTCTAAGAGGCAGAGGATGAAGGTTATTTACGAATCCCGTACCATGGATTGCCGAGGTTCCTTCTCACACTCTTACTGTGGTCTCGTTCATCGCAGGGTACGAGAAAGTCCGACATGATTACAAAGATCCAGGAAGATGCGGACGAAGTCTTGCAGGTGATGGTCGCAAACACGGAGAAGGTCAAGGAGCGAGGAGAGAATCTGGAGGTTCTGGGAGACAGAGCAGAACAGTTGATGGAAGCAGTAAGTAAACTCCACTGAATAGCTACTTGCCTTCAGTAGAATTGGCTATAGATGTGACCTGCGGAATAATGTAATCCATTCTCGAGACTGAGTTTGAGGATTATCTGTACAATTGCAGTCAATATCATTTCAGACCAACCTCCTTTTTGCCAAAGTGATTGACTCAGCCTTTTTTAAAATCCCGTGTGGGAAGAACAAGAAGAGGTACTATAAATTCCCCATCTCACTGTCCACTTACTCCAGTTCAGTGGCTGTGAGGATTCGCAACCTCTTCCAACAGGAACTGAATTAGGCTGAATACATAGAGGACGCAACACCAGTCAACACACACACACACACAGGGCAACTTAGCATGATCAATCATCTAACCTGCACATCTTTGGACACTAAGGGACAATTTAGCATGGCCAATCCACTTAACCTGCACATTGTTGGACAATAAGGGCAATTTAGCATGGCCAATCCACCTAACCTGCACATCTAAGAGGGAATTTTGCATGCCCCATGTAGGGGAGGCAATGGGAGTAGTATCATAGAATCATTCATGCTGTTTGGCCCTTCCAGTCCACACTGACACATTAGAAATACCTGAACTCCCATCTAATCCCATCTGCCAGCACTGGGCCCATAGCCAACTTTATGATGTGCCAAGTGCTCATCCATATACTTTTTAAAGGATGTGAGATATCCTGCCTCCATCAGCCTCCCAGGCAGCACATTCCAGACCCTCACCAACCTCTGGGTAAAAAAGTTTTCCCTCACATCCCTCCAAAACCTCCATCCCCTCACATAAACCCTTTGACCCGCCTGACTGATCCTTCAACTAACCACCTTGTCCATGTCCCTCATATTCTTCTACACCTCAATCAGGTCACCCCTCAGTCTTCTCTGTTCCAGAGAGAACAACCCAAGCCCATCCCAACCTCTCTTCATAACTTAAATGCTTCATCCCAGGCAGCATCCTGGTGAAATCTCCCCTCCAGTGCAATCACACCCTTCCTATAATAACGCATTCCTTGTTAGTATAGTGGTTAATACCCTCGTTTATCATGTGGGAAGATCGGGCTGCAGTTCCCCATCAGGGACACACATTCTCCTCGTGTCTGCATGGGTTTCCCCCAGGTGCTCCGGTTTCTTCTCGCAGTCTGAAAGACGTGAGGGTTAGGTGGATTGATCATGCTAAATTGCCCCTTAGCATCGTGGGGACTAGCTAGGGGTTATGGGGGTAGGGCCTGGGTGTGATTGTGGCCGGTGCAGACTCGATGGGCCGAATGGCCCTCCTACTGCACTCTCGGATTCTTTAAGCTGAAATAAAAATGTGGTGACCAGAACTGCACACAGTACTCTAGCTGTAATGTTCTATACAATTTTAACATGACCTATCTGCTTTTGTAATCTATATCTCGATTAATAAAAGTGAGTGTATCGTGTGCCTTTTTCACCACCTACTAGCCTGACTTTCCATCTCCAGAGATCTGTGGACAAATATACCAAGATTCCTTTGTTCCTCACAACTTCCAAGTATCATGCTTTTAATTGATTACTTCCTTGTCAAATTACTCCTTCCAAAGTGCATTACTTTACACTTTTCAGGATTAAATTCCATTTGCCCATTCTGTCTATATCTTCTTGTAGCCCAAGTCACTCCGCTTCATTGTTAACCACCCAGCCAATCTTTGTGTCAGCCGTAAACTTACTAATCCCCTCTGCATAGTCATTAATGTGGTTTATAAAAATGCCAAATAATAGGGCGGAATGGCAGCACAGTGGTTAGCACTGTTGCCTCACAGTGCGAGGGACCCCAGTTCAATTCTGGCCTTGGATCACTGTCTGCCTGGAGTTTGCACATTCTCCCTGTGTCTGTGTGGGTTTCTTCGGGTGCTCCGGTTTCCTCCCGCAGTCTGAAAGATGTGTGGGTTAGACGGATTGATCATGCCAAATTGCCGGGGGATTAGCAGGGTAAATGCATGGGGTTAGGGAAATAGGGGCCTGGGTGGGATCGTTGTTGGTGCAGACTCGATGGGCCAAATGGTTTCCTTCTGCACTGTAGGGATTCTATGAATAATTGGGGGCCCTCAACACAGATCCCTGCAATACTGGCTTCAGTCAGTAAAGCAGCCTTCTATCATCACTCTCTGTCTCCTACAATTGAGCCAAGTTTGCATTCACTACCATCTGGTTCACTAATGTCCTTTATGGAAGGAAATCTGCCATTTTTACCCGATCTGGCCTCCAGGGCCACAGCAATGTTGTTGACTCTCAAATGACCTAACAAGGCACTTAGTTGACAGGGCAACTAGCAATGGGCAACGAATGCTGGGCGCAGCCAGAGAATGCCCAGGTCCCACCAAATAAGGACACTGTTTGAGGATTTTGGCTCTTGCTAATGGTGTGTGTTGGCCTCTGTAGGGTAAAGCGTTCCAGAAGACGGCCAAAGAGGTGGAGAAGCAACAGCGGTTCGCGAACCGGAAATGGAAAATTATTCTGGGGGTGACAGTCGGCCTGGTCATCCTCATCATCATCATCATTGTGATTATCTCCACCATTCCGTCTTCTAAAACAGTGAAATCGTTTCCTGCTTCCTCAACAGTGAAACCATCATGTGATCCACAGCAAGGTTCAATTTGTTGAGCCAAGAAGCTTACTGTGGTACTTAGAAGTTAGCGGCATGAGGAGCAGCTGTTGACACTGTTAACACATTTTTATTGCAATCTTGTTGTATTGGGGAGAAGAAAAAAAATCAAAGCAACTTAATTTAAGCTACTACACAGGACTAATAAGTCTTCGGAGGCAGAAATCCCTTCACCCAAATCCCAGCAGTACACAGAGTACTATCGGTCAGCAGTCTGTCTTCGAGGGCGACAGGGGAACTGACACGCCTGCTTGAATACAAGGAAAAGATTCCGTCAACCGACCCCTTCATCAAGGAGCTCAAATTCCAACAGGCCAACCTCAAAGTCATCGCTAAAGGCCTGTTAGAGTCTTCCTGAGTCTGTCACTCAAACAGTGTGGTTAGAACTCACCATTACCTCCTTAACACTATTCCAGCGGGTGGAACTGGGACATGACTGTTTTATGGTACTGAATTAATCATCGCCACGTTTGTCAAAGAGGATTTGACAAAGACAGGTAGTTGCAGCACAGAAGAAAGTGGTTGTTCGAGTCTGGGGAAAGTCCAATTGTTCTGCTAAGGGAATCGGTGGCACAGCGGTTAGCGCTGCTGCCTCACGGTGCCAGGGTCCTGGGTTCGATTCCCGGTTTGGGTCACGCGGAGTTAGCATTTTCTTATCATGTGGGTTTCCTCCTGGTGCTCCGGTTTCCTCCCACAGTCCAAAGACGTGCGGGTTAGGTTTGCTTGGCCGTGGTAAATTGATCCTTAGTGTCAGGGAGCTTAGCAGGGTAAATGAGGGTTACGGGAATAGGGCCTGTATGGGATTGCGTTTGGTGCAGACTCAAGGGGTCGAATGGCCTCCTTCGGGATTTTATGATTCGCCCTAATTGGCCACCTCCCACTCTCCTGGCTCAAGAGGGTGGTGGAATTTGAGAAGGTGGTGGTTTACTGGCATTGTCACTCGACTAGTAAGCCAAAGACCCAGGTTAATGTTCTGGGGACCCAGGTTCGAACCCTACCATGGCAAATGGTAGAATCTGAATTCAATAAAAGATACGTGGAATTAAAAAATCTAATGATGACCATGAAACCATTGTTGATTGTCATTAAAAAAACCCATCTGGTTCAAAGCTGTGCAGGTCAGATGGGCTGGCCATGCTGAATTGCCCCTTAGTGTCTGAAGATGTGCAAATTAGGTGGATTGGCCATGCTAAATTGCCCCTAAATGGTAGGGATTAGCATTTTAAATACATGGGGTGACGAGGATAGGCCTGGATGGGATTGTTGAAGGGTCAGGTTGAATTGCCTTATTCTGCACTGTAGCATTCTATTCCATGGTTTACTAATGTCCTTGAGGGGAGAGAGTCTGCCTTACCTGGTCTGGCCTCCAGATAGCAATAATGACTCCTAATTGCCCTCTGAAATGGCTGAGCAAGACACTTAGGGATGGGGGATAAACGCTGGCCTTGCCAGTGACGCTCATAGTCTCTGAATTAAAAAGTACTCTCCACTTGCCTCCAACAATACTCAAGAAGGACCACACAGTCCACAGTCTTTTAGACAGCACCTTCCAAACCTGCAACCTCTACCATCTAGAAGGACAAGGGCAGCAGACACATGGGGAACACCACCACCTGCAAGTTCCCCTCCGAGCCACTCACCATCCCGATTTGGAAATTTATCGGCCGTTCCTTCACTGTCTCTGGGTCAAAATCCTGGAACTCCCTCCCTAACAGCACAGTGGATGTACCTACACCACACGGACTGACTGATGTCCAAAAACAATCCTGGAACTCCCTCCCTAACAGCACTGTGGGTGTACCTACACCACAAGGACTGACTGATGTCCAATAACAATCCTGGAACTCCCTCCCTAACAGCACTGTGGGTGTACCTACAACACACGGACTGATGATGTCCAATAACAATCCTGGAACTCCCTCCCTAACAGCACTGCGGGTGTACCTACAACACTTGGACGGAAGCAGTTTAATAAGGCGGTTCACCCACTACTTTTTCAAGGGGCAATTAAGAATAGGCAATAAATAACGACACACACATCCCAGTAATGAATAAAATTATATATTGTTGAATTTTAACATCCCATGAAACAAACTGGGGCAAATTATAAATTGCTCTTGCTCGCATTGTCCAAATGCTTGGATTAATTAAAAAATAAGAAATGTGATTGGATTTTGTACCATAAATTGGTTATATTTTGACTTGATTTACCATTGTCACATGTACTGGATACAGTGAAAAGTATTGTTTCTTGCACTCTATACAGACAAAGCTACCATTCACAGAGAAGGAATGGAGAGGATGCAGAATGTAGTCTTACAATCACGCTAGGGTGCACAGAAAGATCGGCTTAACACGAAGTAAGATCTATTCAAAAGTTTGATGGCAGCAGAGAAGAAGCTTTTCTTGAGCCAGTTGGGACCTGACCTCAAATGTTTATATCTTTTTCTTGACGGAAGACAGCAAAAGAGAGAATTCTGGGATGCGTGGGGGTCCTTGATTATGTTGGCTGCTTTTCCAAGATAGTGGGAAGTGTAGACAGAATCAATGGATGGGGAGGCTGGTTTGCATGATGGATTGGGCTACGTTCACAACATTTTATAGTTTCCATACAAGCTGGAATACAACCTTAGTCTTTCTCTAGCTACGGCTGTAATGCTACATTCTGCACCCGCTCCTTTCTTTCTCCCCTACATACTCTATGAACAATATGCTTTGTCTGTACAGCATACAAGAAACAGTATTCTTCACTGCATCCCAATAGATGTGACAATATTAAATCAAGTAAAACAAAAATGTAAGCACTACTGCCTCAAAGCTCCAGGGACCCAGGTTCGAATCCCAACTCGGGTCACTGATTGTGTGGAGTCTGCAAGTTCTCCCCATGTCTGCATGGGTTTCCTCCCACAGTCCGTAAGATGCGTTGATTAGGTGCTAAATCTTGCCTCAGTGTAACCCAAACAGGCGCCCGAGTGTGCCAAATAGGGGATTTTCACAGTAACTTCATCGCAGTGATAATGTAAGCCTTACTTGTGACATGAATAAACTTTGAATGAACTGTATTGGACAATGAGAATGTCCACGAGTCTTGTCTCTGTTTCAAGTTCTCATTTAATAGACTTGAAGGGCTGAATGGCTTACTCCTGCTTCTAGTTTCTATGAAATAAATTCAATGTTCGAGCTTCCACTGGTGTTTGGTGAATATCACAAACTAACAACCCTCGGGGAGGGGGGGGAATAATCTCTTCATCCCCATCTTAGGAGAGAAACGATTTATTCTTAAACTGTGCCTTGGCGTTCTTGACTCTGCCAAGGGCAACATCCTCCTGGTTTGCCTCCTATCCACTGTCTCACTTAAGTGCCATACTTACAAAAAGTGGAGGCCACCCCGGGAGTGCTGAGGGGTGTCACAGCTCAGTGACGCACAGGAACGGCAGGAGAGAAAACTGAAGGAGTAACAGAAACAAAGGCGGCAGGGCAACGCAGAGGTTAGCTCTGCTGCCTCACAGCACCAGGGACCTGGGTGCAATTCCTGGCTCGGGTCACTGTCTGTGCAGAGTCTGCACGTTCTCTTCATGTCTGTGTGGGTTTCTTCAAGGTACACCAATTTCCTCCCACAGTCCAAAGAAGTGCAGTTTAGGTAGATCGGCCGTGCTAAATTGATTTTTAGTATCCAAAGATGTGCAGGTTAGGTGGATTGGCCAAACTAAATTGCTCCTTAATGTCCCAAAGTGTGTAGCTGGATCCACCTAACCTGAACATCTTCGGACACTAAGGGGCAATTTAGCATGGCCAATTCACCTAATCTGCCCATCTTTGGACACTAAGGGACAATTTAGCATGGCAAATCTACTTAACCTGCACATCTTTGGACACTAAGGGACAATTTAGCATGGTCAATCCACCCTAACCTGCACATCTTTGGGCACTAAGGGGCAATTTAGCATGGTCAATCCACCTAACCTGCACATCTTTGGACACTAAGGGGCAATTTAGCATGGTCAATCCACCTAATCTGACCATCTTTGGACACTAAGGGACAATTTAGCATGGCAAATCTACTTAACCTGCACATCTTTGGACACTAAGGGGCAATTTAGCATGGCCAATCCACGTAACTCACAAATCTTTGGACTGTTGGAGGAGACCAGAGAGGAAACCCACTCAGACACCAGGGAGAATGTGTAGACTCCGCACAGACAGTGCTGGAATTGATGCTGGAATTAGCTGGAATAGGCATGCTAAATTACCCCAAAATGTGTGGATTAGGTGGATTGGCCAGGCTAAATTGCCTCTTAGTGTCCAAAGGTGTGCAGGTTATGGGGACTTGCTGTGCTAAATCAACTTTTAGTGTCCAAAGTTGTGTAGGTTAGGTGGATTGGCCATGCTAAATTGCTCCTTAATGTGCCAAGATGTTCAGGTTAGGTGGATTGGCCATGCTAAATTGCCCTTAGTGTCCAAAGATGTGCATGTTAGGTGGATTGGCCATGCTAAATTGACCTTTAGTGTCCAAAGATGTGTAGGTTAGGGTGGATTGGCCATGCTAAATTGCCCTTTGCATAAATGTGTAGAGTTATGAGGATAGGATCTTGGGGGATTGTAGTTCGCGCAGGCTCCTTCTGAACTGTAGGATTCTATGATTCTAAGATAAGGCCAGAAGCCACTCAAAGTGCCTCGGGAATTCAAAAGAATTTGAAAATGAAATATTTTCATTTCAAAATGTCTGATGAGATATGAGTATAGACTTATGTAGTAAAACTCTCTACCAGATCAGACATGCTGCAGTGAATGATCTCATATCCCCAACAATCTGGTAAAATAAAAATATTTTTGGAGATTGTGTTCAGAATTACAACCCATTATAAAAATCTATCTTCCCCCCCTCATTCAGAAAATGATCTGTTTTATTTATTATACATTGACTTCCCACATTTCTTTCTACGCAACATCCTTGCAGTGTTGAAATGATGACTGTTGTATTGTGTCCTGCCCTCACAGTTGATCCCTAAAACCTCCAATTCTCATTTCATTCCACTTCTCATCCCTTCCTCCAGCGGTTAGCACTGCTGCGTCACAGCGCCAAATCCCAAGGCATCAATTCCAGCACTGTCTGTGCGGAGTCTACACATTCTCCCTGGTGTCTGAGTGGGTTTCTTAGTGTCTTAGTGCCCCTTAGTGTCCAAAGATGTGCAGGTTAAGTAGATTTGCCATGCTAAATTGTCCCTTAGTGTCCAAAGATGGGCAGATTAGGTGGATTGGCCATGCTAAATTGCCCCTTAGTGTCCGAAGATGTTCAGGTTAGGTGGATTGGCCATGCTAAATTGTCCCTTAGTGTCCAAACATGTGCAGGTTAGGTGGATTGGCCATGCTAAATTGCGCTTTGCGTAAATGCATGGGGTTATGGGGATAGGGCCTTGGTGGAATTGTAGTCAGTACTTCTGCACTGTAAGATTCTATGATTGTAAGGTAAGGCCGGAAGCCACTCAAAGTGCCTCGGGAATTTAAAAGAATTCAGAAATAAAATACATCTCATCAGACATTTTGAAATGAAAGTGAGCGTGGATTTATGTAATGAAGCTCTCTGCCAGATCAGATATGCTGCAGTAAATGATTTCATATCCCTCACAATCTGATAAAATAAAAAGCATTTTGGAGATTGTGTTCAGAACTACACTCATTATAAAAATCTATCTTTTTCCCTCATTTAGAAAATGATCTGTTTTATTTATTATACATTGACTTCTTTCTACACAATATCCCTGCAGGGTTGAAATGATGACTGTTGTATTGTATCCTGCTCTCACAGTCGTTCCCTAGAACCTACAATTATGACATTCCTCATTTCATTCCACTTCTCATCCCTTTCTCCAGTGGTTAGCACTGCACCCTCACTGTGCCAGGGACCCAGCCTCGAGTCAATGTCTGTGTGCAGTTTGCATCTTCTTTGCTTGTCTGCGTGGTCTGGTTTCCTCCCACAATTGTGGGTGTACCTTCACCACACGGACTGACTGAATGTCCAATAACAATCCTGGAACTCCCTCCCTAACAGCACTGTGGGTGTACCTACACCACACGGGGACTGACTGATGTCCAATAACAATCCTGGAACTCCCTCTCTAACAGCACTGTGGGTGTACCTACACCACACGGACTGACTGATGTCCAATAACAATCCTGGAACTCCCTCCCTAACAGCACTGTGGGTGTACCTACACCACACGGGGACTGACTGATGTCCAATAACAATCCTGGAACTCCCTCCCTAACAGCACTGTGGGTGTACCTACACCACACGGGGACTGACTGATGTCCAATAACAATCCTGGAACTCCCTCTCTAACAGCACTATGGGTGTACCTACACCACAACGGACTGACTGATGTCCAATAACAATCCTGGAACTCCCTTCTCTAACAGCACTGTGGGTGTACCTACACCACACGGACTGACTGATGTCCAATAACAATCCTGGAACTCCCTTCTCTAACAGCACTGTGGGTGTACCTACACCACACGGGACTGACTGATGTCCAATAACAATCCTGGAACTCCCTCCCTAACAGCACTGTGGGTGTACCTACACCACACGGGACTGACTGTTGTCCAATAACAATCCTGGAACTCCCTCCCTAACAGCACTGTGGGTGTACCTACACCACATGGACTGACTGATGTCCAATAACAATCCTGGAACTCCCTCCCTAACAGCACTGTGGGTGTACCTACACCACACGGGACTGACTGATGTCCAATAACAATCCTGGAACTCCCTCCCTAACAGCACTGTGGGTGTACCTACACCACACGGACTGACTGATGTCCAATAACAATCCTGGAACTCCCTCCCTAACAGCACTGTGGGTGTACCTACACCACACGGACTGACTGATGTCCAATAACAATCCTGGAACTCCCTCCCTAACAGCACTGTGGGTGTACCTACACCACACGGGGACTGCAGCGGGTTTAAGATGGCGGCTCACCCACCACCTTCCCGAGGGGCAATTAGCGACGGGGGAGATATACACCACATGACAGAATGTTTTTAAAGCAAGATTTTGGTCAGGATTTAGAACCTGGAAGCAGGAGGAGGCCATTTGGCCTTTTGTACCTGCTCCATCATTCACTTTGATCATGGCTGATTATCAAATTCAACATCCTGATCCCACCTTTCCCCCACATCTCTTCATCCCTTTAGTCCCAAGAGCGATATCTAATTTCTTCATGAACACTTTGGCCTCAACTCCTTTCCGTGGAGGTGAATTCCACACATTCACCACCCTCTGGGTGAAGAAATTTCTCCTCACCTCCGTCCTTAAAGGTTTACTCCTTCTGTTCAAACTACAGCCCCTAGTTCTGCAACCCTCACCCCTCACCATCAGGAACGTTCTTTCTGAATCTACCTAATCCAACCTGAAGCAAAGAATGCCAAAAGCGGTGTATATCCAATTCACTTGAAATAACACAGAGACAAGCAAAGGGATACGAAGAAAGTTGATAAAACATTGTGGAGGGAGTCAAAGGCAACACTGAGACTTTGCACGTGTACTTAGTGAGAGGGGATGACTAAGGCGAATGTGGCCCCCTTAAATTCAGAGATAGATCATATTGTATTCGAAATTCAGGAAATGGCTTCATACTGATCATCATAATAGAGGAAATAAACATAGAAGGAAAGCTAAAAATGAATCAAAATAAAGGAACTTGCTCAATGCAAATCGAAAGCGGAGATAATAATGATACAGGTTAACACACCTCCAGGGACTAATGGTTTAGAACATAGAACAATACAGCACAAACAGGCCCTTCGGCCCACGAGTTGCGCCGATCACATCTATCAATCCACAGACCTACTCCAAGCATTTGAAGTAGCTGAGTAATGAGGTTGACTCTCAACTGCCCTCCGAGGGCAACTAGGGGTGGGCAATAAATGCTGGTCCAGCCAGTGAAGCCCGTGTCCCGCGAATGAATTTATTTTTTTTTAAAAATCACGATCATTCGAAAAGGAATTGCTGTCCTGGATTCCAAAACTGCCAACGTCGCTTTCTCATTGAAGGAGGGTAGGGGAGAAAAATCAGGAAATTATAGGTCTTAAAAAGGCAGCTCAGTGATTAGCCCTGCTGCCTCACCGCGTCAGGGACCCAGGGGTAGAAGTGGGAACATCGAGGTGGCGGCGTGGGCTTGTTGGGCCGAAGGGCCTGTTTCCCATGCTGTTTTGTTCTCTGTTCAATTCCCAGCTTGAGTCACTGTCTGTCTGTATGGAGTCTGTATGTTCTCCCCGTGTCTGCGCGAGTTTCCACCAGGTTCTCCCACACTCGAAGTGTAGGTTACGTGGATTGGCCATGCTAAGTTGTCCCTTAGTGTTCAAAGATGTGTAGGTTAGGTGGATTGGCCAAGCTAAATTGTCCCTTAGTGTCCAAAGATATGCACGTTAGGTGGATTGGCCATGCTAAATTGCCCCTTAGTGTCCAAAGATGTGCAGGTTAGGTGGATTGGCCATGCTAAATTGCCCCTTATTGTCCAAAGATGTGCAGGTTAGGTGGATTGGCCATGCTAAATTGCCCCTTAGTGTCCAAAGATATGTAGGTTAGGTGGATTGGCCAATCTAAATTGTCCCCTAGTGTTCAAAGATGTGATGATTAGGTGGAATGACCAAGGTTACACG
This sequence comes from Sphyrna mokarran, assembly GCA_024679065.1. Taxonomy (NCBI): domain Eukaryota; kingdom Metazoa; phylum Chordata; class Chondrichthyes; order Carcharhiniformes; family Carcharhinidae; genus Sphyrna; species Sphyrna mokarran. Next base: position 24,903,440 of record JAGIQG010000031.1, on the reverse strand, counting down.
GATAGAGTGGAGACCCAGGCCTGGTTAAGATACCCTGTCAAAGAGTTGGTGCAGATTCAACAGGCCAAATGGCCTCTTCTGCACTGTAGAGATTCTATAATTATACAAAATTCAGAGGTGGCAAGGCTGCCAAAATGGGCTGGGAAGGGAGAGGGCAGTGTGTTCGATGCTTTCCTGCCATTTAACAGGGGCAGAAAAGGTGGCAGGTGACCTTCATCCCACAGTCATTGGAGCTAGATAAGTGGCCAAGTTACCTGCCTCTGCTGGCATTTCCCTAATAGTAATGGGGGTAGGGATATCTACCAATAAGAGAGAGCTGAGGTTACCATGGCATCCTCCCAGGAGGTTCAGAGGGAAGGGGGAATGTCTTTGATTTGTACACACTTTGACCCAGGAAGGACTTCTCCCAATGACAACAGTCCTGGCATCAGTTCCATCTGGCCTCACCAACTGGGGCCCAGTCTCCAAGTAGCCCAGGTTCCAAGGGTGCACCTCCATCATGAGGTGGTGGAGTGGTTGGCACTTGTTTCCTCAGAACCAGGGACTCGCATCTGATTCTGGCCTCAGGTCACTGTCTGTATGGAGTTGCAGATTCTCCCAATTTCTGCGTGGATTTCCTCCCACAGTCCAAAGATGCGTAAATTAAGTGGATTGGCCATGCTAAATTGACCCTCAGTGTCGAAGGATGTGCGTGTTAAGTGCGTTGGCCATGCTAAAGTGCCCCTTCATGTTCAAAGATGTGTAGGTTAGGTGGATTGGCCATGCTAAATTGTCCCTTAGTGTCCAAAGATGTGTAGGTTAGGGGGATTGGCCATGCTAAATTGTCCCTTAGTGTCCAAAGATGTGTAGGTTAGGGGGATTGGCCATGCTAAATTGTCCCTTCATGATCAAAGATGTGCAAGTTAGGTGGATTGGCCATGCTAAATTGCCCCTTAGCGTCCAAAGAGGGGTGAGTTAGCTGGATTGGCCATGCTAAATTAGCTCTTAGAGTCAGGGGAGGATTAAAAACAAGGATAGGGCCTGGGTGGGATTATTGTCAGTGCAGGCTCTCTGGGCTGACTGGCCTCCCCCTGCACTGCAGGGATTCTATAATCACTGGGTCCTCCTCCTCCTCCTCCAGACGCAGCTCAAGCAGCAGCCAGTAGCTCCCAGCTTTCTGACTGGGCCAATCGTGTTTGGGGGTGGGCTGCCAATCTTTATTGGATGAGAGTAGCTGTTTCATTGGCTGGTTGCCTGGGAAACTAGTTGGCCTCACCACTAGGAACACAAACAACGTATTTCTTAGCCGTCTCGGCAATGGGGTTCGGGGTTCAATTATTCCAACTGTTACACTGGCTGGAGATCTACCGTTCCTGGGCAAATTCAGTCCTGGGGTCACTGCGTCCAGTTCATACATTTTTTTTTTTTACCCGTTGACCTATCAGGGAAGAAAGAAATCGAAGCTCAAAAGAGTGACTTACAAGGGCAACAAATGCTGGACTTTGCCAGCGAGGTAACATCGCACGAAAGAATCTTTGAAAAGTATCATTTAGGTCAGGATTTGATTTAACTCAAAGCAATGCCAGAAAGGGTGGGTGTCCAATTGACTCAGGGCATCGCAAATACATGATGCAGAGACAAGCAGAGGGAGGCAAAGAAAGACATTAAAACTCCAAAGGGAACACATGGCAACGAGACTGACGTGGTGGCACAGAGGGTTAGCACTGCTGCCTCACGGCGCCAGGGACCCGGGTTCGATTCCTGGCTTGGACCATTGTCTGTGTGGAATCTGCACATTCTCCCCGTGTCTGCGTGGGTTTCCTCCAGGAGCTAAGGTTCCCTCCCACAATTTGAAAGACGTGCTGGTTAGGTGCTAAATTCTCCCTCTGTGTACCCAAACAAGCGGCGAGGGGATTTTTTTTTTACAGTAACTTTATTGCAGCGTTAACGTAATGTGACGCTAATAAATTAACTTTAAGCTATTAAACGTTGTGAAATAAGTCAAAAAATAAGTTTTTGCAGATGTATTTAGAGAAAGAGGATGATTTAGGGACCTCTTAGATTCAAAGGTAGGTAATATCGTGTTCAGGAAATGGCAGAGTTGCTTTATATTGGCCAACACAATTGAGCTTAAGTTTAACGTTTACTTATTAGTGTCACAAGCAGGCTGACGTTAACACTGCAATGAGACTACTGTGAAAAACACGTAGTCACCACACTCTGGCGCCTGTTCGGGGACACTGAGGGAGGGTTTAGCACCTAACCAGCATGGCTTTGGGCCTCTGCGAGAAAATTGGGGCACCTCAGAGAAACCCACGCAGGCACAGGGAGAACGTGCAGGCTCCACACAGACAGTGACCCGAGCCGGGAATCAAACGCAGGTCCCTGGTGCAGTGAGGCAGCAGCAATGCTAAGCATTCAGTGGAAGAGGATGTAAAGCCACAAGGAAAACTAAAAATAAATAAAATTGAGGAAGCGTGTTAATAGAAGCCCACCTCATTTTGTCCCTCAACTTTTCTTCCTCCACTTGTTTGTCAGTCTCTGCAAGTTCAGTAACAGTTATTCACGTGTGTGATACTCTTCCCAAAAGGGTAAAACAATGATGCAGTTATCCTGTTGCCCTCGGTATTTTGGAACTTTCAAAAGTGGACTATAAGTGGGAGGAAATTACAGCGATAGGGTCATTAAGGATGTGCATTTCTCAGCGGTGGCATTCGATGCCAAGAACTGTGAGATGATCAATTTCCAGAGACTGTAGACAGATATTTATGTTCACTGGGTAAAGCTGTCAATCCATTTTAATAATCGGTGTGTCCGGAGGAAGCCATTCAGCCCATCGTGTCTGTGCTGATCCTCCGTAAGAGCTATTCAGCCAATCCTTTTCCCAGGCAGCATAGTGCCACAGTGGTTAGCGTAGATGCCTCACAGCGCCAGGCACCCGGGTTCGATTCCAACCACAGGTCTGTGCAAACTCTGCACATTCTCCCCATGCCTGCTTGGGTTTTCTCCGAAACTCTGGATTCCTCCCACTGTCCAAGTTAGAGTGGAGTGGCTATGCTAAATTGCCTTTTAGCTTTAGGGGGATTAGCAAGGTAAATATGGGGAGGGGGGGTGGTGGTGGTTTACAGGGGTAGGATCGGAATGGGATTGTTGGATAAATGGGGCTCGATTTGAGTTTTGACACAAAAGCTCATACATGTTGGACAGGGCTCAGCTCACAGAAACACAGCTCAGTTGCTGTTTGGAGTCAGTAGAGAGAAGGAATACCTCTCTCTCTCTGGGATCTGCTGGAAAATAGGTCTCTTTCTCTTAAGTTCTGCTGTTTGAAGGTAGATCTTTCTCTGGAGACTGCTGTATGGGAGTCAAAAGGCAGTTGCCTTTCTGTACCTGCCCAGTTGGGGTTAAAAGGCTGGAAACCTAGCATCCACTTGGCCATATCTACTTTTGGTTCAAATTGGTTCTGAAGAAGGATGTATGCCTATGAGGATATTGCTTACATTGGAACGATAGAGATAGCTAGCTGCTGAGAATTATTCCTGGTTGTATTTAAATATTTTCAATTGGTAAAAGTTATGCTAATTCTTCTTGTTATATTCTAACTACATTGTTAAATAAAGTTTGTTTTAATAAAAGCTTCCTAGTGGGTTAATAGAATCACATCTGGAGTGAAAGACTTTATGCTCAGAATAATGCCAAAATCAAATAAAGCTGGAGTCTAAGCTAACTTTATAATATATTTTGGAATTTAAGATCTGGTCCCTAACAAATACATTCCCCACTTTTTTGAATATTTTGGAAACATCACTGATTGCTAGGGTGTTTTGGATGTATCAAATTATATTGTTCATTTAGTTACTACTGAAAGATTTACCAGACTGATTCCTGGGATGATAATCTCTCCTCATATGGTAGACCTAAGTCAGTTAGGATTATATTCACTGGCGTTTAAAAGAGAGAGAGGGGATCTCATAGAAACTTATAGAATTCTAACAGGGTAGATTCATAAAGAATGTTCCCCATGGTGGGGGGAGTCCAGAACTATGGGGTCATAGTTTGAGGATAAGGAGTAAACCTTTTAGGACTGAGGTGAGTAGAAATTTTTTCACCCAGAGGGTGATGAATTCACTTCCACTGAAAGTAGTTGAGCCCAAAAGCGAAAATGCTAGAAAATCTCAGCAGGTCAGGCAGCATCTGGAAGGAGAGAAAAGAGCTAACATTTCGAATCCAGATGACTTTTTGTCAAAAGTTTTGGTTCGGTGCAGTGACCGTGCTAAATTCTCCCTCGGTGTAACCCAAACAAGCACCGGACTGTGGCAAATAGGATTTTCACAGTAACTTCATTTCAGTGTTAACGTATTCACAGGAGTTTAGAAGAGTGAGAGGGGATCTCATAGAAATTTATAAAATTCTAACAGGGTTAGACAGGGTAGATTCAGAAAGAATGTTCCCCATGGTGGGGGGAAGCCAGAACTTGAGGGTCATAGTTTGAGGAAAAGGGGATAAACCTTTTAGAACTGAGGTGAGGAGAAATTTCTTCACCCAGAGGGCGGTGGAATTCACTCCCACAGAAAGTAGTTGAGGGCAAAAAGTTGTGCGATTTCAAGAAGAAATTAGATTTCGCTCTTGGGCCTAAAGGGATTGAGGGATATGGAGGGGATCAGGATATTGAATTTGATGATCAGCTGTGGAATAGCCAAGCAGGCTCGAAGGGCTGAATGGCCTCGTCCTGCTTCTAGTTTCTCTGCTGCTAAAATAGTGTCCTTTCAGATGATTTCGAATTTTGATTATTTTGTTCATTTAAAGCCCTTCTCTCCACCTGCACTTCCCCTCACAGCTATTTTGAACTAGGAATGGCTCCCAATGTTCAACAGTCTGTTAACAGACAGGTACTGGCCAGCAATAGCTTCGGGGAATATCACAGTTAGACTAGCTGTCAGCCTACAAGCTTTCAGGTATAAGAATGAAACAGAAAGTCGCAGTAACTGCAGCAGTCTTGCAACAAGCACTGTTACTGTGAGGTCCTATCTGACAGGCAGTGCCAGACTGGGTTACAAAAAACTTTCAGAGCCAATTTTCTTCGTGCAAGTGCATCCACAGTGGAAATATATTCTCAGCAGGGCTGTCGGTGCATAACTATAAAATACCAGCATCAATGAGTACTAAGACAATGCAGGAAATACCCTGATTCCTCAATCCGACCCATGTTGGATTGCAGTCAAGTAAAGCTTATTTATCGGTGTCACAAGTGGGCTTACATTAACACTGTCATGAAGTTAGTGTGGAAAATCCCCTAATCTCCTACTGTGTCATTGCTGTGGCTCTGGAGTCACATGTAGGCCAGACCAGGTAAGGATGGCAGATTTCCTTCCCTAAGGGGGCATTAATGAACCAGATGGGTTTTCCTGACAATGGTTTCAGGGTCATCAATAAATTCTTAATTCCAGATTTTTTTTTTTTTATTGAATTCAAATATCATCGTCTGGTCCTGATAGGATTTGAACCGGGTCCTCAGAACATAAGCTGAGTTTCTGGACAAATAGTCGAGTGATAACACTTCCAGTCATCAGCTCTCTCATGCTAAACTGCCCCTTTGGGACAGAGTGGAATGATGCAAGCTTGATGGGCCGATTGGCCTCCTTCTGCACTGTAGGGATTCTATGGATAATTACTCAAAGGGGAAAAAAAAAATACTTACAAGACTTTGGGACAACAGTAAGGTTGCCATAATCGCCCAGATAACAGAGACACCTCCTCCCTTGGAGGTGGAGAGAGACTGGTGGTGATTTAACCTGGGGATCACCACACCTCAGGCGAGGGTCAAGGTTGAGAAGTGGGACTGATTGAAAAGCCTGACCAAAGGGCCAGCACATGCCTGAAGGCCTGAATGGCCTGCTTCTGTGTAGTAAGCTTCTACGAATCCACGAAAGGATGCGAAAGTGTCTCAAAACCATCAGGAACCAAGCGATTGGAGGGTAGGGGAAGGCGACAATGGCTACTGTAGTGTAAACACGTAGAGTAACAAACCTCAGCCAGTTCAGATATTATTAATGAGGAAGCTCGGCATGTGCACCGCACGAGAAAGGAATATTTGAGCTAAACCGAGATATATTGCTTCTGATCACTCTCTCAGAATGACTGACCTCAAATCAGGTGATGATCATCGAGTATTGTTTTCATCGAACCATGCCTTTTATAGTCAAAACTCAGGACTTTGTTCTCCCCCTCATTCTGCTCCTCAACTGGTGGCACAGTGGTTAGCACTACCGCCTCACAGCGCCGGGGACCCGCGTTTAATTCCCGGCCTCGGGTCACTGTCTGCGTGGAGACTGTAAATTCCACCCCACCCCACTGTGCCTGTGTGAGTTTAGTCCAGGTGCTCTGGTTTCAAAGAACAGTGCAGCACAGGAACAGGCCCTTCGGCCCTAAAGGCTGTGCCGATCATGAAGCCTGCCTAAACTAAAACCGTCTTATTCGCTTCCACTGTGTGGCACTGCTGCCTCACGGTGCTGGGGACCCGGGTTCAATTCCCGGCTTGGGTCACAGTCTGCGCAAAATCTGCATGTTGTCATGGTGTCTGCGTGGGTTTCCTCCTACAATCCGAAAGATGTGTTGGTTAGGTGCTAAATTCTCCCTCAGAGTAAGCTGAACAGACTAGGAAATTTTCACAGTGACTTCATTACGGTGTTAACGTAACGCTAATAAATAAATGTTAAACTTTCCAGCTGGGCTTCCTGAGTTTTTACAATTGCTTTTTTGAAATATTGAATGTTAATTCTGGTTAATTTAGCTATTTTATAAGTTTTCTGGGTGACGTTTGTAGTGACGGTTTTATGGTGCAGTTCAATAAATCAGCCGGAATGAGTTTACTGATCCCTGCAGTGAGATGTGTCAACAGCTGCAGTTGGAAGGGACACAGTGAATGGTTAATGATTGCTAGACTGCTGATGTCAAATTCACTTCCGCTCAGGATCCCAGAGTCTGGAAGCTGAAATGAGGCAGAGATGTGCATTTTAACTGAGAAGTGGTTCTTAAACTCCACCTAGTGGCAAACCTACTCAGAGCAAATTCAGTACAAACACAGAAGCAGTGAGCCTTGTTATTGTGAACAGGGAGAAAGAAACAGAAGGTGGCCCCTTGAGCCCCCTTCCCCCATTCAGTTGAACCCGACTCACCCTGGCCTCATAATCCAGCCAATACCCCAAACGCACAGTGTTTAGCACTGCTGCCTCACAGCGCCCAGGGATTTGGGTTTGATTCTCAGCTTGTGTGGAGTTTGTTCGTTCTCCTCCGTGTCTGCGTGGGTTTCCTCACACAGTCAGAAAGACATGCTGCTTAGGTGCACTGGCCATGCAAAGTTCTCCCACAGTGTACCGGGGTGCTAGTGGAAGCAGTTACAAAAAAGGGGAACGTTTCAATAAATACATGGGTTGGATGGGAATAGAGAGATATGGTCCCTGGAAGGGTAGGGGGCTTCAGTCCAGATGGGCAGCCTGGTCAGTGCAGACTTGGAGGGGGCCGAAGGGCCTGTTCCTGTGCTGTAATTTTCTTTGTTCTTCGCACCCGAACGACGCTGGAGAGTGTAGAGACTAGGGAATTTTTACAGTAACTTCACTACAGTGATTCTGGGGTGGCACAGTGGGTTAGCACTGCCACCTCACAGAGTCAGGGACCCGGGTTTGATTCCCGGCTCGGGTCGCTGGCTGCGTGGAGTCTGCACATTCTCCCCATGTCTGTGTGGGTTTCCTTGGGGTGCTTTGATATCCTTCCACAGTCCAAAGATGTGCAGGTTAGGCCACGCTGAATTGACTCTAGTTTTGCGGGGATTAGCAGGGTCAATATTTGGGGTTACAGAGATGGGTTGGAGGGGGTTGTTTTCAGTGCAGGTTGCAATGGAGCAAATGGCCTCCTTCTGTACTGTAGGGAATCTATTCTCTAATGTAAACCTACTTGTGAACTAATAATAAATTTCTATGGGGAGTACGTTCTACCTTTTGTATTAAAAAGGATTTCCTGCTTTTATTCACAATGGTCACATTTTATCCATTCTTCTTGTTCAGGCTGCCCCACCAGGAGGAACAGGTTTTCTATACCCACGTCCTTCCTGCGCAGATCGAATACAATACTCTGTATGATCTGTGTGACTAAGGCTGTGCATAAGTTAGTTATAACTCATTGCTACTTTTAGACACCCTTACCCCAGAGATAATTCCCTTAGCCTTCTTGATTTTGTACCTAGCCTTTATGGACATAGATCCAAAATTCCTTTCTCCTTCATTATTGTTTTTCTTTCTCTTACATTTAGAGTGTGTGACCTTACCCTTCCACACGTTGAATTGCATTTGGCAGTTATGCAATGTTTTGATACCAAACTATTCCCGAGCAGAGGCAGAGAGAAGTTTGATAGTGAAAACAGAGATTGATAAACATTTCTGAGTGCACTAATAGCTACACTGACAATTAACTTCAGATAAGCCGACAACCTTACCTTAAATTGGATGGCACGGGTGGTTAGCACTGCTGCCTCACAGCACCAGGGCCCTGGGTTCAACTCCCGGCTTTGCTGACTATCTCTGCAGAGTCTGCACGTTCTCCCCGTGTCAGCGTAGATTTCCTCCGGGTACTCCGATTTCCTCCCACGGTCCACACGATGGTATGATTAGCCTCATAGCGCCAGGGGCCCTGGTTCGATTCCCGGTTTGGGTCACTGTCTGTGTGGAGTTTGCACATTCTACCCGTGTCTGTGTGGTTTACTCCAGGTGTTTCAGTTCCCTCCTGCAGTACGAAAGACGTGCTAGTTAGATGCTAAAAACAGGCGCTGGAGTGTGGTGACTAGCGGATTTTCACAGTGACTTCACTGCAGTGTTAATGTAAGCGTACTTGTGACAATACTAAATAAACTATAAAAAAACTTTTAAAATATGTGCAGATTAGATTGATTAGCCATGCTAAATTGTCTCTTAGTGTCAGGGGACTAGCAAGTTAAATACAGCGATAGGGAATGTACAGCCTCACTCTGCACTGTAGGGATTCTATGAATTGAGAAACAATATTTATTTAAAGATTAAAGTTTATTTATTAGTGTCACAAGTACGCTTATATTAACACTGCATGAAATTACTGGGAAAATCCCTTAGTCATCACACTTCCAGCACCTGTTTGGGTACCTCCGAGGGAGAATTTAGCATAGCCAAAGTGCCAAAGGACCTGGGTTCAATTCCAGCCTCGGGTGACTGTGTGCACATTATCCCCATGTCTGCGTGGGTTTCTTCTGGGTGCTCCCGTTTGTTCTCACCTTCCAAAAATATTCGCGTTAGGTTGATTGGCCATGGTAAATTGCCCCTTAGTGTCAGAGGAATTAGGAAGTTAAAATGTGGGGTTATGGGAATGGGGCTTGGGTGGGATTGTTGTCAGTGCAGGCTCGATAGGCCGAATGGTCTCCTGCACTGTAAATTCTATACTATACATGCATCAGTATAGTGTGAAAAATATTATTTTTTGCACACTATGCTGATAAAGCATATTGTCCATCGAGTGCATAAGGGAGAAGGAAAGGAGAGGGTGCAGAACGTAATGTTACAGTTCATAACTAGAGAAAGATCAGCTTAATATGAGATAGGCCCATTCAAAAGTCTGACGGCAGCAGGGAAGAAGCTGTTCTTGAGTCTGCTGGTACGTGAACTCAGACTTTTGTACGTATTTCTTGACGGAAGAAGGTGGAAGAGAGAACATCCAGGGTGCGTGAGATTCTTAATTATGCCAGCTTCTTTTCCAAGGCAGTGGGAAGTGAAGACAGAGTGGGAGACTAGTTTCCATGATGGACAGGGATTCTGGTTAAATTCCTAAATGAATATAAATGTTTTACAAAAAAATTACTAAGATATAAATTGCTAAGTAAATATCAATGTTTTACAAAAAACCAACATATAAATTGCTAAGTAAATATAAATGTTTTATAACACTTATTGCAGATAATATAAGTTGCTATATAATTATTTTACGAAAAATTATTACAAAAAAATAAACTGCAAAGTAAATGTAAATGTTTTATAAAAGAAATTACTGAAATATAAATTGCCAAATAAAAGTAAATGCTTTTTGTTTATGGCACAAGTCAGAAAAGTTGATTATTGGTAATAATGAATAACTCATATTAGTTAATTAAAAGATTTAAGATAGGTTAGTTAAGCTGGAGCTGGTTACCTGGTCAAGCTCCCTCAGCATCTACCTGGGCAATGGCCAGAGAATCTTCAGGCCAGGTGAGCGCAGTTGCTAAGGTAACCAACAGGAGGGGGAGGAGAGGAGGAGATACATCCCGCCTCTTCTTTCAGCCGATTGGCTCCACGTCCGTCAACGGGGCCGGTTCTGCGAATGCTGGTTGGTCAATCTGGCTGTCAATCTACTCAGGGCCGGAGGGGGAAGGCACCCCCCCGCATCTCCTCGCCACCAATTGGTTCATCTCCGTTACAGAGAGGCAGTTCCAAAGGTGATTGGTTTGCCGAGACGTCAATTAGCACAAAGGGGCGGGGTGAGCCGGTGGTCCCGCCTCTCTTCTCCTCTGAATGGTCCAGGCTTCGAAGGGTGATTGGCTTATGTGGCTGTCAATCAGTATACAGTGAGATCCCGCCTTCTCTCGCTACCGATTGGTTAATCATCCGCCAGCAGCTGGTCACTTGTGGATTCAGATGTCAATCAACACCAAGGAAAGCGGCAGGGAGCTGCCGAGACGGTCCCACCTGCTTTCACCACTGATTGGTTAATCGTCCAGCAACGGTTGGGTACTCCAACGTTGATTGGTCAATATGGATGTCAATCAATACACGGCTGCGTCGCAGAGGCGGGGAAACGGGGCAAAACAGGAGAGGTCCCACCTTCCCCCTCCATCGATTGGCTCATGGTCCGTCATTGGCCGTCCCTTCGAAAGTTGATTGGTCTACCTGGATGTCAATCAGCAGCCCAGGATGGGGGCGGGTGACGGTGAAAAGGGTCCCGCCTTCGCTCTCTCCACGGATTGGCTAATCTGGCAGGCAGCGGCTGGGTTCCCGCTCGTTGATTGGTGGAGCGGCCTGTCAGTCACGGCGGTGGGCGGCTGCTGATGATGCGGGAGGGGCCGAAGCGTCAAAATGGCTTCCTATTTCGATGAACATGACTGTGAGCCGACCGACCCCGAGGAGCAGTACCGGCAGAACGCCCTGCTGGAGCTGGCCAGGTATAGAGCTTCACCCCGAGACCTTCACGGATAGGGGAGGGTAGGTAGGTAGGTGGGTGGGTATGTAGGTGGGTAGGTGGGTAGGTAGGTAGGTAGGTATCTGTTGGGGGCTGGGGTCCAGTGGGAAGGAGACCTTGACAGGTTGGGTGTGTGGGCAAGTCAACGGCAGATGCAGTCTAATTTGGATAAATGTGAGGCTGTTCACTTTGGCAGCAGAAACGAAGAGGCAGATTATTCCCTGAATGGCTGTAAATTGGGAGTGGGCAGAGGGATCTGGGTGTCCTTGTGCATCGGTCACTGAAGGTGGGCTTGCAGGTAGTAAAGAAGGTGTGTTGGCCTTTGTTGTGAGAGATTTCGAGTACAGGAGCAGGGATGTTGTTGCTGTGATTATACGTGGCCTCGGTGAGGTCACGTTGTGTGCAGTGTTGGTCTCCTTTTCTGAGGCAGGATCGTAGAATTTTACAGTGCAGAAGAGGCCGTGTTGTTACGTCAGAAAAGGACTTCCATCAAATAGAACATAGAACATTACAACACAGGACAGGCCCTTTGGCCTTCGATGTTGCGCCGACCAATATAAAAAGCAATGACCCTCCAAACTAAACCATTCCCTTCTCTTCCATATACTTATCAACTAACCTCTTAAACGCCACCAAACTTGGCGCATCTACAACTGCTGCAGGCAGGGCATTCCACTCCCGAACCACCCTTTGGGTAAAGAACCTACCTCTGATATCCGTCCTATAACTATCACCCCTTAATTTAAAGCTGTGTCCCCTCGTGCTAGCTTTCTCCATCCTAGGAAAAAGGCTATCACTGTCCACCCTATCTAAACCTCTAATCATCTTATATGTTTCGATAAGGTCCCCTCTTAGCCGCCTCCTTTCTAACAAAAACAACCTCAAATCCCTCAGCCTCTCTTCATAAGACCTGCCCTCCATACCAGGCAACGTCCTGGTAAACCTCCTCTGTACCCTCTCCAATGCCTCCACATCTTTCTTATAATGTGGGGACCAGAACTGCACACAATACTCCAAGTGCGGCCGCACTAGAGTTTTGTACAGTTGCAACATGACGTTGCGGCTCCGAAATTCAATCCCCCTACCAATAAAAGCTAAGACTCCATATGCCTTCTTAACAACCTTATCGACTTGACTGCCAACTTTCAGGGATCTATGCACATATACACCAAGATCCCTCTGTTCTTCAACACTATTAAGAGTCCTACCATTAGCCCTATACTCTACACATTTATTATTCCTGCCAAAGTGAATTACCTCACACTTTTCCACATTAAACTCCATTTGCCACCTCTCGGCCCAGCTCTGCAACTTGTCCAAGTCTCTCTGCAAACTATAACACCCCTCTTCACTATCTACCACTCCACCGACTTTAGTGTCATCTGCAAATTTACTAATCCATCCTTCAATACCCTCATCCAGATCATTTATAAAAATTACAAACAGCAGGGGCCCCAAAACAGACCCCTGAGGTACACCACTTGTCACCGAACTCCACGATGAATATCTCCCATCAACCACCACCCTCTGTCTTCTATCTGCTAGCCAATTCCTAATCCAATTAGCTAAATCACCCTCTATCCCATACATCTGCATTTTCTGCAGAAGTCTTCCATGGGCCACCTTATCAAACGCCTTACTAAAGTCCATATATACCACATCAACCGCCTTACCCCCATCCACCTCTTTGGTCACTTTTTCAAAAAACTCAATAAGGTTAGTAAGGCACGACCTACCCTTCACAAAACCATGCTGACTATCCCCAATCAATTCATTTCTCTCTAAATAACTATAAATCCTATCCCTAATGGATAAATGGATAGCAAGGACAGATATCCATTTAAAAAGATGAAGTATTCGTGAAGTGGTGGCAGTAATTTGAGTTTGCTAGCATAGCCAATCCGTCTAACCAGCACGTCTTTGGACTGCGGGAGGAAACCTACGCAGACAAAGGGGAGAACCTGCAATCTACACAGACAGTGACCTGAGTCGGGAATCGAACCCGGCGCTCTGAGGCAGGAGTGCTGCTCCACAAGATTAATCATCCTGTCTGCGTTCACTGCCCTCATAGGCAGTAAATTTCAGCTTATTCCCACTCACAGTCCCTCCTCTCAGCACTCCCTTGTATCTCTAACATGGTGAAAATTATTGTTTCTTGCACACTACACAGACAAAGCATACCATTCATAGAGAAGGAAACAAGGGAGTGCGAAATGTGCATTACAGTTGCAGCTAAAGTGTAGAGGAAGATCAGCTTAATGCGAGGTAGGTCTGATGGCAACAGGCAAGAAGCTGTTCTTCAATTGGTTGCTGTGTGACCTCAGACTTTTGCATCTTTTTCCCAAAGGAAAAAGCTGGAAATGAGAATGTCCGGGGTGCATGGGGTCCTTGATTATGCTGGTTTCTTTGCTGAGGCAGCGAGAAGTGTAGGCAGAGTCAATGGAGTGACGTTTCGTATTAAGATATGAAATGCCCGAGCAATAACGCTCCTTCCTGTTTCTTGCTGTGGGTTTTGCAGGTCTTTGTTGGCAGGAATGGACCTGGACCTGGGGCAGGTGGATTTCTCTGACTGGGATCACAGATTGCCACCCGCTGCCAAGAAGGAGATTGTACAGAATCTCCCCACGTTTGCTGTGACACCAGCCCAGGCAGGTAGGAGGTTCAGGGCCAGGACTGGGGGTGGGGAGGGATTGTGTGTTGTTGGGATCAGGGTACGGGATTGTAAAATTGGTTACACGAACGTCACGTGCAATGCTAACCCGAAGATTCCAGGTTTAGCCCTTAAAGTCATAATGTCATTATGTCACAGATGCAGGCCATTCAACCCATCAAATCCATGCTAGCCTGCTCTATCTCTGTGTCCCTGTAACTTTGTTCAGTCCAATTTCTTTTTCCAATAGAATACCTACAGTGTAGAAAGAGGCCATTTGACCCGCCAAGTCCACACTGACCACAATCCCACCCAGGCTCCATCCCCATAATGCCATGCATTTACCCTAGTGTCAGGGGGAACTAGCTAAGGGGCAATTTAGCATGGCCAATCCACACATCTTTGGACTGTGGGAGGAAACTGGAGCACTTGGAGGAAACCCACGCAGACACGGGGAGAATGTCTACGTGGAGTCTGCACAATGACCCAAGCCAGGAATTGAACCCGGGTCCCTGACGCTGTGAGGCAACAGTGCTAACCACTGTTCCGCAACGTTGCCCTGTCACTGCGCCACTTCGAGATCACTCATCCTCTTTGCTTCCACCACCCTCGGAAGCAGTGAGTTCCAGTTCATCCCCACTTGTAATCCTTCCTCCATCCTGTATCTCTTACCCAAAGCACTCCAGTCTGTGTACCATCAACCTTTCTCTGTCCCCCTTATCTGTCATAATTCTTACACTTTGATCAAATCTTCCCCTCCATGTATGCCATTCCAAAGAGAACAATCCCAGCCTCATCAATCTCACTTCGGAGCTAAAACCCCCTCAACCATAGAACAGTTCTGGGAAGTCTCCCTCTGCTCTCTCTCAAGGATCCCACATTCTTCCTAAAGTGTGGTGACCAGAACTGGATACTATATTTTAGTTGGGGCCTAGTCAGATCTTTATAAATATTCAGCATAACTTCCCTGCCTCTGTTTGTGAAGATCCAATTTGCTTTGCTAACTACTCTCTCGATACGCCCTGTCACCTTCAAAGACCGATAGACATGAACAAGAGAAAGTTAAAAGATGGCACAGTGGTTAGCACTGCTGCCTCAAAGCTCCAGGGACCCAGGTTCGATTCCTGGCTTGGGTCACTGTCTGTGTGGAGACTGCACATTCTCCCCATGTCTGCGTGGGTTTCCTCCGGGTGCTTCGGTTTCCTCCCACACTCCAAAGATGTGTGGGTTAGGTGGATCGGCCATGCTAAATTGACCTTAGTATCAGGGGATTGATTTAGCAGGGGTAATTATGTGGGGTTACGGGAATAGGGCCTGGGTGGAATTATAGTCGGTACAGACTTGATGGGTCTCCTTCTGCACTGTGGATTGTACGAAACAGCATGTAAGGAGGCCATTTGGTCCGTCTTGTGCATGCCAGCCGAAGGGCACTTGGGTGTTCTTTCTAATCCCACCTTCCTGCACCCGGTTCATAGCCCCGTAGTTCAAGGTGCAGGGAGGCAGTGGCCAAGTGGTATTATTGCTACACTGTTAATCCAGAAACTCAGCACTTGGTGGAATTTGAATTCAATTAAAAAAACAATCTGGAATTAAGAATCTATTGATGACCATTGTCTGATTCGGGAAAAATCCATCTGGTTCACTAATGCCCTTCAGGGAAGGAAATCTGCTGTCCTTACCCCATCTGGCCTACGTGTGACTCCAGAGCCACAGCAATGTGGGTGACTCTCAACTGTCCTCCAAAGCTGCCAGAGTCAAAATAGAATTGAACGAGGGACAAATCTCAAGGGGATGTGGTGGCCTAGTAGTTTTATCACTGGACTATTAATCCAGAAACTCATCTGATATTCTGGGGATCTGGGTTCAAATCCCGCCACAGCAGATGGTGGAATTTGAATTCGATTAAAATCTGGAATTAAGAATCTAGAACAAAGACCAACACAGCACGGGAAACAGGCCCTTCGGCCCAAAGAGCCCGCTCTGCCACTTCAACGTTTCCACTTCCACCCGTGACCCTAGAAATCTGTCAAATCTACTGATGAAACCATTCTAACCATTGTTAGAAAAACCCATCTGGTTCCCTTCAGGGAAGGAAATCTGCCGTCCTTACCCCGGTCTGGTCTACCTGTGACTCCAGAGCCACAGCTGCCCTCTCAACTGCCCTCAGGCAATTAGGGACGGGCAATAAATGCTGCCTCAGCCAGCTATACCCATGTCACATGAATGAATAAAAAAAAGCAGAAAAAGAAGGAATTAATTTTCTTTGTCAGTGCATCATTCTGTTGACCGTGTGTTCGTGATACACTGCAGCAACTCATCGAGGTTCCTTTGGCAGCACTGGCCAAACCTTTGCCACCTAGACTGGGTCAGTAGGCACATGGAAACATCAGCACCTGCACGTTCCCCTCCAACACCATCCTGACTCAGAACCAAATCTCCATTCCTTCATGGTCGCTGGGTCAAAATCCTGAAACCCCCTCCCAAATACTGTGGGCGTACCTGTGCCACATGGACTGCAGTGGCTCAGGAAGGCAGCTTATCACTGACTGCTCTTTCACAGGCAATTAGGGATGGGCAACGTGCTGTTCTAGTCAGAGAGGCCTACATCACATCATGAATGAAATGTTAGAAGTAGCCCATTCTGATCAAAGGCCATTGAGCTCAGATTCTCTCCTCGTAGACACTGCCTGAGCCACTGAGTATTTCCAGCGTTTTCTGTTTTGGGTGAATCACGCAGTGTCGTGGAATCGTTCTGCGCCATGTTACAGTGAGGGCTGTTTTGCTTGCCTTTCAGACAGAGGCCTGAAGTGTCCGGTGTGCTTGTTAGAATTTGAGGAAGAAGAGAAAGTGAAGAAGATGCCATGTGAACATTTCTTCCATTCCGGGTGCATCGTGCCCTGGTTGGGCAAGGTAAGTGAACACAAGTCATAGAATCCATACGGTGAAGAGGCCATTGAGTCTGTACTGACCACAATCCCACCCAGGCCCTATCCCCATGACCCCATGCATTTACCCTAAACTAGTCCCCCTGACACAAAGGGGTAATTTATCATGACCATTCAACCTAAACTTGCGCATCTTTAGACTGTGGGAGGAAACCGGAACACCCAGAGGAAATCCACGTAGACATGGGGAGAACATGCAGCTTCAGACAGTGACCCAAGCCGGGAATCGAACCTGGGAGTTTGGTGCTATGAGGCACTGTGCCGCCCATTTGCCACTGAGACTTTTCTGTTCATTTACAGCCTTATTACTTTTCGATCCCTGAAACTTTCCTTCCCAAGGAGACTGACTAATCACCTGACACTAAATTCAGTTTAGCAGAGCCAATTCACCTCACCAGCACTGACAGGAAGCCCACGCAGAGGCAAGGGGACGCCACACAATCAATGACCCGAGCCGGGAATCGACCCCAAGTCCCTGGCGCTGTGAGGTAGCAGTGCTAACCCCTGTGCCACGCTAGGTGACACCAGCTCGAGGTCTGCGTCGCTCAGTAGAGAGAGAGTCTCAATTCAATGTTGTTCTATTTTCCCAGACAAATTCCTGCCCACTGTGCAGACTGGAGTTACCCACTGACAACGCTGAGTACGAGGAGTACAAACAAGACAAGGTAAGATAACTGAGCAACGTCAGAACTTTTCCTCTTAGATTCAGGACGTACTTTATTCCACTGTCGGGGTATCCTGAAACGTGCCTGGTTCTGGTAGCATGGTTTTTCTGACCATTCACGTTGTGTGAAGCCAGTCACTGAGACTGTAAACAAACCAGGTGGCTCTGTATCCACTTCAGAGCACCTTGGAAACACTGTCATTAACAGAGAGAGAGACACATGGAAGGATTTTGAACTGTTTTAGAAAGCATTGCAGCCCTGTGTAGGTTTAATGGATAAATATCACATGGACCGTACCATTGAGTTATCAGTCAGGGATATACTTTCTTCACGAGATGTAGGAGCAGAATTAGGCCATTCAGCCTATAGAATCCGCTCTGCCATTCGATCATGGTTGATCTGCTCCTTATCCTCATTTTCCTGCTTTCTCCCTACAAACCCTTCAACCCATTACCAATTAAAAATCTATAACTCCTCAAATTTATCCACTGTCCCAGCCCTTTGTTCTTTGTTCATCCACCGCACTTCGGGGTAGCAAAGTCCACAGATTCACAATCTTTTGGGAGAAGTAGTTTCCCTGTTTTAAATTGGCTGCCCCTTTATCCTGAGACTAGCTCCCAACAACACTCAAGAAGCTTGATAACATCCAGGACAAAGAACCTCTGTGGTTGACTTAAAAGTGAACCATCCTGACTTGAAATAATTGTTTTTGTGTGTGCCGCACGGTGATTTAGCTCCGCTGCCGCACGGTGATTTAGCTCCGCTGCCGCACGGTGATTTAGCTCCGCTGCCGCACGGTGATTTAGCTCCGCTGCCGCACGGTGATTTAGCTCCGCTGCCGCACGGTGACAGGGACTCGGGTTCAATTCCAGCCTCGGGTCACCGGTGTGACTGTGACCGGCGCAGATTCAATGGACCAAACAGCCTCCTTCTGCATTGTAGAAATTCTATGGATTCTGTTCTTAGATGGGGTGTGGGTGTTACTAGCTTGCCCAACATGTATTGTTCATCACTAGTTTCTTAATGATAAAACATTGCAGTGTTAGATTTTAACATTACAGTGTTAATGTAAGCCTACTTATGACACTAATAAACTTTAAACTTTGCCCTTGGAGGGCAATTGAAAGTCAACCACATTGCTGTGGCTCTGAAGTCACATGTAGGCCAGACCAGGTAAGGACGGCAGAATTCTTTCCCTAAAGGACATTCGTAACCCAGATGGGTTTTTCCAATAGTGGTTTGTTTCATGGTAGATTCTTAATGTAGAGATGCCGGCGTTGGACTGGGGTAAACTCAGTAAAGATTTACAACACCAATTTTAAATCCAACCAATTTATTTGATAGTAAATCCACGAGCTTTCGACTCTATAGCCTTCGTCAGGCAAATGCAGTGTTCTGATCTGCAGGGGCACTCACATCCACACAGACAGTTACAGATTGCTGATTAGAATGCGAATCCTTACATCTAACCTGCTATTCAAGTGTTAAAGTGGCTAACAATGTGTGTGAAGGGAATCCTGAGCATTGGTTAGAGAATTGTGTATTTTCTCCAGACAGCACAGTAAGTGAGGTTTTTGCTAACCCAGGCAAGTTACGGGGGTTACAGATAGTGTGTCATGAAGCCAAGATCCCTGTTAAGACCGTCCTCGTGTGTGGAACTTGGCTATCAGTCTCTGCTCAGCGACTCTGTGCTGTCATGTGTCACGAAGGCTCCCTTGAAGAACATTTACCCGCAGGTCAGAGGCCGAATGCCCGTGACTGCTGAAGTGTTCGCCCACAGGAAGGGAACTGTTTTGCCTGGTGATTGTTGTGCGACGCTCATTCATCCGATGTCGTAGTGTCTGCATGGTCTCCCCAATGTACCATGCTTCGGGACATCCTTGCTTGCAACATATTAGGTAGACAACGTTGGCCGAGTTGCAAGAGTATGTACCGTGTACCTGGTGAATGGTATCCTCACGTTTGATGATGTCGTCCATGTCTATGATCTGGCATGTCTTGCAGAGGTTGCTGTGGCAGGATTGTGTGGTATTGTGGTCACTGTTCTCCTGAAGGTTGGGTAATTTGCTGCGAACAATGATCTGTTTAAGGTTGTGCGGTTGTCTGAAAGCAAGAAGTGGGGGGGTGGGGATGGCCCTAGCGAGATGGTCATCGTCATCAATGATATGTTGAAGACTCCGGAGAAGATGTCGTAGCTTCTCCGCTCCAGGGAAGTACTGGACAACAAAGGGTACTCTGTCCACCTTGTCCCGTGTTCGTCTTCTGAGGAGGTCAGTGCGGTTTATCGCTGTGGCACGTCGGAACTGTCGATTGATGAGTCGAGCGCCATATCCTGTTCTCACGAGGGCATCCTTCAGCATCTGGAGGTGTCTGTCACGATCCTCCTCATCTGAGCCTCCAATTCTGTGTATACAGAGGGCTTGTCCATAGGGAATGGCTTCTTTAACGTGTCTAGGGTGGAAGCTGGAGAAGTGGAGCATTGTGAGGTTGTCTGTCGGTTTTCGGTACAGTGAGGTGCTGAGGTGACCGTCCTTGATGGAGATGCGTGTGTCCCGAACATGGGACAAGGTGGACAGAGTACACTGTCACTAGGTCAAAATCTGGAACTCCCTAACAGCACTGTGGGTGTACCTACACCACACGGACTGACTGATGTCCAATAACAATCCTGGAATTCCCTTCTAACTGTGGGTGTACCAATATATAATAACAAATAAACCTATTGGACATTAATCTGGTGTTGTGAGACTTCTTACTGGGTGTACCTACACCACAGGGACTGCAGTGTGTTCAAGATGGTGATCTTGAAGGGGCAATTAGGGATAGGCAATGGATGCTGGCCTGTAAATGATAGTCGAGGAATCTACTCAGGTGTCCACAGCTAGCCAGCTACACCTACGTACAGAGATAGCTTTTACTAAGTAGGTTGGTGCAGCTCAGAACTGTAACCTTTTGTTTTGTTCTTGACACAGGAGAGAAGAAAGCAGAAGGAGCAGCGACTGGAATATCTGCACGACGCCATGTACACGTGACCACCAGTGTCTGTTCCGAGCATTGCTGTGCACTCTGCTACCTTCCGGTTCGGCTCCCTGAGCTCCTCGCTGACTGTTCTCTACCTGTGTCCCCTTTCCGTTGTGTTAATCAAAGCAGAAGGAGTCTGAATGAAGTCACTGCAGTGCAGTTCAATTTACAAACCCTCACAGACGCCCTTGACACTAATTCTATCGTGTGGCTGGTCTGAAACGATATTTTTCCACCGCCGATTCTTTATCAACTCCATTCCATTTTAACATGAAAAGTTATCAATAAGCAATGATTTGTAGGGCCTAAATGCATCCTGTGACAGAAGGCAAACATTTATACTAGGCACCAGGGAAGCCCGTTGAAATGGACAACAGAGTGGTTCGCACTGCTGCCTCACAGCACGGGTTCAATTCTGGCCTCGGGTGACCCTGTCTGTGCGGAGTTTGCACATTCTCCTCATGTCTGTGTGGGTTTCCTCCAGGTGCTCCTGTTTCCTCCCACAGTCCAAAGATGTGCAGGTTAGGTGGATTGGCCACGCTAAATTGCCCCTTGGTGTCTAACAATGTGGATTAGGTGGATTAACTATGCTAAATTGCCGTTTAGTGTCAGGGGGACTAGCTGGGGTAAAAGTATGGGGTTACAGGAATAGGGCCTGGGTGGGATTATGGTCAGTGCAGGCTCATTGGGCTGAATAGCCTCCTTCTGCATTGTTGAGATTCTATTCTGTTCTATAATATTGTGGCCAGAAAAGTGCCAAAGGAATTGCATCTTTAAAAGCACATTCAAAGTATTCTCATCTTACAAGAATAATTTAAATCGTTTTTTTCTATGCAAAAAAGAGCAGTAGTTTAAAATCTTGGTGCTGTTTTAATGTGACTCACAATAGGATCTGAACCAGCAATACCTTGCACTGAAATTTCACTGTTATAAAACACTTTCTGTTTAACATGTTTGTTGGACTTTGAATCTTGTAGGGAAAGAAAATAACTTTTTTTAAATTTATTTCTGCAAGTTGGTCTCTACAGCAATGTAGGCTAGGATTGTAAACCTATTCCTGATAGATTATTCCCTGAACACCATTTCAGTAACGTGGAAAGTTGTCGATGTAATCTTAATGGGCTGAATGGCCTCCTTCTGCACTTTAGGGATTCTATGATAGATGGTTTGAGTTATAAGGAGAGGCTGGATAGATTGGGACTTTCCCCCCGGACTATAGGAGGCTGGGGGATGATCTTATAGAGATCTATAAAATAATGAGGGGCACAGATCAGCGAGATAGTCAATATCTTTTCCCAAAGGTAGGGGAGTCTAAAACTAGAGGTACAGGTTTAAGTGAGAGATACAAAAGGGTCCAGAGGGGCAATTTTTTTCACAGAGGGTGGTGAGTGGAACAAGCTGTCAGAGGTAATAGAGACGGGTACAATTTTGTCTTTTAAAATGCATTTAGATAGTTACATGGGTAAGATGGGTATGGAGGAATATGGGCCAAATGTGGGCAACTGGGACTATCTTAGGGCTTTTAAAAAAAAAGGGTGACATGGACAAGTTGGGCTGAAGTGTCTGTTTACACACTTGTGATGCTATGATTCTGTGGACTGTCAAAGCCCTAGTGGCAGAGTGGTTAGCATTGCTGCCTCATGGAGCCAGGGACCCGGGTTCGATTCCCAGCTCGGGTCACTGTCTATGCGGAATCTGCACGTCCTTCCCACAGTCAGAAAGACGTGCTGGTTAGGTGCTAAATTCTCCTTCAGCGTACCTGAACGGATGCCAGAGTGTGGCGATTAGGGGATTCTCACAGTAACTTCATTGCAATATGAATGTAATAAATAAAGTTAACTTTAACTACTCAGCACTCCACCCTCAGTTCCATCTCTAAAGTAAATTAGAAAGGGGTCTCTGACTTGGAAGAAAGGAAACTAACTCCAGGAATGAAGGAGTAACAGGGTAATATTGGTCAGAGATGTTACTGTGCCACTAATATACATACGTGTGCGCAGACACACACAAACAGAGACTGACATGCACACAATTCCTCACACACATGTAGCATCGTTAAAAGTGGCACAGTGGTTAGCACTACTGTCTCACAGTGCCAGGAAACCGGGTTTGATTCCAGCTTGGGTCACGGTGCAGAGTCTGCACCTTCTCCCAATGTCTGCGTGGGTTTCCTCCCACCGTCCGAATGCTAAATTCTCCTTTCCCCCGTACACGAACGAGCGCGGCGACTAGAGGATTTTCACAGCAACTTCTTTTCGGTGTTAATGTAAATCTACACGTGACTAATAAGAAAAGTTTTACTGCCCAAACTGGGGATTTGATGGAGGAGCCGACAGTGCTGGAAATACTCAGCTGGTCTGACAGCGTCTGCAGAGAGAGAGTGAAATAGAAACGACGTTTTGGGTTTCGTGGCATCTTGAGAGTGGGGGAAAACGTTAGCAAAATAATGGGCTTTGAACAAGTCAAGTAAGGGGAGAGTGGGAAAAGGGGAAGGAGACATTAAATGTGAACTTTGACTGTAAGTTGTCACCATGGTGTACAAGAACATGGGGAGGAAAAAAAACCCAGAGGGCATGGGTTGAGGGTGAAAGGAGAAAAGTTTAAAGGGAATATTGCGGGGGGGGATTCTTCACACAGAGAGTGGTCGGAGTGTGGAATGAGCTGCCAGATAAAGTGGTAAATGTGGGATCATTTTTAACATTTAAGAAGAATTTGGATAGGTTCATGGACGAGAGGAGTGTGGAGGGATATGGTCTGAATGCAGGTCAGTGGGACTAGGTAGAAAATGGTTCGGCACAGACAAGAAGGGCCAAAAGGCCTGTTTCTGTACTGTAATGTTCTGTGATTCTAACATACAAGGGGCTGGCACTATTGGGCTCAACAAATCTGAAGCTCATTTGATTTTTGACTGTAAGGGGCCTAACTTCTCCCATTTCTCCAACAAATTGATTACTCAACCTTCAACTCTCACGTCTTCATCCAAGTGTCATTTATTCTATGTGATTAAGGCCTCCTCTTAGACACTCCGTTTTACTGAGCCTGATTTTCTCCAGCCCAGGGTAGCAGTTGCTCTGCTGTCTTCTAACACCTTGGAAGTCCAGGCTAAAGATCTTAGCGTTCACAGTGCACAAGGTTCGATTCCCAGCTTGTCTGTGTGGAGTTTGCATATTCTCCCCGTGTCGGCGTGGGTTTCCTCTGGGTGCTCCGGTTTCCCCTCTCAGTCCAAAAGGCTTGTTGGTTAGGGGCTAAATTCTCCCTTGGTGTAACCCAAACAGGAGTGTGGCAACTAGGACATTTTCACAGTAACTTCATTGCAGTGTTAATGTACTTACGATACTAATGAGTAAACTTTAAAAGAATGGGACAGACTTTGGTTATAATGTCTGTCTCTCTCGTCTTGCCGATACGCATTATGCCAAGGTTCAGTGAGGAAAAAAAACAGATTACTGCGGATGCTGGAACCTGAAACCAAAAGAGAAAATGGTGGAAAATCTCAGCAAGTCTGGCAGCATCTGTAAGGAGAGAAAAGAGCTGACGTTTTCGAATCCTGATGACTTTGTCAAAGCTAAAAGGCATAGAAAGTGGAAGATATTTATAATGCAGGGGGAGAGAATGAAAGATGAGTCATAGCCACAGAAACCAGGGGAAAGGCTGCTAATGGCAGCCCATAGAGAGAATAAGGGTGCAAACAGCACGGAACCTGAAATCAGAGGGGAAACTATGACAGATGAAGATGTTTAGTTAGGAAAGATGACCCATCCACTTTGGGCAAGACACTGGAAGATGCCCACTGGGAGCAAGACTTGTACGCCATAGTTAAGAAAGTCCACCAACGCCTTTACTTTCTCAGAAGACTAAGGAAATTTGGCACGTCCGCTACGACTCTCACCAACTTTTACGGTGCACTGTACAAAGCATTCTTTCTGGTTGTATTACAGCTTAGTATGGCTCTTGCTCTGCCCAAGACCACAAGCAACTATAAAGGGTTGTGAATATAGCCCATCACGCAAACCATCCTCCCATCCATTGACTCTGTCTACACTTCCCGCTGCCTTGGAAAAGCAGCCGGCATAATCAAGGAGATTCTCTCTTCCACCTTCTTCCATCAGAAAAAAGATACAAAACTCCGAGGTCACATACCAACCGACTCAAGAACAGCTCCTTCCCTGCTGCTGTCAGACTTTTGAATGGACCTACTTTGCATTAAGTTGGTCTTTCTCTACACACTAGCTATGACTGTAACACTACATTCTGCACCCTCTCCTCTATATTTGGTATGTTTTGTCTGTATGGTGCACAAGAAATGATACTTTTCACTATATAAATATGATAATAATAAAATCAAATCTGTGCGTAACTTGGACTGGCAGTCAATGAATAAAGATGATTCACTGATTCTGTAATAGTTGAGGAAAATTAGTGTCACAATGGCTTACGTTAACATTGCAATGAAGTTACTGTGAAAATCGCCTAGTTGCCACACTCCGGCACCTGTTCGGGCACGCTGAGGGAGGATCTAGCACCTAACCGGCACATCTTTTGGACTGTGGGAGGAAACCGGAGCTTTCAGAGGAAACCCTTGCAGACATGGGGAGAACATGCAGATTCAGGCAGTGACCCAAGCCGGAAATCGAACCCTGGCACTGTCAGGCAGCAGTGCTAATCCACTGTGCTGCCGGAACTGAACCAGCACTTACAGATCCATTTGTGGATGACACAAGGTCTGCTGAAGTTGCAGACAGTGATGAAGATTGTCAGGGAATGCAGCAGGAGGTAGGCTGGAAAATTGGGCGGAGAAGTGGCAGATGGAGTTTAATCCGGACAATTGCGAGGTGATGCATTTTGGTAGCTCCAGTTCGGGTGGGAGCTATAAAATAAATGGCAGAACCATCAGGAGCATAGATACACAGAGAGATCGGGAAGAACAGGTCCATAGATCTTTAAAAGTGGCAGTACAGGTGGTAAAGGTGGCAAAGAAAACATGTGGCATGCTTGCCTTCATGGGCCAGGGCATCGAGTATAACGGTTGGCAAATTATGTTCTAGTCATGTAAAATGTTGGTTAGGCCACATTTGGAAAACCGTGTCCAATTCTGGTCCCCACACTACCAGAAGGACATGGAGGCTTTGCAGGGAGTACTGAAAAGGTTTACCAGGATGTTGCCCTGGTCTGGAGGGTATTTGCTATGAGGAGAGATTGAATGAAGTGGGATTGTTCTCCCTGGAAAGACAGAGGCCGAGGAAGCGACCTGATAGAAGTTTATAAAATTACGAGGGGTGTAGATAGGGTGAACAGTTGGAAGCTTTTTCCCAGAAATGATAATTACGGGGGGGGGGGGGCACAAGTTGACGATAAGGGGGAAAGGTTCAGCGAGGGAGGTTTTTTCACACAGAGGGTGATGGAGGGGCCTAGAATGCACTGCCAATTTGAGGCAGACACATTAGCAATATTTAAGATTTATCTGGATAGACACATGAATAAACGGGGAATACAGGGATAGAAGCAGTTGGTCTGGATGGGATAAGATGATTGGTGCAGGCTTGGAGAGCCCAAGGGTCTATTCCCGTGCTGTGTCTGGGTTCAAGGTAAGAAACACTGAAGGATGGCTCAGGGAGCTCCCAAGCGCTTGGCTGTCGAAATGTCAGGCTCTGAGAATGCTGGAACTACTCAAGGTTCTGTAGGAAGGCAACATTCGAAAAGACAGTAGATACCTACAGGATAGTGGCGCATCAGTGGAGAGAGGAAAACGGAGGTCAAAAATGGTCTTCCCCTCAGAACGGTGGTACTGCTGCCTCACGGCGCCAGGCACCCGTGTTCAATTCCAGCCCTGGGTCACTATCTCTGTGGAGTTTGCACATTCTTTTATTGGCAGGGGGATTGAATTTAGGAGCCGCAGCATCATATTGCAACTGTACAAAACTCTAGTGCGGCCGCACTTGGAGTACTGTGTGCAGTTCTGGTCCCCACATTATAAGAAAGATGTGGAGGCATTGGAGAGGGTACAGAGGAGGTTTACCAGGATGTTGCCTGGTATGGAGGGCAGGTCCTATGAAGAGAGGTTGAAGGATTTGAGGTTGTTTTCGTTAGAAAGGAGGCGGCTAAGAGGGGATCTTATTGAAGCATATAAGATGATTAGAGGTTTAGATAGGGTGGACAGTGATAGCCTTTTTCCTAGGATGGAGAAAGCTAGCACGAGGGGACACAGCTTTAAATTAAGGGGTATGAGTTATAGGACGGATATCAGAGGTAGGTTCTTTACTCAAAGAGTGATTAGGGAGTGGAATGCCCTGCCTGCAGCTGTTGTAGATGCGCCAAGTTTGGTGGCGTTTAAGAGGTTAGTTGATAAGTATATGGATGAGAAGGGAATGGTTTAGTTTGGAGGGGCATTGCTTTTTATTTTGGTCGGCACAACATCGAGGGCCGAAGGGCCTGTTCTGTGCTGTAATGTTCTATGTTCTATGTTCTATGTTCTATTCTCCCCATGGGGTTCCTCCGGTTTCCTCCCACACCAAAGATGTGTAGGTTAGGTTGATTGGCTAAATTGACCCTATCTTCAGCGGAATTCACAGGGTAAATACGTGGGGTTACAGGGATAGGGTGGGTTTGTAGGTTTGATGGGCTGAATGGCCAGGGTTCTATGAACGGGGATCCTGTTGAGTAAGTGTTCATTTTGAGGGATGTGAGCTTGGGAAACTGGCATGTCAATTGAGTGATTTTTTTGTTTTACATACAGTGGAACATCGGATTCACTGGCTGGACACACTTGTTGCTGATCCATACTTGCCCTTCGAGGGCAGTTGAGAGTCAACCACATTGCTTTGGTTTTGTGAAGGGGAGGTTGTGTCTCACAAACTTAATCGAGTTTTTCGAGGAAGTGACGAAGATGATTGATGAGGGTAGGGCAGTGGATGTTGTCTACACGGACTTCGGTAAGGCCTTTGACAAGCTAACTGATGGCAGACTGATACAGAAGGTGAAGTTGCTTGGGATCAGAGGTGAGCTGGCAAGGTGGATACAAAACTGGCTCGGTCAAAGAAGAAGTAGCAGTGGAAGGGTGCGATTCTGAATGGAGGGCTGTCACAAGTGGTGTTCCTCAGGGATCAGTGCTGGGACCTTGGCTGTTTATAATACATAGAAATGATTTACATAGAACATAGAACATTACAGCACAGAACAGGCCCTTCGGCCTTCGATGTTGCGCCGACCAATATAAAAAGCAATGCCCCTCCAAACTAAACCATTCCCTTCTCTTCCATATACTTATCAACTAACCTCTTAAACGCCACCAAACTTGGCGCATCTACAACTGCTGCAGGCAGGGCATTCCACTCCCTAACCACCCTTTGGGTAAAGAACCTACCTCTGATATCCGTCCTATAACTATCACCCCTTAATTTAAAGCTGTGTCCCCTCGTGCTAGCTTTCTCCATCCTAGGAAAAAGGCTATCACTGTCCACCCTATCTAAACCTCTAATCATCTTATATGTTTCGATTAGGTCCCCTCTTAGCCGCCTCCTTTCTAACGAAAACAACCTCAAATCCCTCAGCCTCTCTTCATAAGACCTGCCCTCCATACCAGGCAACATCCTGGTAAACCTCCTCTGTACCCTCTCCAATGCCTCCACATCTTTCTTATAATGTGGGGACCAGAACTGCACACAATACTCCAAGTGCGGCCGCACTAGAGTTTTGTACAGTTGCAACATGACGTTGCGGCTCCGAAATTCAATCCCCCTACCAATAAATTAATAATTAATAATTTAATAATTAATAATTATTATTAATAAATTAATAATTTGGAGGAAAACGTAACTGGTTTGATTAATAAGAGTGCAGATGACACAAAAGTTGGTGGATTTGCTGATGAGGAGTGGCAGAGGATACAGATCGGTTGGAGACTTGGGCAGAGAGATGGCAGATGGAGGTTAATCCAGACAAATGTGAGGTAATGCATTTTGGAAGGTCTAATACAAATATTAATTATACAGTAAATGGCAGAACCCTTAAGAATATTGATAAGCCTCTTGTAGACTTCTATCAGGTCGCCACCCCCCCACCCCGCCCCCAACCTCCGTTGTTCCAGTGAGAAGTTTCTCCAGCCTCTCCTCATAGCTAATGCCCTCCATACCCAGCAACATCCTGGTAAATCTTTTCTGTACCCTCTGATGTGTTACTGTGCCAACTCCAGGCTGCTTTAGTTTCCGCAGTGCAGGACTTCATTCCGCGAAACCAGGGCAATGCATCAAGTGCGATCTTTTTAAAAAAACCACCTACAGATCACCCTATTCTGTCCAAATTTATCACACACTACAAGTTGGAGGGTGGGGGTAGAAAAGTTTTATTTCTACATGTAATACCTACGTTGTTTCACGAGGTAGCACTATTGCACTTTGAACTGACCAGTTCGAATAAGGACTTTCAAATGCCACGAGAAATATTCCCCAAACCCCTGCCCCCACCCCCACGCTGCACTATTTATCATCTTTGCCATTGAGTCGACAAGGCTGTGTTCTACTCTCCAGGGTCAAAACCAGCAGTTAGACACAATTTCCTCATTATCTCAGGTTCTGACTAGCCATATCTGCCACTCTTGCTATTCCTGTTGTATCTTATCCAAGTGCTTTATCGCAATGTTCTGGGAGGGACGCCAACAGGGATGGCAACCAGACCGCTTCGAGAAGACAGAACGCTCTCAGTAATTGTCTAAAAAATTGAACGCCTCCAACACCCTGTCGGTGCCAAAAACGGAGCCCGTTCCATTTTAGAGTGAAAATGGTCTGTGGGTTTGGAAGATTGGCCACGCTAACTTGTCCCTTAGTGTCCAAAGATGTGCAGGTTAGGTGGATTGGCCATCTGAATTGTCCCTTAGTGTCCAAAGATGTGCGGGTTAGGTGGATTGGCCATGCTAAATTGTCCCTTAATCTCCAAAGATGAGCAGGTTAGGTGGATTAGCCATGCAAAATTACCCCTTAGTGTCCAAAGATGTGCAGGTTAGGTGGATTGGCCATGCTAAATTGTCCCTTAATGTCCAAAGATTTGCAGGTTAGGTGGATTGGCCATGCAAACTTGCCCCTTAGTGTCCAAAGATGTGCAGGTTAGGTGGATTGGCCGTGCTAAATTGTCCCTTAATGTCCAAAGATGAGCAGGTTACGTGGATTGGCCATGCTAAATTGCCCCTTAGTGTCCAAAGATGTGCAGGTTAGGTGGATTGGCCATGCTAAATTCTCCCTTAATGTCCAAAGATGTGCAGGTTAGGTGGATTGGCCATGCTAAATTGACCCTTAATGTCCAAAGATGTGCAGGTTAGGTGGATTGGCCATGCTAAATTCTCCCTTAATGTCCAAAGATGTGCAGGTTAGGTGGATTGGCCATGCAAAATTGCCCCTTAATGTCCAAAGATGTGCAGGTTAGGTGGATTGCCCACGCTAAATTCTCGCTATAGTCCAAAGATGTGTAGGTTAGGAGGATTGGCCATGCTAAATTCTCCCTTAATGTCCAAAGAAGGGCAGGTTAGGTGGATTGGCCATGCAAAATTGTCCCTCAGTGTCCAAAGATGTGCAGGTTAGGTGGATTGGCCATGCTAAATTCTCCCTTAATGTCCAAAGATGTGCAGGTTAGGTGGAGGCCATGCTAAATTGTCCCGTAATGTCCAAAGATGTGCAGGTTAAGTGGATTGGCTATGCTAAATTGCCCCTTAGTGTCCAAAGATGTGCAGGTTAGGTAGATTGGCCATGCTAAATTCTCCCTTAATGTCCAAAGATGTGCAGGTTAGGTGGATTGGCCATGCTAAATTCTCCCTTAATGTCCAAAGATGTGTAGGTTAGGTGGATTGGCCATGCTAAATTGTCCCTTAGTGTCCAAAGATGTGTGGGTTAGGTGGAGTGACCATGCTAAATTGCTCCTTAGTGTCCAAAGATGTGCAGGTTAGGAGGATTGGCCACGCTAAATTGTCGCTATAGTCCAAAGATGTGTAGGTTAGGTGGATTGGCCATGCTAAGTTCTCCCTTAATGTCCAAAGATTGGCAGGTTAGGTGGATTGGCCATGCTAAATTGTCCCTTAGTGTCCAAAGATGTGTGGGTTAGGTGATTGACCATGCTAAATTGCTCCTTAGTGTCCAAAAACGTGCAGGTTAGGGGGATTGGCCATGCTAAATTGCTCCTTAGTGTCCAAAGATGTGTAGGTTAGCTGGATTGGCCATGCTAAATTGCTCCTTAGTGTCCAAAGATGTGTAGGTTAGGTGGATTGGCCATGCTAAATTGCCCCTTAGCGTCCAATGATGTGCGGGTTAGGTGGATTGGCCATACTAAATTACGCCTGAATATACAAAGATGTATAGGTTCAGTGCATTGGCCATGCTAAATTGTCCCTTAGTGTCCAAAGATGTGTAGGTTAGGGGAATTGGCCATGCTAAATTGCCCCTTAGTGTCCAAAGATGTGCAGCTTGGGTGGATTAGTGTGGTAAATATGTGTGGGTTAGAGGGATAAGACTTGGATAAGTTGCTCTATTGGAGAGTCGGTGCAAGTTCGATGGGCAGAATGGCCTCCTTCTGTGCTGTTGGGATTCTATTCCGTGAATCGTATAGCTCTGATTCACACACGATACTGCATTTGCAGTGAGTCGGATATATTTGATCAACAAACACAGTTAGGCAGTGATGCACACCTGGTGAACCAGATTTACATGCTCAAAATTTGCTTTGAAACAATTTGGAGACACATTTGCCAGAATTCCCTTTAGAAACAGTGAGCTTAGTTTCGATTAGCTCCTGATAGTGTTTGAGCTTACAGCAGGTAAATCTCAGTTACAGTCTATCTCTCCCTCCATTAGACCCTTCACTCTCATAGAATCAGGATCCCTCCAGTGCAGAAGGAAGCCATTCAGCCCTTCCCATCCTGCGCTGACAACAATCTCACCCAGGCCCTATCCCCGAAATCCCACGCATTTACCCTGCTAATCCCCTGACATTAAGGGGCAATTTAGCATGGCCAATCCACCTAATCTGCACATCTTTGGACACTAAGGGACAATTTAGCATGGCCAATCCACCTAATGAACACATCTTTGGATACTAAGGGGCATTTTAGCAAGGCCAATCCCCCTAACCTGCACATCTTCAGACACTAAGGGACAATTTAGCATGGCCAATTCACCTAACATGCACATCTTTGGATACTAAGGGACAAGTTAGCATGGCCAAGCCACCAAACCGTGCATCTTTGGAATATGGTAAGAAGCCAGAGCAAAACCACGCAATAACAGGGAGACGTATAAAGTCCACACAATCACCCGAGGCCAGAATTGAACCCTGGCACTGTGAGTCAGCAATGCTAATCACTGTACCATGTGCCGCCCTATTTTGCCTTTATTTTAGAACTTTACCAAGGTTGCCTGATTTGATTGGGCATCCGTTATCTGTGCCGATATCCTGCAATTTTATCAGTGCGAGTTTTGAACTTGCCGAGTACAACTGAACCATGGATTATTTTAAAAAACTCATTCTCGGGAACTGGGTGTCGCTGGCTAGGGAACATTTATTGCCCATCCCTAATTGCCCTTCAGGAGGTGCTGATGATGAGCCTCTTTCTTCAACTAAAACTCTCTTAGAACTCTCTTCCTCAAACAGCGACAGTTCCTGGTTCAATTGTTCAGTTTATAGTCTGAGATTGATGCCTTTCTACTGAGCAAGGGATGTGGACCTAGGGCAGGTTCATGAGTCAGCCTCAGAACATAAGAAATAGGAGCAGGAGTCGGCCATCCAGCCCTCGAGCCTGCCCCACCATTCAATAAGATCATGGCTGATCTGAAATGGATCAGTTCCACTTACCCGCCTGCTCCCCATAACCCTTCATTCCCCTGTCTATCAGAAATCTATCTACCTGTGACTTAAATATATTCAGCGAGGTAGCCTTCAATGGGCAGAGAATTCCAGAGACTCACCACCCTTTCAGTGAAGAAGTTGCTCCTCAACTCCGTTCTAAACCGCCCCCCCCCCCTTTATTTTGAGGCTATGCCCTCGAGTACTGCTATCATTTCTAAACGGCAAGAATCTCTCTACCTCGATCAGCCACGATCTTTATTGTTTTTACTCATCTGTGGGACATGGGTGTCACTGGATGCCCAGCATTTATCGCCCATTGTAGAGGCCCGAGGGCATTTGAGAGTCAACCGCATTGCTGTGGTTCTGGGGTCACGTGTAGGCCAGACTGGGTAAAGATGGTCTACTTGTGACTCCAGAGCCACATGTCGGGTGACACGGTGACACAGTGGCTACAATACCCCCGCTGGCTGATCCGTGCAGGATATGAGTGCTTATCCCATCCAGGCCTGTCACTCTCCGTGTGTTGACTTTCGAGAAAGCTGCAATGGTGACATCAGATACAGCGTCATCCGAGGCTTCCAGGGTGAATTACTTCTTCATGTCCAAAGATGTGCAGGTTAGGTGGATTGGCCATGCTAAATTGCCCCTTAGTGTCCAAAGATGTGCGGGTTAGGGAGATTGGCCATGCTAAATTACCACCTAGTGTCCAAAGATGTGCAGGTTAGGTGGATTGGCCATGCTAAATTACCACTTAGTGTCCAAAGATGTGCGGGTTAGGGAGATTGGCCATGCTAAATTACCACCTAGTGTCCAAAGATGTGCAGGTTAGGTGGATTGGCCATGCTAAATTACCACTTAGTGTCCAAAGATGTGCAGGTTAGGTGGAGGCCATGCTAAATTACCACTTAGTGTCCAAAGATGTGCAGGTTAGGTGGATTGGCCATACTAAATTGCCCCTTAGTGTCCAAAGATGTGCAGGTTAGGTGGATTGGCCATGCTAAATTGCCCCTTAGTGTCCAAAGATGTGCACGTTAGGTGGATTGGCCATGCTAAATTGCCCCTTAGTGTCCAAAGATGTGCGGGTTAGGTGAATTGGTCATGTTAAATTGTCTCTCAGTGTGCAAAGATGCGTAGGTTAGGTGGATTGGCCATGCTAAATTGCCCCTTAGTGTCCAAAGATGTGTCGGTCAGGGAGATTGGCCATTCTAAATTGCCCCTTAGTGTCCAAAGATGTGCGGGTTAGGTGAATTGGTCATGCTAAATTGTCCCTCAGTGTGCAAAGATGCGTAGGTTAGGTAGATTGGCCATGCTAAATTGCCCCTTAGTGTCCAAAGATGTGCAGATTAGAGGGATTGGCCATGCTAAATTGCCCCTTAGTGTCCAAAGATGTGTCGGTCAGGGAGATTGGCCATTCTAAATTGCCCCTTAGTGTCCAAAGATGTGCGGGTTAGGTGAATTGGTCATGCTAAATTGTCCCTCACTGTGCAAAGATGCATAGGTTAGGTAGATTGGCCATGCTAAATTGCCCCTTAGTGTCCAAAGATGTGCAGATTAGAGGGATTGGCCATGCTAAATTGCCTCTCAGTGTCCCAAAGATGTACAGATTAAGTGGATTGGTCATGCTAAATTGTCCCTTGGTGTCCAAAGATGTGCGGATTAGATGGATTGGCCATGCTAAATTGCCCCTTAGTGTCCAAAGATGTGTAGGTTAGATGGATTGGCCATGCTAAATTGCCCCTTAGTGTCCAAAGATGTGTAGGTTAGATGGATTGGCCATGCTAAATTGCCCTTTAATGTTGAAGTAGGGAAAGGATTAATAGATTTTGTACCTAGAATATGTCACATCATGACTGATCTTCTGAAGCTTATACTGCTCTTGGCATTAATATAAGTTATTTGTTTAAGTATTACTTTAACTCTCATTTTTATAAAGGCAGGTAGTTCAGTGTAGCTGTTATTTTGTAGACTTTGCAAATCTTACCTATTTGTGTTAGTAGGACATCATTATACAGATGGTAGTTTACGATACCGGTTTGGGACAGTCGCGATGGCACCAGTAACTTCAAAAAGAGGGAATGCCAGTTACTGCTGCAGAAAGGTTTTGAATCATGACTGTGTATCATGACTGTAGCTGCCAGTTGGACTGTGAATGGTGATTAAATTTGCGGCTGTGTGATGACCAAGGAAGGAAGCCCGGAGGCCCGGCAGGAATTGGAACTTGGAATCGTGATTGACACTAAGACTCATGATGTACAAATGCCCACTTATGTTTTTGTGTTCTCGGTGAAATCTGGTAATCCGGGCTGGAACCAGTTTCTCCCAAAGCTTTGCAATAAAAACCACAGTATTTTGACTCATTAACAGTCTCGGAGGTATTATTTTACCTACAACAGTGTCAAAGGGATTAACAAGGTAAATATATGTGTTACAGGATAAAAACCTGGGTGGGATTGTTATCGGTGCAAACTTGACGGGCTGAATGGCCTCCTACTGCACTATAGAGATTCTTTGATCTGCTGTGAAGCAGGCCTGTGTGTGACTGGTTTGATAAAATCTAAGAGAGGCCTCAAGATTTAAACCAGGCATTTGAAATGGAGATGACCAAATCATTCGGGTTGCGATAAATACAAACTGAGTAGAAATTTTCATTAGGAGATAAGTGAGGGTTTGGGTTTTCATTGTCCAACTTTGGGGTTTGGTCAGTCCAGCAATTATCATGTGGCATATTGTAACAACTTGTACTCTGTATATTAACTCAGTCTTTACACAGTAAATAGGGAGCTAGAAAGCAGCCAAAACATTTGCCAGAAGAGATTTGACTTACTCAATGTTATTTTCTCTGACTTTGGACTCTGTATGATTTTAGCTTCTCCTCTTTTGGGGAATCAGTTGCAGTCTGGAAAAGTGCAAGGTACATTGTTGAGGTCGAGGTTAAAAAATGGTCTTGATTGCAACCACAATCTGATGGATGAAAGAGGAACATTTAATGAAATACTTTCTTAGAAATTGGGAGCCATTCGATCCTGCCCTACCATTCAATCAGATCCTGGCTGATCTCTTCCTGGTCTCAAATCCACCTCCCACCTGTTCCCCATATCCCTTTAAGATGTTTCCCTCACAGAAATGTATCTATCTCCTTCTTGAAATCATTTAATGATTCCGACTCCCCCCACGCAATGGGGCAGTGAGTTCCACGGATTCGCCACCCTCTGCAGGAAGTAATTCCTCCTCATCCCCGTTTTAAATCGACCACCTCTCCACCTATACCTGTGACCTCTTGTTCGAGATTGTCCCATAAGAGGAAACGCTTGGCCTGTGTTTACTTTATCAATCTCTTTTAGCATTTTATTAAAATCCATAGATTCCCTACAGCGCAGAAGGAGGCCTTTTGGCCCATCGAGTCTGCACCGACCAGAATCCCACCCAGGCCCTATCCCCATAGCCCCACATATTTACCCTGCTAACCCCCCTGACAACAGGGTCAATTGAGCATGGCCAATCAATCTAACCCGCACATCTTTGGAGTGTGGGAAGAAACGGGAGCATCCGGAAGAAACCCACACTGACATGGGGAGAATGTGTAGACTGTGCACAATCACCTGAAGCTGGAATTGAACCTGAGTCTCTGGCACTGTGAGGCATTAGTGCTAACCACTCTGCCGCACCATGGTAAATTTTATATACCTCGACCCTCCCATCCTTCTGAACTCCAGCTAGTATAAGCCTAAGCTGTTTACTGTATTCTCAAACACAATAGCACAGTGGTATAGTGGTTAGCACCACTGCCTCACAGGGACCCGAATTCGATTCCCAGCTTGGGTCACTGTCTATGTGGGGTCTGTACATTCTCCTCCTTTGCCAGCTTCCTCCGGATGCTAAGGGTTTTTTTTCCCCACAGTCTGAAAGATGCACTATTGGGTGTACTGACTGTGCTAAATTCTCCCTCGGTGTACCCTGAACAGGCGTCTGAGTGTGGCCACTAGAGCATTTTCAAGTAACTTCACTGCAGTGTTAACATACGCCTACCTGTGAAGCGAACAAATCAATAAAATCCTTTCATCCTTGGAATCAATCTGGTGAACCTCCTCTGAACTGCCTCCGAAGGGTTAATCCACAGCCGGTTAGCTCAGCTGGTTAGGGCACGGTGCTAATAACGTCAAGGTCGTGGGTTCAATCCCCGTACTGGCCACAGAGATTTTCTCTCTAAATTATCTCAAATTTGGTTTCAATCCCTCGACCTATAAACATAGACAGGGATCACGAGATGGGAACATCGAGGTGGCGGCGCAGGCTCGTTGGGCTGAAGGGCCTGTTTCCTGTGCTGTTTTGTTCTTTGACACCACATCCCTCCTCAAACGAGGAGGCCAAAGCTGGAATCAGTGGGTGGGATTTTCCGGCTTTCGGGCAACGGTGCCTGGAAAATCCCACCCGAGGTCAACACACCTTTCTGTGGTCCAGCCCTTGCCTGCTACACTTCCCGTGACGGATGGAACATCTGCCTCAATACTCCAGCTGTGGCCTCGTCGTCACTGTTGTCCAATTGCAATCACGTTTCTCTCCTTTTGTGTTCCAGTCCTTTAACAGTACAAAGAACTAACAACAGTATAGCACAGGAAGAGAGCCTGCATCGATCATGATGGCTGTCTAATCTATAACCATACGCATTTACAGACTCTGTATCCTTCCATTCCCATTCTATTCATGTATTCGTCCAGTTGTCCTTTAAATGCTGCTTTTGTACCTGCTCCCACCACCTCCCCAAGCAGCGCGGTCCGGATATTCAACACAAAATCTTGCCTCACACATCTCCTCTAAACTTTTCCCCGTGCACGTTAAACCTATGCCCCCTAGATCTTGACTTTTCTACCCTAGGGAAAAGCATCTGACTGTCCACTCTGTCCTCACACAATCTTGTAGAGTTCTCTCAGGTAGCCTCCTCATCAAATCCACTTCTTGTTCAAAGTCGGTCAGACTTTCCAACGTGAGACGTGGGTGCAACAAATTCGGACCAAAGGGGTAGGCAGCAATGAAAGGAACGACAACATTTAAAAATACATTTATTTAAAAAAAGAAATTAAATTCCTGATGCATGACTTAAAGTTGCGGCTCTCGTGGTAAGACTGAGGACAAGTTTCTGAAAAACAGAATCAAACATTTAGTGTTTCCTGATCAAAATACACAACGCCTCATTGACGTTCAGTGTCAGCCAGAAAGAATTCAAAAATAGTCCGTTAAAAATCTCACAGTCGACAAGTATTTTCCCTTTTTTGTTTGTCCGAATAAATTAATTAAAAACATAAAAAGTTCCGGATGCACTCAGCCTTGTTCCGGTATCACAGGTTTATTCCTTATGGTGAGGAATAACCTTTTCAGCAGTCAGTGTAGTTGTATATCTATTTTCCTTTTGTATAAACATTCCCCGAGCAGATTATAGATCCAGGGCATCTGCCCCTCAGCAGATCTATAAAGTGAATAGCATTCTTTCTAAATTCTATTTCTCACAGCGTTGGAAAGTCGAGATTCCTTCTATTTGGCTGCTGTTCCGGTGGTTCTTGCGTGGAGCCCGCACCCTCTTAGGGTGGAGGCGACCTTGACTTTCGGTCAACTGCTTGCATCTGTCTGCAAGGAGCCCCAGTGTTTCACGATGGTTCTGCCGCATCCTTCGCTGTAAGTGTACAAAACCAGGGCAGAACACGGAGGCGAGGTCACATTGAAGGGTTCGGCTTTATCAATTGGGTCTCTTTACGATTGCTAGCCAGATTTGATCTCATGATGACGCAGAGGTTGGCACTGCTGCCTCACGGCACCAGGGAGCCTGGTTCGAATCCCGGTTGTGTGGAGTTTGCATGTTCTCCACCCACTCCCTTATTGCCGTGGGTTTCCTCCCAGTCCAAAGATGTGTAGGTTAGGTGGATTGGCTATGCAAAATTGCCCCTTAGTGTCCAAAGATATGTAAGTTAGGCGGATTGGTAATGCTAAATTGCCCCTTAGTGTCCAAAGATACGTAGGTTAGGTGGATTGGCTACGCTAAATTGCCCCTTAGTGTCCAAAGATGTATAGGTTACGTGGATTGGCCATGCTAAATTGCCCCTTAGTGTCAGAGAGAATCAATAGGGTAAATGCATGGGGTTACGGGAATAGGGCCTGGGTGGGATTGTGGTCGGTGCAGACTCGATGGGCCAAATGGCCTCCTTTTGCACTGTCGGGATTCTATGCCACCCCATTCCACAGCTTTCTGTAGGCAACACAGTGATTAGCACTGCTGCCTCACAGCACCAGGAACCCTGGTTCGATTCCCGGCTTGGGTCACCGTCTGTGTGGAGTCTGCATGTCCTCCCTGTGTCTGAGTGGGTTTCCTCCCACCGTCCGAAAGAGGTGCTGAATTCTCCTTCAGCATAACCCAAACAGGCGCCGGAGGTGGCGATGAGGGAGATTCTCACAGTAACTTCATTGCAGCGTTAACATAAGCCAACTCGTCACACTGATGAATAAACTTGGAGCTGCTCACGGTTTGGTGGCACAGTGGGTAGTGACGCTGCCTCTGGAGCCAGAAATTCTGCATTCGACTCCTGCCCCCCTGGACTTCGCAAGTGAAGACTTATCGTGGACCCCGTTGGGGTGACATGTCCTTCTGGCCAGCTGTGCGATGGAAAAGAAAGTTGGCAGCCTCTGCCGTCACTACTGTAACAGAACCACTGCAGGAGGTGGTGGGGGTATGGAACGCGCTGCCAAGTAAAGTGGTGGAGGCAGGCACTCTAGAGTTATTTAAGAAACACTTAGATGGGCACATGAACAGAATGGGAATGAAGGGTTATAGAAAACTCATTTAAAATAGGGATCATGAGCCTTGGGAGTCCCTGGGAAGTGTGTAAATAGATGATGATATCGATGTACTTGTTTTTATCCTACAGGTGCTTTGGTCCATCTTGTTGTCTAACGAGGGGCATACACGCGATGGGTCGTGTGAGGGCTGCTCTTGGATTTTTTTTCAAGAGTATCCTAGTGCTTCACGCCGTTAGTGTATGCTTGACCTGGACCGTTTGATGGGCAACACGACAGCTCAGTGACTATTGCTGTGCTGTGCGGATACATGGATTTGGGCCTGTGTCTGTGGGAGTTTGCGCATTCTCCCCGTGCTTGCGTGGGTTTTCTCCGGGTGCTCCGGTTTCCTCCCACATCCCAAAGATGTGCTCTTAGGCTAATTGGCAAAACAAATTCTCCCTAAATTGTCTCAAATTTGGTTTTTAATCCATAGATCTATAAACATAGACAGGGATCGCGGGTAGAGGTGGGAACATCAGGGTGGCGGCGTGGGCTCATTGGGCCAAAGGGCCTGTTTCCCGTGCTGTTTTGTTCTTTGAAGAGTGAGTGTCAGAGGCCACAGTTCAGGATAAAAGCAGCCAATGATATGCAAAAGTTGAAGAGTTTCATTCCTTCCCAAAGAAGGGGCGCACTGCTGCCTCACAGCCCCAGGGGCCCGGGTTCAATTCCCAGCCTCGGGTCACTTGCACGTTCGCCCTGTGTCTGCGTGGGTTTCCCTCCCAGATACAGGTTGGGGGCTGGGGGGTGTTGGCTATGCTAAAGCAGCCTTCAGTATCCAAAGATGTCAAATTAGGTGGATTGACCATGCTAAATTGCTGCTTAGTGTCTCATGAAGTGTGGGTTAGGTGGATTGGCCATGCTAAATTGCCCCTTAGTGTCCAAAGATGTACAAGTTAGGCAGATTAGTCATGCTAAATTGACCCGAGTGTCAGAGGGATTAGCAGGGTAAGTACGTGGGGGTTACAGGAATAGGGTCTGGTTGAGATTGTGGTCAGTGCAGACTCGTTAGGCTGAACGGCCTCCTTCTGCACTGTAGTGATTGTATGAAAGCTGAGTAACACGGCCAGATTCTGGCACGAGGAAGTAGCGGGAAAACCTAAACGGTGATAAGATTTCATTCACACGTCAACCATTATGAGCAATCTGGATGTTGGAGGGTGCAGTGTGGGTCCGTGGGAGTGGGGTGGGGGGAAATGGGTCCATGGAGGTGGGGATGGGGTGGGGTGTGGGTCCATGCAGGGGCGAAGTGGGTCCATGGGGGGGGGGGGCAGGGTCAGGACAATGTGGGTCCATTGGGAGGGTGGGGCAGAATGGGTCCATTGGAGGGGAGAGTTTGAGTCCATTGGGGGAGCAGTGCGGTCTATTGGGAGGCTCAGTGTGGGTCCATTGGGGGGCAGAGTTCAAACAATGGGCATCATTGGCAGTGTTTGATATGCAATGCCACCTATTCCCAGATTCAAGAAAAATAATAGATGTGCAGGTTAGGTGGATTGGCCATGATAAATTGTCCCTTAGTGTCGGAAGATTAAGAGGATGTGTAGAGTATGTGTACTCTATGTGTAGAGTATAGGGCAAATGGTAGGATTCTTAGTAGTCTAGATGAACAGAGGGATCTTGGTGTGTATGTGCATAGATCCCTGAAAGTAGGCAGTCAGGTCGAGAAGGTTGTTAGGAAGGCATATGGAGTCTTGGCTTTTATTGGTAGAGGGATTGAATTTCGGAGCCGCAACGTCATGTTGCAACTGTACAAAACTCTAGTGCGGCCGCACTTGGAGTATTGTGTGCAGTTCTGGTCCCCACATTATAAGAAAGATGTGGAGGCATTGGAGAGGGTACAGAGGAGGTTTACCAGGATGTTGCCTGGTATGGAGGGCAGGTCTTATGAGGAGAGGCTGAGGGATTTGAGGTTGTTTTCGTTAGAAAGGAGGAGGCTAAGAGGGGACCTGATCGAAACATATAAGATGATTAGAGGTTTAGATAGGGTGGACAGTGATAGCCTTTTTCCTAGGATGGAAAAAGCTAGCACGAGGGGACACAGCTTTAAATTAAGGGGTGATAGTTATAGGACGGATATCAGAGGTAGGTTCTTTACCCAAAGGGTGGTTCGGGAGTGGAATGCCCTGCCTGCAGCAGTTGTAGATGCGCCAAGTTTGGTGGCGTTTAAGAGGTTAGTTGATAAGTATATGGAAGAGAAGGGAATGGTTTAGTTTGGAGGGGCATTGCTTTTTATATTGGTCGGCGCAACATCGAAGGCCGAAGGGCCTGTTCTGTGCTGTAATGTTCTATGTTCTATAAATGTATGGGGTTTTGCGAATAGGGCGTGGGTGGGATTGAGATTGGTGCAGACTCGATGGGCCAAATGATCTTCTTCTGCCATTTCTAGAGTAGGAATTCTATTTCAGCTGGTTTGGGGAGCCTGGAGCCGTAATCTAGTGAGCTAGAATTTACAGGACAAAATTAAACAACACCTAAATCAAATAGCGTGGTAGAGAGTGTGAAACTCTCGCCTAGAAATGGCAACTGACATTCCATCTATTGCAAACTTTAAACCTGAGATTGGTAGGATTTGTGCCAAGTGGAGGTATTGAGAGATATTGGAGGGGACAGAGGGTGCAAAGGAGTGTGTGTGAGAGCGTACGTGTGTGCGTACGTGTGTAAGAGTGTACGAGAGCGAGTGTGCGAGAGCGAGAATGTGCACGCGTGTGCGAGTGTGAGTGAGTGTGCGGTCACACAGTGAGCGGATCGAATGGACGATGTGGAGACAAATGGATCCTGTGGAACCCTCCACCAAACCGCCTTTCAGAGCTGGCAGTGGCTTGATGGGCCGAATAGTCTCAGCCTGTGTGTCACGAGTCTTGTCAGAGAGTGCACGCCCCCACCCTCAACTCTAGGCCTTTTCAGCAGGGGTAATAACGAGGGGAGGGGGGAGGTCCACAGAATATTTTGGCTGCACGAGGCAGGAGATCAGAAGTAGTTCGCGGCCCCCCTCCCCCTCCCCCTCCCCCATCGTATTTGATCATGTAATGTTTCTCTTAGCTTATTAACGCAATACCGTACTACAGAAGTCCCCTGCAAGAGTGGCAGTGATCAGTAAAATAGCGGCGTGAACTGTGGGTGGGAGGGAGGTAACCTCCCATACATTCCCCCTTCTCAAGCCCGTTAACCAGGGGGACGGGGTGGGAATCTCTTGGTTGACAAAAAGACTTGATTTTTAAAGGGAACACATTCGGTCTATTCCCCGACTTCTTTTTTTTTGCAGTAAGAAGTCTCACAACACCAAGTTAAAGTCCAACAAGGTTTATTTGGAATCACAAGCTTTGGGAGCACCGCTCCTTCCTCGGGTGAGTGAAGAGGTCGGTTCCACAAACACGGTGTATAGAGGACAAGACACAATTGCAGGATAATGGTTGGAATGTGAGTCTGTCCAGGTACAGACAGTGCGAGTGGAGAGAGGGACAATCACAGGTTAAAGAGATGCGAACCGTCTCCATCCAGGACAGTTAGTAGGATTTTGCAAACCCAGGCCAAACGATAGGGGTTACGCGCAGCGTGACATGAATCCAAGATCCCAATGTGGGCCGTCCTCATGCGTGTGGAACTTGGCTATCAGTCTCTGCTCAGCGACTCGCTGTGTGTCCTGATGGGCACCTTGGAGAAGGCTTACCCGGAGAACAGAGGCTGAATGCTCGTGACTGCTGAAGTGTTCGCCAAGAGGAAGGGAACAACTGGTGATTGCTAACGGATGAATGGACACTGCTCGACAGTCGCCAGGCAGGAGTTATTCCCTTCTTGTCGGGGGGAGCACTTCAGCAGTCAGGAGTGTCCAGCCTCTGATCTTGGGGTAAGCGTTCTCCAAGGTGACCTTCAGGACACGTGACAGTCGCTGAGCAGAGACTGATAGCCAAGTTCCGCACACATGAGGACGGCCCCAAACCGGGATCTGGGGTTCATGTCACACTATCTGTAACTCCCACCCATTTGGCCTGGAAAACCGTACTAACTGTCCTGGCTGGAGACAGTTCACATCTCTTTAACCTGTGATTGTCCCTCTCTCTACTTGTACTGTCTGTCCTTGGAAAGAGTTGATTAGCTGTAAAAACCCGCATTCCAACCATTATCCTGCAATTGTGTCTTGGCCTCTATACGCACTGTTTGTGGAACCGACCTCTCCACTCACCCGAGAAAGGAGCGGCACTCCCAAAGCTGGTGATTCCAGATAAACCTTTAACTGGATGTTGTGAGACTTCTTACTGCAAAAAAAAAGACAGAGGTTTTTTTTACTGCAAAAAAGAAAAAAAATAAACCCGTTGGACTTTAACCTTTTTCTTACAGTGCCCGCCCCAGTCCAACGCTGGAATCTCCACATCACGGGGGTTTTTTTGTTTGCATCGGAGCAGAGGACTTTGTGAATTCTTGCATGCCAAAAACAAAAGTAGTCACAAACTCAAAACTAAAATCCTTCACCCCCCCACCTCCCATACAATCCAAACCCACCTCTTTTATATTGAACCCACTGAAGTATCACTTGACAAAAATA
Organism: Sphyrna mokarran; assembly: GCA_024679065.1. Taxonomy (NCBI): domain Eukaryota; kingdom Metazoa; phylum Chordata; class Chondrichthyes; order Carcharhiniformes; family Carcharhinidae; genus Sphyrna; species Sphyrna mokarran. The sequence continues at coordinate 24,859,778 of JAGIQG010000031.1, read as the reverse complement.
AGTGAACGGGATTGGTGGTGGTGTGGGGGGGGGGGGGGGGGGGGGCAGTTTGCACAGTTCCTGTGTATCTAAAGGACGGCAGTGCTATCTCGCGTCTTCCTCTCCAGCCTGAACCTTACACCCCATGCAGCGATCCTAGGCTGGAAAGTGCTCCTGTCCCGTTCCGTGCAGAGTTTAGGGATGATCAACTCTCTCTCGAGATGTCGTGTCCCTAATGCCTGTCTTTCGATGAATTAAATCTCAAGGCCAAGAGAAAGGTTGGGGGCAGGTTGTCCTTTTTGTTTTGCCTTCCCCTAACCGAACGGGGTCAGAGTCTGAACATTGCTGTCAACAGACATGTGCGGTCGAAGTTTTGCGCCCCGTACTCATCAGGACCGAAGCAAGAACGTCAAATTTCAAATGGTCGCAACATGGTGGCACAGCGGTCGGCACTGCTGTCTCAGCACCAGGAACCTGGGTTCAAACCTGGGGTGACTGTGTGTGCAGAGTCTGCATGCTCTCCCCATGTCTGCATGGGTTTTCTCCGGTTTCCTCCCACAGTCCAAAGATGCATAGGTTAGGTGGATTGGCCATGCTAAATTGCCTGTTCATGTTAGATGAACTAGCAGGGTAGATATGGGGGATTACAGGGATAGGACCTGGATGGGATCATTGTCAATGTAGACTCGACAGGCCAAATGGCCTCCTTCTGTATGGTAAGATTCTTTCTTGGGTTTATCTATTAGTGTCACAAGGCTTCATTGCAGTGTTAATGTAAGTCACTGTGAAAGTCCCCTAGTCGCCACACTCTGGCGCCTGCTCGGGTTACACTGAAGGAGAATTTAGTATGACCAATTCGCCTAACCCGCACGTTTGGAGGAAACCAGAGCACGTGGAGGAAACCCATGCAGACAAGGGGAGAATGTGCAAACTTTATACAGACAGTGACCCCGAGCCGGGAATCAAATCCGGGACCCTGGCACTGCAAGGGAGCAGTGCTAACCACTCTGCCAACTACAATTCTACACCAGTTTATGCTGCACGTAAAAAAGAGTGCTGACTGGTTGGCAAGCCCACTATGATTGGTGTTGCCATGGGGAAAGCAACAGGGAAGTACATCTCCTTGTTTGTCTTATAAAATTTGGCATTCTCACCTTTGTCCTGATGAGTGCAAGATGAAAAACTTCGACAGCATGGTCTCTCTCTCTCTCTTTTTGACAATGTTCAAGCTTTGGTGGGGAGACGTTCGAGAAATGAAACAGAAGGAGAACATGGCTCAGAGAGCAAAGAATCCGGACCAATTCAGATCTCCGACGTGGCAGGACGGGACGGGATGGAGGAACCCGTGTTTCCGGTTAAATCATGGCGATGCTCTCGGGGTTACTGTTCAGGTGCGCGGACGCGCTGCTCCCCGGGGATTTGGAGGCTTTGCTCTTCCCTCTCCGCATGATGGCCAGCACGGTCTCGTTGGTGATGGAGGCAAAGTCAAAGGAGAAGGTGCCGTAAAAGACCAGGATGTCCACGGTGAAGATCCACTCGCAAACGGCGGCGGCGTGCTGGAACAGAGAGCTCTCGTGGATGAAGAAGATGCCACCTGCAGACAGCTTTGTTTAAGAAAATGACATAAAGGACAGGCACTATGTCAATACGCTCAAACTCCTGTCTCTCTGTGAGGGGCACTGGCACCTTTGGAATCTATGTCAATTAATAGTAATCAGTGGGTATATCCTCAAGGGGCTGTTCTTAACGTTACGGGAATCAAATAATCCCACAGTATAGGAGGCCATTCAGCCCATCAAGTCTACACTGATCACAATTTCTCCCAGGCCCTTTTCCTTTAACACCACATACTTGCCCTGCTAATCCCCACGATTCAGTAAGAGGTCTGACAGCACCAATTTTAAATCCAACCGATTTATTTGATAGTAAACTCACTAGCTTTTGGCCTTTGTAGCCTTCATCAGGCGAATGAGGTGTTCTGGTCTCCCCCATGATACCAAAATCAATTTATCATGGCCAATCCACCTAACCTACACATCTTTGGACACTATGGGACAATTTAGCATGGCCAATCCACCTAACCTGCACATCTTTGGACACTAAGGGACAATTTAGCATGGCCAATCCACCTAACCTACATATCTTTGGACACTAAGGGGCAATTTAGCATGGCCAATCCACCTAACCTACACATCTTTGGACACTAAGGGGCAATTTAGCATGGCCAATCCACCTAACCTACACATCTTTGGACCCCAAGGGTCAATTTAGCATGGCTAATCCATCTAACCTGCACTTTTTTGTACACTAAGGGCAACTTAGCATGGCCAATCCACCTAACTTACACATCTTGGGACACTAAGGGGTAATTTAGCATGGCCAATCCACCTAACTTACACATCTTGGGACACTAAGGGGTAATTTAGCATGGCCAATCCACCTAACCTGCACATCTTTGGACACTAAAGATCAATTTAACATGGCCAATCCAACTAACCTGCACTTTTTTGGACACTAAGGAGCAATTTAGCATGGATAATCTACCTATACCGCCCCCCGCCCCATAACCCGCATATTTACCCTGCCAATCCCTCTAACCAAGCATCTCGGGACACTAAGGGGCAATTTAGCATGGCCAATCAACCTAACCAGCATGTCTTTGGACTGTGGAAGGAAACTGGAGCACCCGGAGGAAACCCAAGCAGACACGGGGAGAATGTGCAGACTTCACACAGACAGTGACCCGAGGCTGGAATTGCACCCGGATTCCTGGCAATGTGAGGCAGCAGTGCTAACCAGTGTGCCACCCAATATATTACCTCGTACTTTGGTCACTTTGCCGGCTCCACTCTTCCCATTTTCTGAACAGGTTCATTGCGAGTTAAATTGGGAAAGGCAGCCAAGTATAAAAAAGGCTGGCCTGCCCTACTGGACAGAAAGAGAGTGCAAAAGACCGGGACTCTCAAAGATCTTCAACTGCAAAAACGCGTGGTTTAACTGACTCTCCATCAACAGGAAGCTACCTGCTCCCACGATGAGCAGTTGTCATGGGAACAAATGGGCCTCTTGTGCTTCAATGGATTCCGGCTGGTGAACAGAAATGAGATTTATGGGTGGGCTGGAGGCAAATTAATGACTCTGGCTGCATAACCAGCATGTGACCAGCCTTGGAGCTGAAACACCAGGGTGAATGTGAAACACTTCATCCTTCCCAAATACACTCAGTATCAGGCTCGGAATACCTCTGCTTCACAAGCTGGTCACAGAATCCTTACAGCCAGGGGGAGGCCATTCAGCCCATTGAATCCGCACTGATCACAACCCCACCCAGACCCTATTCCCACAACCCCACATCTTTACCGTGCTAATCCCCCTGACACTGAGGGACAAGTTAGCATGGCCAATCCCCCTAACCTACACGTCTTTGGACTAAAACATGGGGGCGCACGGTGGCTAGCACTGATGCCTCACGCTGGTAGGGACCTGGGTTCGATTTCTGGCTTGGGTCACTGTTTGTAAAGAGTCTGTACGTTCTCCCCATGCCTGTGTGGGTTTCCTCCGGGTGCTCAAACCTAAGATGTGCGGGTTGAGTGGATTGGCTATGCTAAATTTTCCACTCACGTCAGGGGGAGTCGCTGGGGTAAATGCATGGAGTTGAGGGGAAAAGGACTTTGGTCGGTGCAGACTTGATGGGCCAAATGGTCTCCTTCTGCACTGTGGGATTCTGTAACTCTAAAGATACATGGGGGGAATGAGAGAACTCCACAAAGACATTGAGGCCAGAATTGAACCCCAGAGCCTGCCACTGTAAGGCAGTAGTGCCAATTGCAATGCCCGCTTGCTGTCCAATTTCCTTCCTGGTACCTCAAGACCTCTCCCCCCTCAGCTTTCCTGTTCTGAACAGTAGATCTGCTGTTAATATTTGGCTCCTTGGTTACTCTCTTAACCCCTTTCCCCACACATCCCAGGAGATGATAGATTGGATGCATGAGATTAGGCAAGACGATGGCTAGTGTTATTCTCATTAGACTGATAGGTTGAGGGAGCTAGGTCTCTTCTCCCTGGAGAGACAAAGGTTGAGAGGTGACCTGATAGAGGTTTATAAGATATTGAGAGGAAGAGATAGGCTGGCTTCTCGGAGGCTATTTCCCAGGGCTGAAATGGTCGCTGCGAGAGGACACAGGTTTAAGGTGCTGGGGGGCAAGTACAGAGGAGATGATAGAGGTAAGTTTTTCACTCAGAGGGTGGTGAGTGAATGGAATCGGTTGCTGTCAGTGGTGGTAGAGGTGAACTCGCTGGAGTCTTTTCAGAGACTTCTGGATGAATACATGGGATTTAATGGGATTTGGAGTTACAGATAGTTCTGTGGCCTGTTAGGTATAGATATGATCGGCACAACTTGTGGGCCGAAGGGCCTGTTTGTGCTGTCGTGTTCTATGTTCTAGGCTGTTAATCCATAAATTCAACTAATGTTCTGAGGAAGCTGGGTTCGAATCCCATCGCGGCAGATGGTGGAATTTGAATCCAATTAAAAGAAACCTGGAATTCAGAATCTACTCATGACCAAGAAAGTCAAGTAAATCAAGAGAGATGGATACTCAGCGAGATCTTGGTGTCCTCATGCATCAGTCACTGAAAGTAAGCACGCAGGTACAGCAGGCAGTAAAGAAGGCAAATGGTATGTTGGCCTTCATAGCAAGGGGATTTGAGTACAGGATTAGGGATATTTTGCTGCAATTGTACAAGGTGTCAGTGAGGCCACAGCTGGAGTATTATGTGCGGTTTTGGTCTCCATATCTGAGGAAGGATGTCCTTGCTACAGATGGAGTACAGCGAAGGTTTACCAGGCTGATTCCTGGGATGGCAGGTCTGTCATACGAGATTAAGTCGGTTGGGATGATATTCACTGGAGTTTAGAAGAGCGAGAGGGGATCTCATTGAAACTTATAAAATTCTAACAGGCTGAAACAGGGTAGATTCAGAAAGAATGTTCCTGATGGTGAGGGGGAGTCAAGAACTGGGCTGGGAGGTCATAGTTTCATAGTATCAGTAGATTTTAAACCTTTTAAGACTGAGGTGAGGAGAAATTTCTTCACCCAGAGGGTGATGAATGTATGGAATTCACTCCCACAGAAAGTAGTTGAGGCCAAAATGTTACACGATTTCAAGAGGGAATTAGTCACAGCTTTTGGGGATAACAGGAAGGGGAGGTGAAAAATCAGGATATTGCATTTGATGATGATTAAAATGAATGGTGGAGCAGGCTAGAAGGGCCAAGTGGTCTACTCCTGCTTCTAGTTTCTATGTAAACTATCAGATAGAGAGGTAAAGTCAACATCATGAGCACTTACTCATCTACTCTACCTCTAAGCATCTCAGATGAGGGGCATTTCAAAGACTCGTGTGGGCAGCACTGCTACCTCACTGCTCCAGAGTTCGATTCCCGGCACGGGTCACTGTTTGGGTAGAGTCTGCACATTCTCTTGTGTCTGCACAGGTTTCCTCTGGGTGCTCCTGTTTCCTCCCACGCTGCAAAGATGCGCGGGATAGGTGGACTGGCCGCGCTAAATTGCCACTTAGTGTCAGGGGGGGAAATTAGAAACATAAATGTATAGGGGATAGGGTTTAACGGGCTGAATGGCCTCCTTCTGCACTGTAGAGATTCTATGATTAACAATGTGTCAGGCACCAGCAATGGGTGCCAAATGCTGGCACATTGTTTAGCTGTGAGTCTTTTTTTAATTTTTGTGTTTCACTACAAAAACATCCTAAATAAATAGACATTTAAATCACTAAAAGCTACAAGGATTTGTGCAAACTAGCTGCAGAAATGCATTACATAGTTAGCGAGCTTGCTCCAGGGGTATCCTCCAGGCAATTTTCCACTGCAGCGAGAATGACTGCGACCCACCAAAGGTTACCAGGAACTGCCAATGCAGAAGCATTAAAGTTTAGAAGTTTATTAATTAGTGTCACAAGTCAGTTTGCATTAACACTGCAATGAAGTTACTGTGAAAATCCGCCGCACTCCTGTTCGGGTTACACTGAGGGAGAATTTAACACCTAACCGGCACGCTTTTTGGACTGTGGGAGGAAACTGCAGCACCTGGAGGAAACCCAGGCAGACATGGGGAGAATGTGCAGACTCTGCACAGACAGTGACCCAGGCTGGAATCAAACCCAGGTCCCTGGCACTTGGAGGGCAGCTGTGCCGCCCTCCAAGATGAGTTTGTTCCTTATCCTGTTGGTGGGATTTTCCAGCTGCTTTGTCCCAAGACCGGGAAAATCCCACCCAACGTGTGCGTTTGCAGAAGAACATTTATTTGCACCAGGCTACCTAAGCTGTCCCTTGTCCCAAAGGATGCCCTCCGTCCGTATAACTGCGGAATCTTGTATAACCACTTCCCTCTTCCTTTTCATTTTGGTTAGTCTTTGCTCCAAAGTGCCATGGTCCTTCAAGCCACTGTGTCTCCATGCTGCCCACCAGTTTTACCCACCTCCCTCCTCATTTTCCACCCTGACCCCTGCTCTGTGAAGCCACATGGCAAAAGATCTGTGTGAGCAGCACAGTCTGAAGTGCAGACGGCAGACAAGTGAATTCAATTTAACTCTCATCACTGATACTTGATTACAGCTCTGGCGTATCAAGCCAGGAGTGGCACTGTGGGCAGCGGGTGACACTTCCGTCAGTAAGTGAAAAGACTCGGGTGGGGAGGATATTCTGACATTTCTGTTATATTGATCTGATCTTTTGTCTGGCTGCTGTACGTAGCCGGTATTTACTGTCACTGGTTTTCCTATCTGTCACAGGCGCTGCATGTTTTAGACTGTTCCTGGTGGGTTCTGATTGACGGCACTTGGTGCTGGAGATCCCCACGGGGAAGTTAAATGGCTCTTTCTCCCGGCCCCGTTTCCTGTGTAAATTACTGACTTACGCAGCTTTTGTTTATTGCATTGCTGGCAGGTTTAACCTGTGCTGCAGTGGCTCTGGATCCAAGTTCTAGGCTGATTCAGCCTTTACTAAGTAGATGCTTGAGCTCAGGGACTTCTAAGGGGTGGTTAGCACCAGGGACCCAGGTTCAATTCCCGATTTAGGGTAGATTTAGAAAGAGTGTTCCCGATGATGGGGGGAGTCCAGAACTAGAGGTCACAGTTGGAGGATAAAGAGTAAACCTTTTAGAACTGAGGTGAGGGGAAATTTCTTCACCCAGAGGGTGGTACATGTGTGGAATTCACTCCCACAGAAAGTAGTTGAGGCCAAAACGTTGTGTGATTTCAAGAAGAAATTAGATTTCGCTCCTGGGGCTAAAGAGATTACGGGATATCTCGTAATCTCTTTACGAGATATCAGGATATTGAATTTGATGATCAGCCATGATCAAAATGAATGGCGGAGCAGGCTGGAAGGGCCGAATGGCCTCCTCCTGCTTCTAGTTTCGATGTTTTTTAAAAAAAGAAGACAATTTAGAGGCAGTATGGTGATATAATGGTTAGTATCGCTGCCTCATAGCTACAGGATCCTGGGTTCAATTCCCGGCTTGGATCACTGTCTGTGTGGAGGTTGCATGTTCTCCCAGTATCTGCGTGGGTTTCCTCCGGCGCTCTGGTTTCCTCCCACAGTCAAAGATGCGCGGGTTAGGTGGATTTGCCATGCTAAGTTGTCCCTTAGTGTCCAAAGAGGGATTAGTGGGGTAAATACATGAGGTTTCGGGGATAGGACCTTGGTTGGATTGTTGTTGGTGCAGACTCAATGGGCCGAATGGCCTCCTTCTACATTTAGAGATTCTGTGGTTTTAATGCCTAAGTCTTGGGACTGCTCTGTTTAGAGTTTATTTATTCGTGTCGCAAGTCACCTTACATTAACACTGCAATGAAGTTACTGTGAAAAGCATGATTGAATAATTTTTGAAGAAATGAAAGGAAATGAAAAGGAAAAGAAATGAAAGAAATGAAACAGTGTCCATGGACGCTGTTTATGTGGACTTCCTGAAGAGGGACATGGGGCAAACGCAGGCAATTGGAACTAGCTGGGAGGGCACCAGGATGGTAATGGACCAGTTGAACTGAAGGGCTTGTTTCTGTGCTGAATTATGCTGTACTGAAAAAAATCTCTCCCAAGAAGCATTAGCTGAAGTTGGAGCCTGTGAAATTAATAGCAATGGATTGGGAAGTGGACCAGCAGAGAGTAGAGATAGAGTCCATAGAATCCTACAGTGCAGAAGAAGACCACTTGGCCCATCGAGTCTGCACCAACCGCAATCCCACCTATCCCAATAACTTCATGCATTTATCCTGCTAATTCCCCCTGGCAATTTAGCACGGCCAATCCCTCTAACCCAGACATGTTTGGAGCGTGGGAGGAAACCAGGGCACCCGGAGGAAACCCACGCAGGCATGGGGAGAATGTGCAAACTCCACACAGACAGTGATGCAAGGTAGGACTCGAACCTGGATCCCTGGGACAGTGAGGAGCAGTGCTAACCCACTGTGCTGCATGCCATGGGGTCACGCTGACCCATTCAAGTTCTCTTCTCAATCTGAATTTATATTGGTATTTTAGTTTGTTTTTTTTTTATTTCTACAGACCAACTTGTAATAAGGACCAAAACATTGGAGAAAAGCTTGAAGTTGTTACCACTTCACGTTACGCACATTCATTCTTGAAGGAAAAAAGAATATTAAATCATTTCCTTGCTTCTTCAAGGATTTCAAAGTCCTTGATGATCAGTCAGTGTCAGGTTTGCTCATTCCTGCTGAGCTGGGTTACGGAAGGAACATGTGACGGGATATCGGGAGTGAGGACACGATGAAGCTGGACTGCCGAGTACTCCCCACAGTGGAACAGCCTGTCTATACCCGCAGTGCAGGGATCATACATACAGGATGTACCAGGGGCCATACCATATTGCACATTCATGCAACTCTACTCCAGCACAGCAAGAAAAAAAGTGAAGCGGAAACGTTAAGAGGATTGGAAGAATGATATAATCCTTGCAGCACAGAAGGAGGCTGTTCAGCCCATTGAATCTGCACCGACAACAATCCCACCCAGGCCCTATAAGAACATAAGAAATAGGAGCAGGAGTCGGCCATCCAGCCCTTCGAGCCTGCCCTGCCATTCAATAAGATCATGGCTGATCTGAAGTGGATCAGTTCCACTTTCCCGTCTGCTTCCCATAACCCTTAATTCCCTTACTGATCAGATAACGCTATCCCCATAACTCTACATTTTTACCCTGCTAATCCCCCGACACCAAGAAAAATTTGGCCAATCCACCTAACCTGCACATCTTTGGACACCAAGGTGCAATTTAGCACGGCCAATGCATCTAACCTGCACATCTTGGGACTATGGGAGAAAATTGGTGCGCCCAAGGATCCAACACAGACACAAGGAGAACGTGCAGACTCCACACAGACAGTGATCCAGGGCTGAGAATTGAACCCAGCATCCTGGGCGCTGTGAGGCAGCAGCGCTAACCACTGTGCCACCGTGCCATCCACGGGTGAAGGCTGATGACACAAAGGCTGGTTTGTAAATTTAATTGTGCAGCTTTGCCTCTGGTCAGTTGTTGTCAGTAGATCAAATAGCTGCAGTAACATTGATTAATAGTGTCTACCTTGGGCTGAAGACAAACGGACAGAGATTCCCTGATGGAGTCTCGATTGCATAAGAAAGACAAAGTCTTTTCGGTGCCAGGGTGGGGAAATGGGGGTTACCATCCAATCCAGACACTTCCACTCCCAATCTCCTGCTCCGTCATACATTCCCTGAAGGCGGACGAGACCGATACCGCCGTCACAATTTCCTCCGAGGCTGCATAATATTTTAACTGTCTGTGATAAAATTTCCTTCCTCTCCCACCCCTATCCCTCAGCGGGACGCGACGGAAATAGGGTTATTTAAAACGCCGGGGCGCGCAGCTGGAGGTAAGCTGCCAACACAAAGAGATTGTGTAAACTCTTGGGCTCCTGAGCGTTTCCTTATTTGGTGGGGATTCGCCAGCCCGGAGTGTAGCAGTCATTATCTCGTGAAGAGATCTGCATTAATCTTGTTCTCTGCCGATGCCAAATCTCTCTCTGTCTCTCCTCACCATCTCTTTCTCCCCTGTAATCTCCCCCTCTCCCCTGCCCGCCATCTCCTTTAAATAAATAGCCTTGCTGCTTTCCTGGCTGGACAGATTCACTCAGATGTCAGCTAAGCGAAATGAATGTTTTCCACCCGTGTGGCGGAGTGTGAGCAAGGTTGAACCGGTTATGGTAATCCTGTACCCCAGCCTCTGAGGTGATACCACTCTGCCAGCACCTCCTGATAAACAGTTATTTAGCCATCTCCAGGGGGTGAAATTAAGACCTCATTCCCCGACACACACAGCCAGCCCATCCCCGCAACTGGGAACCGACAAAACTTCACATTATCCAGTTGAACGGTGGTGAATATTCGAACATTCCTGCCATCTCAAAAATCTTCATAACTAAAACAACCCTTTTTTTTTCCCTCTCGCAGCCCTCTGCTGTGTTTTCCTTTCCCTTCCCGGTTGCCTAGGCGATGACTGTTTCATTGAAGGAACCTTCAGCATAATCCTGCGGACGCTGGCAAAGATCTTATTTTTTTTTAAAGAAATGAAGAATCTCCTTTTCTGACTCGGAAGGGAGCAGGGGAGTCACTGAATCCTACAATGCAGAAAGAGGCCATTCAGCCCACTGAGTCTGCACCGACCACAATGCCAACTAGGCTCTATCCCCATAATCCATGCATTTACCCTAGCTAATCCCCCTAACACTAAGGGGCAAATTAGCCTGGCCAATCCACCTAACCTACACATCTTTGGACTGTGGGTCACATCAGGTAGCCCCATTTCCTATATTACAACAGCGCCTGCACTGGCTGTAAGGCTATAGAATGGTAGAATCCTACAGCAAGAGGCCATTTGGCCCATCCAGCCTGCACTGAGAACAATCCAACCCTATCCCCATAACTCCACACATTTATCCTGCTAATCCCCCTGACACCAAGGGACAATTTAGCATGGCCAATCCACTAACCTGCATATCTTTTGGACACTAAGGGGCAATTTAGCATGGCCAATCCACCTAATCTGCACATCTTTGGACGCTAAGGGGCAATTTAGCATGGCCAATCCACCTAATCTGCATATCTTTTGGACACTAAGGGGCAATTTAGCATGGCCAATCCACCTAATCTGCACATCTTTGGACACTAAGGGGCAATTTAGCATGGCCAATCCACCTAATCTGCATATCTTTTGGACACTAAGGGGCAATTTAGCATGGCCAATCCACCTAATCTGCACATCTTTGGACACTAAGGGGCAATTTAGCATGGCCAATCCACCTAACATATACATTTTTGGACACTCAGGGGCAGTTTAGTATGGCCAATCCATCTAACTTGCAGGTCTTAAAATTAAAGTTTATTTATTAGTCTCAAACAGGCTTACATTAACACTGCAGTGAAGTTACTGTGAAAATTCCCTAGTCGACACATTCCAACATCTGTTCGGGTTACACCGAGGGAGAACTTAGCATCTAACCAGCACGTCTTTAGGATTGCAGGAGGAAACTGGAGCACTCAGAGGAAACTCATGCAGACGTGCGGAGATGTCAGACTCCACACAGACAGTGACCCGAGCTGGGTCCCTGGCACGTGAGGCAGCAGTGCTAACTAATGTGACACCGTGGCGCACTCAGGGAGAGAGAGGGTGGTGTCCCTGGCTACACTGCCTCCTATCACCACTGCATTCCTTTGCACCATCCTCATTTGAATGGTGCCTGGCAACGCAAAGCCACTTGCTCCTCCACTCTACAGTCCTTCTCCTCATTACACCAGTAAGCTACTGCCTGGTGACTGCTGGGCACCGTGTTTCTACTACCCCACAACTACCTGAGCTCGTAGACACACCCTCCTGTCCCCAACAACTAAGGATCTCCAAAGTTCTGCCTAAAATAAGGCGTGTGACTTGCTTCCTGGAATAAAGCATCCAGGTAACTCTATCCCCCCTCCCTGATTGCCAGCAATGTCTGGAATTCAGACTCCAAACTCAGCAACCCTCATCCAAAGCTGTGGACAATTACTGAAGATACGATTGTCTATTACTGAAATTTCAGGAAGCATGGTGGAAAACATGCCCTTGTCTACATCAATGGGGATGAGGTAAAAAGGGTCAGGAGCTTCAAGTTTGACCTGGTCCCTTCACCCCAACACGAGAATTGAGAAAACCCACCAGTGTCTCTACTTTCTCAGGACGTAAGGAAATTTGACTTCTCAGCTACAACTCTCGCCAACTTTTATACTTGTTCCATAGAAAGCATTCTTTCTGGTTGTATCACAGCTTGGTATGGGCTCCTGCTCTGCCCAAAGTTGCAAGAAACTACAAAGGGTTGTGAATGAAGGCCAGTTCATTAATGCAAACGGCCTCCCATCCATTGACTCTGTCTACACTTTCTGCTACCTCAGGAAAGCAGCCAGCACAATCACGAACCCCACGTAGAAGATTCCCTCTTCCACCAGGAAAAAGGTACAAAAATCCAAGAACGTGTACCAACAGATTCAAGAACAGCTTCTTCCCTGCTGTCAAACTTTTGAATGGACCTACCTCGCACTAAGCTGATCTTTCTCTACACCCGAGCTATGACTGTAACGCTACATTCTGCACTCTCTCCTTTCCTTCTCTATGTACTCTATGAATGGTAGGTTTTGTCTGTACAGTGCACAAGGACTGATACTTTTCACTGTACACTAATATATCTACCAATAATAAATCAAATCAACATTGAGGACCCCACATACCCTGGACACACACTCTTCCACCTTCTCTTGTTGGGTAAAAGGTACAAAAGTTTGAGGTTATGTAACAAACTCAAGAACAGCTTCTTTCTGCTGCCGACTAGACCTACCGTATATTAAGCAGATTTTTCTCCACACCTAGCTGTGACCGTACCACTATATTCTGCACCCTCTCCTTTCCTTCTTTATGAACAGAATGCCTTTGTCTGTATATCGCACAAGAAACAATATTTTTTCACTGTATCCCAATACATGTGACAATAATAATTCAAACATTAAGTTGATCTTTCTCTACACCCTAGCTGTGATTGTAACACTACATTCTACACTCTACCCTTTACTTCTCCCCTATGTACTCTATGAATGGTATGCTTTATCTGTGTCGCACATTAGAAACAATACTTTTCACTGTGTCACAAATCACGCGAGACCAACAAATCAAATATTAAGTTGACCTTTCTCTACACCCTAGCTATGAGTGTAACATTACATTCTGTACCCTCTCCTTCTTTCTCACCTACATACTCTATGAACAGTACGCTTTGTCTGTACAGTTCACAATACTTTTCACTGTATCCCAGTACATTTATAATGATAAATCAAATCAAATATTAAGCTGATCTTTCTCTACACTCTAGCTGTGACTGTAACACCTCATTCCGAACCCTCTCCTTTCCTTCTCTCGTATGTATTCTACGAACAGTATGCTTTGCCCATACATGCGCAAGAAACGAAACTTTTCACTGTATCCCAGTACATTTACAATGATAAATCAAGTCAAAAACCCAGCGGGTTGCTCGGGTGGAGAGTACTGCATGAAAGGATACTGAGGACGAGGGAGATTAAGGCCAGTATGGTGAGGATGACCCTGATGTGGCCGATCCAGTGATCCAGAAGTGATATCGCGACTTTGTATGTCAGGATACACTGTAGGCAGACGAACGCCATACCCGCGGGAAAGGCCACTCCAGCGCCGATATAATGGAGGCTTTTAACATGGTCAACCTGGGGGAGACAGGAGCAGATCTTAATGCATTGTCACCAAATCAAACAGTATCAGAGAAACACTGGAAATACTCAGAAGGTCTGGCACATCCTCAGTGTGGGAAACCCTAGTCTGTTGAATAGGACGCTTCAGAGCCGAAGGGGGGGTTTTATGCTGTTATAGAGTGGAGGGGGAAGAACAAAAGGTAAGGCAGTGTCACCATGCATCATCTTGCTCCCACGCTCACATCTCTGTCCTTGACCTGCTGCTACATTTGACTGAAGCTTAACACAAGCTCGGGGAACAGCACCCCGCTTTTCATTGAAACACTCTGCAGCCTTCTGGTTGACCCTTTGGGTTCAAAGGACAACAGAGCGCAGGAACAGGCCCTTCGGCCCAACAAAACTCTGCCGACTCCCAATTTTTATTCACACCCACCACTTACTGCCCAGTTTCTGTCCTTCTGTTCACCTCCTGTTCACACGTCTATCAAGATATGCCTTCAACTTTACTAACATCGAAACACAGAAGATAGGAGCAGAAGGAGGCCATTCGGCCCTTCAAGCCTGCTCTGCCTTTCACCACTATCATGGCCGACTCAATAGCCTAATCCTGCTTTCTCCCCATAACCTTTGATCCCGTTCCCCCCCAGTGCTATAATCCAACCGCCTCTTGAATACATTCAATATTTTGGCATCAACTACTTCCTGTGGTAATGAGTTCCACACCGGGTTATTCAAAGAGGAATAACACACTTTGCAATCTGCTAAAAAAAAAGTGTTTGGGAAGATGTTAACCATTCTTCAATAACGTTTAGAGGTTATTCAACAGAAATACCCAACAATCACTTCCAGTGAATAATTAACAAGTTATTTATTTAATCAACCAGGAGCTTTAACTAAACAAGTAACATCTCGATTTAAGTAAGGTTTTACTGGAACGCTGATGTGGGGGGCTAATTCGGCTAATAAATACATAATCGTACTTACTTTAGAATGAATGGTTTTGCATTATGGGAACGCAAGTCAGGGCTGTTGCCACAGAAAGCAACTCAGTGTGATTAACGAATATTTCACATTTAAAATGCCTGGAAAATGCTGCAGAGGTTATGGTAAAAACAATGTTCAAGGTGTATCTTGATAGACACATGAATGAGAGGCACGTATGGGCAATAAGTATTGGTGTAAATAAGAATGAGCACAGGTTGTTGGACCAAAGGGCCTGTTTCTATGTTGTTCTGTCCTTTGAACCCAATGTTAAGTCCAAGAGGCTGCAAAGTGCTTAAATGAAAAGCAGGGTGCTGTTCCCCGAGCTTGAGTTAAACTTCAGTGAAGCATAGCAGCAGGTCAAGGACAGAGATGTGAGAGAGGGAGCAAGATGGTGCATTAAATTAGCAAGAAAGAGGTCATGTTTTCTATCTAAGTGGAGATATTCTATAAAGCACTGCAAAGACTACATTAACAATTCAACAGTGCAATTCTTTCATTGTCAAAGGTGGCATGGGGGCCCAGTGGTTAGCACCACTACCTCACAGCACTAAGTACCCGGGTTCGATTCCTGGCTCGGGTCGTGGTCTGTGTGGAGTCTGCACATTCTCCCAGTGTCTGCGTGGGTTTCCTCCGGCTGCTCCAGTTTCCTCCCTAGGTGGATTGACCGTGCTCAATTGCAGGTTAGGGGGAACTCGTGGGGTAAACGTGTGGGGTTAGGGGGATATGTCGAGGAATGGGCCTTGAATAAGATGCTCTGGCAGAGGGTCAGTGCAGACTCAATGGTCCAAATGGCCTCCTTCTGCATTGTAGGGATTCTATGGAGGGGAAAATGACAACAAAGGCTGCTGACAGCTAAGTTCAGGGAGGTTAAGAAGAGGGGCTATCTTTGTGGAGTTTGCACGTTCTCCCCGTGTCTGCGTGCGTTTCCTCCAGCTTCTTCCCTCAGTTCAAAGAAGTGCAGGTTAGATGGATTGGCCATGAATACTGTGGGGTTATGGGAAGAGGGCGCAAGAGAGGGCCTGGATAACATACTCTGTTGGAGAGTCAGCATAGATTCAATTCTGTACTGTAGGGATTTTATGATGATTCTATGAAAACAATTAGCTTTTAGACCTTACAAGGAAACACATCTCTTGATTTTCTGAAGATTTTTTTCTATTTTTAAGTCATGCTAATCGTGCCCAGCTGAGAAAGGTTGGTAGCCACAAATGAGTTGCAAAGCAGTCACAAGAGGCTGTGGACCTCAGACCTAAGGGACCTTTACTCTGCATGTAACTCATGCTGCACCTCTCCTGAAGAAGGCATTCAGCCCATCTAGTCTGTGCTGACTGTGTCAGAATATTACACCCAGACCCTTTTCCTCTGTACTATTCCTGTAGGCCTACACCATGGCCAATCCACTTAACCGCTGGACACTAAGGGGCAAATTAGCATGGCCAATCTAACCTACAAATCTTTGAACACTAAGAGACAATTTAACACAGCCATCTAACCAGCACATCTTTGGGTACTAAGGAGCTATTTAGCATGGCCAATCCATCTAACCTACACATTTTTGGACACTAAGGGGCAATTTAGCATGGCCAATCCATCTAACCCGCACACCTTTGGACGCTAAGGGGCAATTTAGCACGGCCAATCCATCTAACTCGCACATCTTTGGACACTAAGGGGCAATTTAGAATGGCCAATCCATCTAACACACACATCTTTGGACACTAAGGGGCAATTTAGCATGTCCAATCCATCTAACCAGCACATCTTTGGACACTAAGAAGCAATTTAGCATGTCCAATCCACCTAACCTGCACATCTTTGGACACTAAGGGGCAATTTAGCATGGCCAATCCATCTAACCAGCACATCTTTGGACGCTAAGGGATAATTTAAAATGGCCAATCCACCTAACCTAGACATCTCTGGACGGTAAAGGATAATTCAGCATGGCCAATACGCTTAATTTTTAGAGCTTGGGAAGAAACTGGAGCACCAGAGGAAACCCACACAGACGTGGGAGAACACACAACCCTGGCTTGAAATGGAAACTGTTCCTTTCTTTACAGCAGCAATGCCTTCTGACAAGCCCTAATCACAAAGATAAGCTCAACAAGCTGACAAGCATTCTGAGTTTACTGAAAAAAAAACCCAAAGGCAAATTGCAGGGATAACGTGTCTCTAATTAGGTCGAAGCACAGTTTATGTAGCGGAAGGCCACAGGAATGGAATTTAACAGGACTGGAGTTGAATAATATTTGGGCAGTGTGGCACCGTAAACATGCCCACACCTGATCTCACCCAAGCACACTGGCCAGGTGCCAACCTGCTGGGTTGTTTCCAAACAGAAAGCAGTGACAGTGCTGGCATCCTACCAGGTTTAGGTTCAGGGGAAGAGGTTATAAGCAGAGGTGGGAGAAAGCTCAAGTATTTGAATTCTCTTTGGTAATGTCCAGGTGTGGCTCAGTGAGGCAAAGTTGGGGGCCGCACCATTGCCAGGACCTGGGAAATGTCACTGAACCAGCCCTGGAAGGGGCACCCCAATATTCGATTGCCCATATCCTAGCCTGTCCTCTCACTGCAAGCACCCTACCTCACTGACTGACACTGGCTCTCCATGTCAAGCAACATCCCATTTTCAAACTCTCATCCTCATTTTTCCAATCCCTCCATGGCCTTGCACACACTCCCTAATCTCCTCCAGCAACCATCTCTTCCCCCATCGCCACAACAAATCTCAACGATCCTCCAATTCCAGCCCTTTGAGCATTCCCCGCTTTTGATCGCTCCACAATTAGGCAGCGCGGCGGAATAGTGGTTAGCGCCACTGCCTCACAGTGCGAAGGACCCGGTTTCAAATCCCGACTCAGGTCACTGTCAGTGTGAGGTTTGCACATTCTCTCCGTGTCTGCGTGGGTTTCCTCTGGCGCTCCGGTTTCCTCCTACAGTCCAAAGATTTGCAGGTTGGATGGATTGGCCAGGCTAAATTAACCATACTGTCAGGGGATTAACAAGGTAAATGTATGGGATTACGGGAATAAGGCCTAGGTGAGATTGTAGTCGGTGCAGACTCAATGGGCTGAATAGCCTCCTTCGGCAGTGTAGGGATTCTATGGCAGAATTTGAACCTGGGCCCTCAGAACAGTAGCTGAATTTTTGGATTAATAGCGATCATACAATTTAGCGTGGCCAATCCACCTAACCTGCACATCTTTGGACACTAAGGGGCAATTTAGCATGGCCAATCCATCTAACCTGCCCATCTGTACAGGTCAGCACAGACTCGATGGACCGAATTTTACAATGCTAGTTTCATGGTCACCATGATTAGCTTTCAACTCCAGATTTATTAACCGAATTTAAAATCCACCAGTTGCCCTGGCGGGGTTTGAACCTGCATCCCTCCTTCCAAGCCTGGATTGTTAGTCCAGTGTCATCACCGCTACGCCGCCGTCTCCCCTTAGCTGGGCAGGAGGGAAAATGGCCTTACTTGGAAATTTCCCACCATGATCAGGCCGACAGCGTTAACACAGCCGGTGACCAGGGCTCCGGTGTTGATCCACGTGGGGCGGCACCTCTCCAGAATCTGACCGTAGCGTAGAACGCAGATCACCACCACTGGACAAACACAAAGAAACACATCAGTACATTCAGGCGTGGCACCGGGACACAGGCAGGAAGTTAGGACAGGCCCCGTCGCTGGCGCTTGGGATGATTCCCATCCTTAAACACAAATAACTCAGCAATAAAGGGTTTTCGTTCTGGGTGAAGTTTTACAATGAATTAAGATGAGTCGTACCAAGCAGGCATTTGAAATATTTCTGGGTGCTCACTAAAGCATTCAAATCACGATGCACACTTCTTCTGTGCTGTCCTATCAAATAACTAAGCAAGTCACACTGCACTTCCAATCCAGGTTATTTACAAAGTAAAACATTATTCCTCATTACACACTGTCAGGACGCACGGCACAGGGTTAGATACAGAATAAACTCCCTCTATACTGTCCGTCATCAAACACTCCCGGGACAGGTACAGCACGGGGTTAGATACAGGGTAAAGCTCCCTCTACACTGTCCCCCATCAAACACTCCCAGGACAGGTACAATACAGGGTTAATTACAGAGTAAAGCTCTCTCTACACTGTCCCCCATCAAACACTCCCAGGACAGGTACAGCACGAGGTTAGATACAGAGTAAAGCTCCCTCTACACTGTCCCCCATCAAACATTCCCAGGACAGGTACAGCACAGGGTTAGATACAGAGTAAAGCTCCCTCTACATTGTCCCCCATCAAATACTCCCAGAAGAGGTACAGCACAGGAGTAGATAGGGAGTGAAATGTTCTGCAGTTTATTTATTCCTAGTAATGTTTCCTAATTTAGTTATAAATATTCTACTTTAAATATTATAAAAAAAAGATTGAGCTGATGACAAAGGAATGCAAGAAAAACAACAATGTTGCTGCCAAAGCAAACATCAGTATTTCCTGTCAAACTTTTCTCATCCCTCCATGGATGACAGAGAGAAATGCTGAGGTAGTTTTAGAATCATAGATTCTATTTGGCCCATCGTGTACGTACAGCTAACGATCCCACACTGCCCCTATCACAATAAGCCCACATATTTACCCCTTTGACCTACCCACCCTGGGATATTAAGGCCAATTTAGCATGGCCAATCCATCTAACTTGAGCATCTGTTGGGTGGCTCCTACAACTTACTCAAGTGCTAATTCTTTTCATCAGATTGGATAGTGAATGGCAATGAAACGACACTCTGTCAAATACCAACACCGAGGGACGGCACAGTGGTTAGCACACTGCTGTTTCACAGCTCCAGGGCCCCGGGTTCAATTCCAGCCTCAGGTCACTGTCTGTGTGGAGTCTGCACATTCTCCTCATGTCTGTGTGGGTTTCCTCCAGATGCTCTCGTTTCCACACACGCTCTAAAAAATGTGCAGGTCGGGCGAATTGGCCATGCTATATTGCCCCTTAATGTATCCAGGTTAGAAGGACTGGCCATGGTAAATTGTCCCTTAGCGTCCAAAGGTGTACAGGTTAGGTGGATTGGCCATGCTAAATTGCCCCTTAGTGTCCAAAGATGTGTGAGTTAGATAGATTGGCTATGTTAAATTATCCCTTAGTATCAGGGGGACTAAAGACATGGGGTTAAGGAGATAGAGCCTGGATGGGATTGTTATCAGTACAGGCTGAATAGGCCAAATGGCCTTGTAAGGATTCTATGATTCTACTCTAAAAGCAGCAAGCGAGCTAAGCAATTTTAATTACAGCTCCAAACAGAAGCTCCAAAGGTTTAAGCCTCCTGCGCAGTCATCCTATTGTCCAGTTGCTACTTCCAGTAACGAACCTGTGGACAACCTACCCATAAAAGCCCCCACGTTGCCAATTAAACTGAAGAAGCAGCTTTCAGGAGGGTACGATCCACATTTACTGTTGAGGAAATATGAAAAGCAATTAGTACGAGGTTTGATTCAATAACATTAATAACTTTTCTTTTATTTGTTCGTGGGACTTGGGCATCGCTGGCTGGGCCAGTATTTATTGCCCATCTCTGTTTGCCCTTGGAGGGCAGTTGAGAATCAACCACCTTGCTGTGGCTGTGGAGTCACACGTAGGCCAGACCGGGGTAAGGACAGGTTTTACTGACAATTGGCAATGGTTTCATGGTCATCGATAGATTCTTAATTCCAGATTTTTTTTACTGAATTCAAATTTCACCATTTGCCGTGACGGGGTTCGAACCCAGGTCCCCAAAACATGATCCCGGATCTCTGGATTACTAGTCCAACTGAGTAACAATTACCGAGGGGCTGGCAGGTGAACAAGTGGAAGAGCTGACTCATGTATCACTGGGACTTTGGACCATTGGATTATCAAAGTTGAAGCTCAGGCAATCTTTCTGAGGCAAGAAGTTCGTGCAGTTGTGATGTAAAAGCAAAAGTACAGGGTGGAGAAGGAATTGGCTAAAGGATTTACCGTGGCTGCCTTGTGTTTGCCAGTTATCTACCTTCTCAAAATACACGCGGTGCATCTTACCCAGTACCTGAACAAACAGTGAGAAGAGATAGCATGGTGGCATAGTGGTTAGCACTGAACCCTCACAGTACCAGGGTTCAATTACAGCCTTGAATAACCGTGTGGAGTTCGTATGTTCTACCTGTGTCTATGTGGGCTTCCTCCGGGTGCTCTGGTTTGCTCCCACATTCCGAAGATGTGCAGTTATGGGGATTGGCCATACTAAACTGCCTCTTAGTGTCCAAAGATATGGAGGTTAGGTGATTGGACGAAAAGGGACAAGTTAGCACGGCCAATCCACCTAACCGACACAGCTTTGGGTACTATAGGGCAAATTAGCATTACAAAGATGTATAGATTAGGTGGATTAGCCATGCTAAATTGCCTCATTTAGTCCCAAACTGTGCAGGTTAGAGGGATTAATGGGGTAAATGCATGGAATTAAGGGGACAAGGCTCCCCTTTGTTGGAGAGTTGAATAGAATTTAATAGAATCCCTATAGAGCAGGAGGAGACCATTTGACTAATCGAGCCTGCACTGACTACAATCCCACCCCGGTGCTATTCATATAACCACACATATTTACCCTGCTAATCTAAGGGGCAATTTAGCATGACCAATCAACCTAACCTGCACAACTTTCAGACTGTGGGAGGAAACTGCAGCACGGAGGAAACCCATGCAGACACGGGGAAAATGTGCACACTCCGCAAAGGCAATGATCCAACCAGGAATTGAACCTGAGTTCCTGGCACCGTAAGGCCACCACTGTGCCTCCTTTTGCAATCTTGGGGTTCTAATTAAAGGTAAAATCAAACAAGGAAAGGAGACAAGAGGACAAAACAATTGCTGGAACTCAGGTCAATGCTGAATGTAGCTGGCAGATTAAATCAGCCAGCAAGGACTAGAACCTCAATGAAATGAGCCATCGAAGGAGCTGGTTTGAAATACTGACCGCTGTTCTTGATTTGCCTACATTGTCAGGTCTGCTGCACATATTTAGTACCTAAAAACGTGCAGATTGGGTGGATCGGCCTGGCTAATCTGCTCCAGAAACCTTTCTTCGACAATGCTTGAGGGGCCCAAGTCCTTCTGTTGGAGGATTATCCTTTGGAAGGTCCTGCACATTCTTGGTACGTATTTTGCTCAGTGGGGCTGTTGGGCTAGATGGAATGGAAAATTGCCCGTACCTGACCAGTGGGATATCCTGAACGGTGCAGCAGGTTTTCGGGTAGCCATGCTTGGAGGTGTCCTCGGAGCAAGACTCGTTGTACAACCTTGGGAATGAAAGGCACAGGCTCATCAGCAGCAAACTAACTTCGAATCATGCTCGCTTACGGACAGTGCCCTCTCTCTCGGGCCGCTGTAATACCCACCAGAATGATGCCACGTCACAGGGGCGTGGAGGGTTTCAGGAAATGTCACCTCCCTCTGTACATTGTAACTCCTGATTCGGAACGAACAATTAAGGGCACAAGGAGCGGGAAAACAACATGCTCTCTGACTGGAGGAGCAGTGACTGAGCATGCAAAACAAAATGGGTAAGGAATGGCTCCGCAAATCAGAGATTTACCAGAATGCAGAGTGCTGTGACAACAATCTCTCCTTCAATGTCAGTAAAACAAAGGAAATAGTCATTGACTTCAGGACGTGTCCCTGTCTACATCAACGGAGATGAAGCAGAAATGGTCAAGAGCTTCAGGTTTCTAGGTGTTCAGATCACTAACCTGTCCCGGTCCCTCCATGCTGTGCGAAAGTTAAGAAACCCACCAATATCTCCACTTTCTGAGGAGGCCAAGGAAATTTAGCATGCCTGCTACAATTCTCAACAATTTTTACAGATACACTATACAAAGCATTCTTTCTGGCTTTATCACATCTTGATCTAGCTCCTGCTCTGACCAAGACACAAGAAATTACAAAAGGGTCGTGAACATAACCCAATCCATCACACAAAACGGTCTCCCATCTACGGACTCCATCTACACTCCTCTTTTGCCTCAGGAAAAACAGCTGGCGTAATCAAGGAGCCCACGCAACCTGGACATTCTCTCTTCCACCTTCTTTCGTGAGAAAAAGATACAAAAGTCTGAGGTCAGGTACCGAACGACTCAAGAACAGCTTCTTCCCCTTTGCCATCAGACTTTTAAATGGACTTACCTCATATTAAGTTGACCTTTCTCTACATCTTAGCTATGACTGTAACACCACATTCTACACCATCTCCTCCTATATATGATATGCTTTGTATAGCACATAAGAAACAATACTTTTCACTGTATCCCAATACATGTGACAATAATAAATCAAACAATACTTTTCACTGTATTCCAATACATGTGACAATAATAAATCAAACAATACTTTTCACTGTATCCCAATACACGTGACAATAATAAATCAAACAATACTTTTCACTGTATCCCAATACACGTGACAATAATAAATCAAACAATACTTTTCACTGTGTCCCAATACATGTGACAATAATAAATCAAACAATACTTTTCACTGTATCCCAATACATGTGACAATAATAAATCAAACAATACTTTTCACTGTATCCCAATACATGTGACAATAATAAATCAAACAATACTTTTCACTGTGTCCCAGTACACGTGACAATAATAAATCAAACAATACTTTTCACTGTATCCCAATACATGTGATAATAATAAATCAAACAATACTTTTCACTGTATCCCAATACATGTGACAATAATAAATCAAACAATACTTTTCACTGTATCCCAGTACATGTGACAATAATAAATCAAACAATACTTTTCACTGTATCCCAGTACATGTGACAATAACAAATCAAACAATACTTTTCAGGTTACACAGAGAGAATTTAGCACCTAACCAGCATGTCTTTCGGACAGTGGGAGAAAACCCACGCAGACTTGGGAGAACATGCAGTTTCTGCACAGACAGTGACCCAAGCTGGTCTCTGGTGCTGTGAAGCAGCCGTGCTAACCACTGTGCCACCCAATAATAAACCAAATGAAAGAAAAAAGAAATAACAACAATCAATCCTGATGTATGTGGAAGGAGATGAGATGGGGAAATGACAATAAAAAAAAAAATCACATACAATTGTGTACACATAAGCTACACACAACTATGTATACACACAGACGCAAGAGTCACGCACGTTGTTACAGCTGCAAAGCAAGTCAAGTGGAAAACATTAAAGATACTCCTTGAGGCATACTTGCCTTCATCGGCCGGTGCATTGAGTTAAAAAATTGGCAACACATTTTGCAGCTTTATAAACCTTAGGTCACACTTAGAGTTTACAGTATTGAAACAGGTCCTTTGGTCCAACTTGTCCATGTCACCCTGTGTCTTTTAACCACTAAGCTCATCCAATTTGCCTGCGTTTGGCCCATTTCTCTCTATACCCATGTAACTGTCTAAACACTTTTAAAAACACAATTGTACCCGCCTCTACTACTACCTTGGCAGCTCGTTCCAGACACTCACCACGCTCTGTGTGAAGAAATTGCCCCTCTGAACCCTTTTGCACCTCTCCCTTCTCATTTTAAACCTATGTCCTCTAGTTTTAGAATCCTCTACTTTTGGGAAAAGATACTGACTATCTCGCTGATCAGAGCCCCTTATTATTTTATAGACCTCTATAAGATTACCCCTAAGCTTCCTATGCTTTAGGGAATAGTTCCAGTCCATCCAGCCCCTGCTTATAACTCATACCATCAAGTCCAAATAAATTTTTTTGCACTCTTTCTAGTTTAATAATATACTTTCTATAAAGGCACTTGGAGTATATTGTTCACTACCAGAAGAGTGTGGAGGATTTGGAGAGAATTTACCACGATGTTGCCTGGCATGGAGGGCATTAGCTGTGATAGGTTGGACAAACTCAGTTTGTTCTCACTGGAATGACAGTGGTTGAGGGGTGACCTGATAGCAGTCTACAACATTGTGAAGGGCATGGACAGACTGGAAGATTTTTCCCCAGAGTGGAAAAGTCAATTACTAGGGGACATAGGTTTAAGGTGCAAGGGGCAAGGCGTAAAGGAGATGTACAAGGCAAGTTTTTTTTTAAAAACACAGAGGGTTGCGGTTGCCTGGAACTTACTGCTAGGGAGGCAGCGAAGCAAATACAAGGATGACTTTTAAGGGGCATCTGGACAAATACATGAATAGGAAGGGAATAGAGGGATACAGTCTCTGGAAGGGTAAGGGGTTTTCAATTCAGACGGGCAGCACAGTCGGTGCGGGCCTGGAGGGCTGAAGGGCCTGTCCCTGTGCTGTAATTGTCTTTGTTCTTTGAGGCTTATTTGCTGCTGATGGAATATTTTTAAAAAGGACTATCAGAGGGCAAGAGCAATTTCAGCATTGAGTGGTGAAAATCAAAGATATGGCTGCTGACTCACTGTTAATTCATATGCCCACCCTGCTCCAAGCTCGGGCAACCTCAGAGTTAACATTGTCTAATTTATTATTGCCACATGTACTGGGATACAGAGAAAAGTATTGTTTGATTTATTATTGTCACGTGTATTGGGATACAGTGAAAAGTATTGTTTGATTTATTATTGTCACATGTATTGGGACACAGTGAAAAGTATTGTTTGATTTATTATTGTCACGTACTGGGATACAGTGAAAAGTATTGTTTGATTTATTATGGTCACGTGTATTGGGATACACTGATTTTTTTTTATTATGGTCACGTGTATTGGGATACAGTGAAAAGTATTGTTTGATTTATTATTGTCACATGTATTGGGATACAGTGAAAAGTATTGTTTGATTTATTATGGTCACGTGTATTGGGATACAGTGAAAAGTATTGTTTGATTTATTATTGTCACATGTATTGGGATACAGTGAAAAGTATTGTTTGATTTATTATTGTCACATGTATTGGGATACAGTGAAAAGTATTGTTTGATTTATTATTGTCACATGTACTTGGGATACAGTGAAAAGTATTGTTTGATTTATTATTGTCACATGTATTGGGATACAGTGAAAAGTATTGTTTGATTTATTATTGTCACACATATTGGGATACAGTGAAAAGTATTGTTTGATTTATTATGGTCACGTGTATTGGGATACAGTGAAAAGTATTGTTTGATTTATTATTGTCACATGTATTGGGATACAGTGAAAAGTATTGTTTGATTTATTATTGTCACATGTATTGGGATACAGTGAAAAGTATTGTTTGATTTATTATTGTCACGTACTGGGATACAGTGAAAAGTATTGTTTGATTTATTATTGTCACATGTATTGGGATACAGTGAAAAGTATTGTTTGATTTATTATTGTCACGTGTACTGCGATACAGTGAAAAGTACTGTTTGATTTATTATTGTCACATGTATTGGGATACAGTGAAAAGTACGTTTCTTGCACACTATACAGACAGGGCATACCATTCATAGAGAAGCAGAGTGTGCAGAATATAGTGTTAGAGTTATAACTAGAGTGTAGAGAAAGATCAACTCAGTGCAAGGTAGGTCCATTCAAAAGTCTGATGGCAGTAGGGAAGGAGCTGTTCTGGAGTCGGTTAGTACATGACTCAGACTTTTGAATCTTTTTCACGACGAGAAAAGGTGGAAGAGAAAACGTCGGGTGCCAAAAGAGAAAATGCTGGAAAAATCGCAGCAAGCCCGGCTGCATCTGTAAGGAGAGAAAAGAGCTGATGTTTCAAGTCCAGTTGACTCTTTGTCAAAGCTTTTACATAGTACGATCAGGGTGCGTGGGGATTATGCTGGCGTGTTCTTGGAACATAGCATCACACTCCCAAATCCCTTCCCTGGGAGAGGATTACCCCGCTGCCATTCCACCAGATCTAAATGTTTACACAGTTCGCAGAGGTGGTTTTCCCAGCAGATCTTCTCCTACTCCCACTGGAAACTGATACATTTTCCACAAGGATGGCTTTCAATACAGAAAGAAGAAAAACAGCTTCCCTTGCTCAGAAAGCATTCCCGCTCCCGCCTCGGCCGATGGCCAACCGGAATCGAACCACATCAAAGCAGAAAGGAAAGGCAAGGATTAATCATAAATACCATACCAGTTCTCGACAGGACAGACGTGGTGGTTCATCACTGCCATGGCGTATCTGAAAGAGAGAAAGAAAAGTTTTAATTTATTTATTAGTGTCACGAGTAGGCTTATATTAAAGAAGTTACTGTGAAAATCCCAGAGTTGCCACACTCCTGAGCCTGTTTGGGTACAGTGAGGGAAAATTTAGCACCTAATCAGCACGTCTTTTGGAGTGTGGGAGGAAACAGGAGCACCCAGAGGAAACCCATGCAGACACGGGGAGAATGTGCAGACACCACACAGACAGTGACCCAAGCTAGGAATCAAACCCAAGGTCCCCGTGCTGTGAGGCAGCAGTGCTAACCCACTGTGCCAGCCTAGTGGTTGGTGCACAAGAGGATTTTGAATGGTGTGGATCAGTCAAAGCAGGTTACTTAGATAAATTCCAGTTAAGAATTACACTAATCTTATCAGCTTTGGTCAGCTGCATTGGATTAAAGACTTTGATTTGATTTATTGCCACACGCATTAGTATACAGTGAAAAGTATTGTTTCTTGCAGACAAGTATACCATTCACAGAGTACATAGGGGAGAAGGAAAGGAGAGAGTGCAGAATATAGTGGTACAGTCATAGCTAGGGTGCAAAGAAAGATCAATTTAACGCAAGGCAAGTCCATTCAAAAGTCTGATGGCAGCAGGGAAGAAGCTGTTCTTGAGCTGTTCTTGGTACTTAACCTCAGACTTTTGTTATTTTTTTCCCGGAGGAAGAACGTAGAAAAGAGAGTGTCCGGGGTATGTCGGGTTCTTGAATATGTTGGCTGCTTTCCTGAGGCAGCAGGAAGTGCAGACAGAGGCAACGGATGGGAAGCTGGTTTGCGTGATGGGCTAGGCTTTGATTACAACTGTTTGTAGTTTCTTTCAAACTTGAACAGAGCTGGAGCCATACCAAGCTGTGATACATTCAGAAAAGACGCTTTCCATGGTACATCTGTAGAGGTTGGTGAGAATCGTAGTGGCATGCCAAATTTTCTTAGCCTCCTGAAAATGTACTTAATTACTGAGAAAGAAATTAACTACCAAACACACCAGGATTTCAAATTTTTCAGGGTTTGGGATGGGAGGAGAGAGTGGGTGGTGGTGGTGGGTAGGATGGGGGGTGACTTTAGCCACTTGGCTTCAAAGCTGTCGGACCGTGGAGTTCTCAACAGTTTTTTGTCGGTGGAGCACTGAGTAAAGGATCCATGCATTTTATTTTCTTCATTTCTTTAAGAAATAAATATATTTCTTTAAGAAAATTAGTGTCATATGTAGGCTTATGTTGACACTGCAATGAAGTAACTGTG
Organism: Sphyrna mokarran; assembly: GCA_024679065.1. Lineage (NCBI taxonomy): Eukaryota > Metazoa > Chordata > Chondrichthyes > Carcharhiniformes > Carcharhinidae > Sphyrna > Sphyrna mokarran. Next base: position 24,831,605 of record JAGIQG010000031.1, on the reverse strand, counting down.
AAAATCCCTTGGCCACCATACTCTGGCACCGGTGCAGGTTACACTGAGGGTGAATTTAGCACCTAAACAGCATGTGTTTTAGACTGTCGGAAAACCCACGCAGACACAAGCAGAACGTGCAAACGCTACGTAGACAGTGAACCCATTCAGGAATTGAACTGGGGTCCCTGGTGCTGTGAGGTAGCAGTGCTAACCACTGTGCTGCCCCTAACACTTAGGAACATAGGAACAGGTGTAGGTCCTTTGAGCTCACTCTGCCATTCAATAACAGAAGACAACGGCCTAGTTGTGCCACGTGCTGCCCTACTAACCCACATTCCCCAGTTCAATTCCTGAATGGGGTCACTCTCTATACGGAGTTTGCACGTTCTCCCCCTGTCTGTATGGTTTTCCCCCCGGGTGCTCCGGTTTCTCCCCACAGTCAGTTACAGTGCCGAAGGAGGCATTCAGCCCAGGGAGTCTGCACCGAATCTCCAAATGAGCAATTCATTTTGTCCTGTTCCTCCTCCATAACTCTGACATTACTCTCCTCTCCCAGTCTGGACACCTCATTGTGCCCTTGCCACACTCTCAAGCAGTACATTGCAAGCCTTGTTCCAAGAACCTTTTTTTGCCTCATATCTGTTTTGCCGATTACTTTAACAAAGAACAAAACAGCATGGAAAACAGGTCCTTTGGCCCAATGAGCCCATGCCGCTACCTTGATGTTCCCACTTCTATCCATGATCCCTGTCATCCCTGTCTATGTTTATAGATCTAGGCATTAGAACCAAATTTGAGACAATTTAGGGAGAATTTGTCTCGCCAATTAGCCTAAGAGCACATCCCTGGGATGCGGGAGGAAACCGGAGCACTCGGGGGAAACCCACGCAAGCACAGGGAGAATGCTCAAACTCCCACAGACACAGGCCCCAAATCCATGTACCTGCACAGCACAGCGATAGTCACTGAGCTGTCGTGTTGCTCATCAAATGGTCCAGGTCAAGCGTACACTAACGACGTGAAGTACTCTTCGAAAAATCCAAGAGCAGCCCTCTCATGCCCATCGCATGTATGCCCCTTGTTAGACAACAAGGTAGACCAAAGTACCCCACAGCTTCAACCCCCAAATCGGTGTTCATTCCCTCGCACTGCAAAAGTAAAACTCAGCAGAATTGATGGGCGCAGTGGGTATCACTCGTGATGAGGTAACCCATTTCTAAGTTGGGAGGCTTCTATCTTGCATCAGGCTCCACATTCACAGAAACACAAAATGCTGGAAAATCTCAGTCAGTCTAGCAGCGTCTGCGGAGAGAGAATAGAACCAACGTTTCAAGTCTGGATGACCCTTTGTCAAGCGTTTGGACTTAAAACATTGGCTCTTTTCTCTCCCCACAAACACTGTCAAACCTGCTGAGATTTTCCAGCATTGTGTGATTTTGTTTCAGATTCCAGCGTCCACAATATTTGGCTTTTAGGTTCCTCGGTCAACTGGTTCTACAAGACTTCAAGAGTCTATCTCGCATCAGATGTTGGAAAACGGGCTGCACTGCGGCACAGTGGTTAGCGCTGCTGCCTCACAGCGCCAGAGACCCAGGTTCAATTCTGGCCTTGGGTGACTGTCTGCACGGAGTTTGCACATTCTCCCCGTGTCTGCATGGGTTTCCTCTGGGTTCCTCCCACAGTCCATACATGTGCAGGTTAGGTGGATTGGCCACGCTAAATTGCCCCTCAATGTCCAACGATTGGACATTAACTAGATTGACCTTACTGTCAGGGGAATTAGCAGGATAAATAAGTGAGCTTGCGGAAATAGGGCCTGGGTGGGATTGGGGTCGTGCAGACTTGATGGGCCGAACAGCCTCTTTCTGCACTATAAGGATCCTACGATTAACACTGCAACAAAGTTACTGTGAAAATCCCTCAGTTGCCACACTCTGGCGCCTGTTCTGGTACACCGAGGGAGAATTAAACACCTAACCAGCATGTTTTGGACTGTGGGAAGGAACTTGAGGACCCACTTTACAAGTCTGTCAGTGTGGCGACTAGAGGATTTTCACAGTAATGTCATTGTGGTATTAATGTAAACTTATTTGTGACTAATAAATAAACTTTACTTTTACTTTATTCAGCACCCTCTCCTTTCCTTCTCTCTGATGTACTCTATGAACAGTATGTTTTATCTGTATAGCTTACAAGAAACAGTATTTTTCACTGTATCTCCAATACGTGACAATAATAAATCAAACAATACTTTTCACTGTATCCCAATACATGTGACAATAATAAATCAAACAATACTTTTCACTGTATCCCTGTACATGTGACAATAATAAATCAAACAATACTTTTCACTGTATCCCAATACATGTGACAATAATAAATCAAACAATACTTTTCACTGTATCCCAATACATGTGACAATAACAAATCAAACAATACTTTTCACTGTGTTCCATTACATATGACAAAAATAAATCAAAGCATTTTCTCTGTGACATTAATCATTCTAGCTGAACCCATACATCCACAACCTCAAAAGAACAAGCTGTGAAGTGGGAGCGCCAATTTTGAATAAGATTAGAATTAAGGATTTCTGCTTTCGTGCACCACCACTCACTGGACACCTTTTAAGTTTACAGTGTCACAAGTAAGGCTTACATTAACACTGCAAGGAAGTTACTGTGAAAATCCCCTACTCGCTACAATCTGGTGGGTGTTCGGGTTACACCGAGGGAGAATTTAGCACCTAACTAGCACGTCTATGGACTGTGGGAGGAAACCCACACAGACACGGGGAGAACATGCAGACTCCACACAGACAGAGAGATGGGAATTGAACTCGGGTCCCTGGCGCTGTGAGGCAGCAGTGTTAACCGTTATGAATATCCACAAACAATTGGGAATTCAGTGTCACCCCTCAGTTGGGTGACTCGAATGCCACTATTAGGAAAGCCATGATGTGAAGATGCCAGAGTTGGATTGGGGTGGATACAATAATAAGTCTCACAACACCAGGTTAAATTCCAACAGGTTTATATGGAATGTCAGTAAGAGGTCTGACAACACCAATTTTAAATCCAACCGATTTATTTGATAGTAAACTTGCTAGCTTTCGGCCTTTGTGCGAATGAGGTGTTCTGGTCTGCAATAGCACACGTATCAGCACAGACAGTGCTTGCTATTCAAGTCTTAAAGTGGCTAACAATGTGAGTGGAAGGAGCACTGAGCATAGGTTAGAGAGATGTGTAGTCTCCAGACAGCAGAGTAAGTGAGGTTTTTTTGCTAACCCAGGCAAGTCATGAGGGTAGTGTGACATGAAGCCAAGATCCCTGCATCCTCATGTGTGCGGAATTTGGCTATCAGTCTCTGCGCTGTCGTGTGTCATGAAGGCCCCCTTGAAGAACGTTTACCTGAAGGTCAGAGGCCGAATGCCCGTGACCGCTGAAGTGTTCACCCACAGGAAGGGAACTGTTTTGCCTGGTGATTGTCGAGCGATGTTTATTCATCCGCTGTCGTAGCGTCTGCATGGTCTCCCCAATGTACCACGCTTTGGGACATCCTTTCTTGCAGGTTGAATAGCGATCTGTAAACTGTCTGTGCTGATATGTGTGCTATTGCAGACCAGAACACCTCATTCGCACAAAGGCACAAAGGCCGAAAGCTAGCAAGTTTACCATCAAATAAATCGGTTGGATTTAAAATTGATGTTGTCAGACTGTTACTGAGTTTATCCCAGTCCAACGCCAGCATCTCTACATCATGATTTATATGGAGTGACAGGCTTTCAGAGCGCTGCTCCTTCATCAGGTGAGTGGAGAGGTGGTTTCACAAACACGGTAGGATATATGGCCTACATACACGTGTTTGTGAACCCACCTCCTCACTCATCCAACGAAGGAGCAGTGCTTCAAAAGATCATGATACCAAATAAACCTGCTGGACTTTAACCTGGTGTTGTGGGATGTCTTACTGTGAGAATCAGGAAAGCCAAAATGGTTTTTAGCAACAGCGGCATGGTGGCACAGTGGTTAGCACTTTTGCCTCACAGAACAAGGACCCGGGTTTGATTCCTGGCTTTGGATCACTGTCTATGTGGAGTCTGCACATTCTCCCCATGTCTGCGTGGGTTTCCTCCAGGTGCTCTAGTTTCCTCCCACAGTCCGAAAGACATGTTGGTTAAGTTCTCCCCTCAGCGTAACCCAAACAGGCGCCGGAGACGAGGGGATTTTCCACAGTAACTTCATTGCAGTGTTAATGTAAGCCACTTGTGACACGAATAAACAAACTTTTAAAACTTTAAGAAGGTGGAATTGGTCAGACGGGCAACCCAGAAACAGACCCTCTTCTCAAACACACAGTGGGATGTTTAGCTAGGTCGGATTTGTTCAGGTAAGCAGTCCAGGGGAATTGGAGATTGTATCTGGGGCAAATCTGCTGAAGTGACAGCTCCAGTGCCGGGCAATGACTGCCGGCGGCCGGCACACGAAGCACGCGCAGTGCACGAGTGGGAGCCAGCCGCCGGCTCCAAGAGCAGGCGCAGTCAGCGTGCACGGCAGCCGGCTCCAGGAGCAGGCGCAATCGGCGGGATGCCGTCGCCCGTGCATGAGGTAAGCCCAGTCGGCGGGATACCGGCAACGGGCGTGCGCAGTCCACAGGTGGCAAAGTGCCAAGGCGGCCGCCGGCTCCAAGGGGCATGCGTAGTCCGTCGGCGGCAGAGCGGAAGCCGGCCGCCGGCTCGTGACGCAGGCGTGGTCGGCGGGGTGCCGGTAGCCAGCCCCGAGGAGCAGGCGCAATGGACGGGGTGCCGGCAGAGCAAACGGCTGCGGGAGGAGAGTCCGAGGGGGTGTGAGCGGCGGGAGGCCGGGCTGGAAAAAAAAAGCAAGCGGTTACTCACACGATCCATATGCCGGTGATGGAGAAGGCGGACAGGCTGACGGGGAGGATGAGCCAGGCAGTCATTGGGAAGCCTCCCCCACAACCTGAGACCCGGGTGTGAGGGAGGAGGGGGGGAGAGCCCGCCTCCTCCTGCTCCCTCACTCACTCACTCAGGTGCCGCCGAGAGAAAGCCTCCCCCGCGCCCGCCACCCGCTCATGGCAGCGCAGCCCCGGCCTGGCTTTGCCCTCACTGCGCACGCGCTGGTGGTCGGCGACCCCCAAAAAGAACTACAGCTCCCGGTATGCCTCGGGCGTGTGCGTGCGGCGCGTCGACGTCACCTGAGTGGCAGGTCCGGCTGGCCAGTCAGGGAGGGGAAGGCGGGGCTGCCCCTTTTGCTCCAGCCTCAGTCTCCCCACACCAGGTTAAAGTCCAACAGGTTTATTTGGGAGCAAAAGCCACCAGCTTTCGGAGCGCTGCCCCTTCGTCAGGTGAGTGGGAATTCTGTTCCCAAACGGGGCAAATGAAAACACAAACTCAGTTTACAAAATATGCAACCAAGGTGCAGACAATGTGAGTGGAGAGAGAGAGGGTTAAGTACAGGTTAAGTGTTGTCTCCAGACAGCGGGGGCTTGTGAGACTTTGCAAGCCCAGGCAAGTTGTTACAGATAATGTGACGTGATCCAAAGGCGGCCTCATGATGCACAATAGCGCAGAATCGCTGAGCAGAGACTGATAGCCAAGTTCCACGCACATGACCCTCAACAGGGATCTTGGGTTCATGTCACATTCTTTATAACCCCCATAACGACTTGCCTGGGCGTGCAAAATCTCACTAATCGTCCTGTCTGGAGATAGTACACATCTCTTTAACCTGTGCTTAACGCTGTCTCCACTCACATTGTCTGTACCTTTACGACTTGATTAGGTATAAAGATTAGGTACAATCTTGATTAGGTATATTCTAATCATTATTTTGTAAACTAAGTTTGGGTCTTTATATTGCCCTGTTTGTGAACAGAATTCCTACTCACCTGACAAAGGGGCAGCAAGCGCTCCGAAAGCTAGTGGATTTTGCTACCACGTAAACCTGTTGGACTTTAGCCTGGTGTTGTGAGACTTCTTACTGTGTTTAGCCCAGTCCGTATCATACTCTATCCTCACTCAGTCTGTCCGCCCCAGTGTACTGGGGAAAGTTGCAATTCTTGAATTAGAAAGTTGAGCAGGAGTAGGCATTCAGCCTACTTTGACGTTACGACTATGTCTGGCCTTCAAATTGATTTGATTTATTATTGGCACCAAAGTATTGTTTGTTGCATGCTGTATAGTGTTCATAGAGTATGTAGAGGGGAAGGAAAGGAGAGGGTATAGTAGTTACAATCATAGCTAGGGTGTAGAGAAAGATCAGCTTAATATATTTTGATTTGATTTATTATTGTCACATACTGAAATACAAACTATACAAAGCATACCGTTTATAGAGGACAATACGAGAGAATGCAGAATATAGTGTTACAATCATAGCTAGGTTGTAGCCAAAGATTAGCTTAATATTTGATTTTTTTAATTATCACGTATTAGGATACAGTTAAAATTATGTTTCATGCGTGCTATCCTGACTAAGCATACTGTTCATAGAGTACATAGAGGAGAAGATCAGGTTATTGTCACATATATTGGAACACAGTGAAAAGTTTTGTTTCTTGCGCACTATACAGACAAAGCGTACCGTTTATAAAGTACATTAAGGAGAAAGAAAGGAGAGGGTGCAGAATGTAGTGTTACAGTCATAGTGAGGGTGTAGAGAAAGATCAACTTAATACAGGTAGGTCAGTTCAGAGGTCTGATGGCAGTAGGGAAGAAGCTATTCTCCAGTTGGTTGGTACACATTCTCAGATCATTTTCCCGGTGGAAGAGAGAATGTCCAGGATGCGTCCTTAATTATGCTGGCTGTTTTTTCAAGGCAGCGGGAAGTGTGGACAGTGTCAGTGCATGGGAGGGTGTTTTGTGTCACACATTATGCTTCGTTCCTAACCCTCTTTGAGAAACTTGTCAAATTCACTGAGATAATCAAGACAAGCTAAAAATGTTAGCTCTTTGATTTGACACTAATGACTCATCACATCCTCTTGGGCAGAGCAGAAGCCATACCAAGCTGTGATACAACCAGAAAGAATGCTTAATATCCTGATTCCTCCTTATATCCCTCGATTCCTTTAGCCCCAAGAGCTATAGCTCATTTCTTCTTGAATTCATACAATGTTTTGGCCTCAACTACTTTCTGTGGTAGTGAATGCTACACATTCACCACCCTCTGGGTGAAAAAAATTTCTCCTCACCTCAGTTCCAAAAGATTTACCCCTTTTCCTCAAACTATGATCCCCCCTAGTCCTGGACTCCCCTTCCATGGGGAACATTCTTTATGAATCTACTCTGTCTAACCCTGTTAGAATTTTATAAGTTTCTATGAGATTCCCCTCTCACTCTTCCAAACTCAAGTGAATATAATCCTAACCAACTTAGTCTGTCCTCATGTGACAAACCTACCCTTCTATAGCAAGGGCATCCTTCCTCAGATAAGGACACCAAAACTGCCCACAATACTCCAGGTGTGGCCTCACCATGCCATGTACAATTGCAGTAAAACATCTCTATCCCTATATTCAAATCCTTTTGTTATGAAGGCCAACGTACCATTTGCCTTCTTTACTGTCTGTTGTACCTGCACGCTTATTTCCAAGGGAATTTGGATAGACTGGGACTTTCTTCTCTGGAGTGTAGGAGGATGAGGGGGTGACCTTACAGAAGTTTGTAAAATCATGTTGGGTACAGATAAAGTTGCTCAGAGATAGCTGGCGGCTTGGGGTCATAGGGATAGGGTTGGTCAGCATGGTTAAGTTGTTGGCAACTTGTTGGGCTGAATGCTATTCTGCACCATAGAGATTCTCTGAATTGGCAGGTTGTCTTATGGGGAAATGTTGGAGAGGCTAGGCTTGTATCTGCTGCACTATAGAACAGTAAGAGTTTGCAAGGTAGTCCACTTGGAGGAAAGCTATATGGCCACGGAGAGAACATGCAAAATCCACACAGTGATCCAAAGTGGAATTGAACCTGGGCCCCTTTGCTAAACACTGCCTCCCATTCTTACAGCTATTCAGACAAAGCATACCATTCATAGAGTTAGACCGCTGCCTCACAGCGCCAAGGACCCAGGTTCAATTCTGGCCTTGGGCCATTGTCATTGTTTGATATTTGGCATTCTTGACCTAATGAGCATTAGACAGAAAGCTTCGACAACACGTCTACTAACCAACAGACTGCTGTTTAGATTTCGTAGACAGTATTCGCTACTCACAACATAAATCTCTACTTTGGAGAAACCAGAAACAACCACTTTGCTGAATGCCTCTGCAAGCATAACCTCGCTGCTCCACGTCACAGTGGTTAGCGCTGCTGCCTCTCAGCTCCAGGGACCTGAGTTCGATTCCCGGCTTGGGTCACTGTCTGTGTGGAGTCTGCATGTTCTTCCCACGTGTCTGTGTGGGTTTCCTCCCACAGTCCAAAGACGTGCAGATTAGGTGGATTGGCCATTCTGAATTGCCCCTTAGTATCAGGGGGACTAGCTAGGGTAAATGGGGATAGGGCCCTGATGGAATTGTGGACAGTGCAGTCTCAATGGGTTGAATGGTCTCTTTCTGCACTATAGGATTCTATGATTCTCTTAGGCTGAGCCTGCAAGAGAAGAGGGCACTCTTAAATCAAAAAGGTTCCTCTTGCCAAACTCAGTCGCTACCTACTCAGAAAAAAATCGTCAGCGGGGCTGTCAATTACTGGAATTTTTTTTAAAGGAATAATAATAATTAAGGAAAAATGATGTTGCCTCACAGCGCCATGGACCCGAGTTCAATTCCAGCCTCAGATCACTGTCTATGTGGAGTTTGCATATTCTCCCCATATCTACGTAGGTTTCCTCTGGGTGCTCCAGTTTCCTCCCAGTCGAGAGAAGTGCAGGTTAGGGGCAACTGGCTATGCTAACTTGTCCCTTACTGTCAGGGGATGATCAGGGTTAATGTGTGGGGTTATGGGGATGGGGCCTGGTGGGGATTGTGGTCTATACAGACTTGATGGGCCGAGTAGCCCCCTTCTGCACTATGGGATTCTATGAGTTGCCAGTCTCTGTAATTTTAAGTCTTTCCACCACCCTTATTTATTATTGCTAGGTATATTGGGATACATTGAAAAATAGTTTGATTTATTATTGTCACGTGTATTGGGATATAGTGAAAAGTATTGTTTGATTTATTATTGTCACGTGTACTGGGATACAGTGAAAAGTATTGTTTGATTTATTATTGTCACATGTATTGGGATACAGTGAAAAGTATTGTTTGATTTATTATTGTCACATGTATTGGGATACAGTGAAAAGTATTGTTTGATTTATTATTGTCACATGTATTGGGATACAGTGAAAAGTATTGTTTGATTTATTATTGTCACATGTACTGGGATACAGTGAAAAGTATTGTTTGATTTATTATTGTCACATGTATTGGGATACAGTGAAAAGTATTGTTTGATTTATTATTGTCACATGTACTGGGATACAGTGAAAAGTATTGCTTGATTTATTATTGTCACATGTATTGGGATACAGTGAAAAGTATTGTTTGATTTATTATTGTCACATGTACTGGGATACAGTGAAAAGTATTGTTTGATTTATTATTGTCACATGTACTGGATACAGTGAAAAGTATTGTTTGATTTATTATTGTCACATGTATTGGGATACAGTGAAAAGTATTGTTTGATTTATTATTGTCACATGTATTGGGATACAGTGAAAAGTATTGTTTGATTTATTATTGTCACATGTATTGGGATACAGTGAAAAGTATTGTTTGATTTATTATTGTACTGGGATACAGTGAAAAGTATTGTTTGATTTATTATTGTACTGGGATACAGTGAAAAGTATTGTTTGATTTATTATTGTCACACGTATTGGGATACAGTGAAAAGTATTGTTTGATTTATTATTGTCACACGTTATTGGGATACAGTGAAAAGTATTGTTTGATTTATTATTGTCACATGTATTGGGATACAGTGAAAAGTATTGTTTGATTTATTATTGTCACATGTATTGGGATACAGTGAAAAGTATTGTTTGATTTATTATTGTCACATATATTGGGATACAGTGAAAAGTATTGTTTGATTTATTATTGTCACATATATTGGGATACAGTGAAAAGTATTGTTTGATTTATTATTGTCACACGATATTGGGATACAGTGAAAAGTATTGTTCGATTTATTATTGTCACACGTTATTGGGATACAGTGAAGAGTATTGTTTGATTTATTATTGTCACGTGTATTGGGATACAGTGAAAAGTATTGTTTGATTTATTATTGTCACGTGTATTGGGATACAGTGAAAAGTATTGTTTGATTTATTATTGCTACATGTATTGGGATACATTCTTGTTTATTTCTTAGTGTCACAAGGAGGCTTACATTAACACTGCAGTGAAGTTACTGTGAAAATCCGCTAGTTGTCACACCCCGGCGCATGTTCGGATACACTAAGGGCAAATTTAGCGTAGCGAATCCACCTCAGCAACACTCTTTTGGACTATGGGAGGAGTGCGGAGTACTTGGAGGAAAGTCACACAGCCACGGAGAGAACATGCAAACTCCACACAGTGATCCAAAGTGTAATTGAATCTGGGTCCCTGTGCTAAATACTGCTTCCCATTCTTACGCGCTATACAGACAAAGCATACCATTCATAGAGTATATAGGGAAACAGGAAAGGAGAAGGTGCAGAATATAGTGTTTCAGTTACCAATAGGACTTAGGGAAAGATAAGCTTAATATGCAATAGGACCATTCAAAAGTCTGATAGCATCAGGGAAGAAGCTATTCTTGAGTGAGTTGGTATGTGACCTCAGACTTTTGTATCCTTTTCCTGGTGGAAGAAAGTGGAAGAGAGAACGTATGGGGTGTGTGGGGCCCTTAATTATGCTGGCTGCATTTCCTGAGGTAGAGATGGCGGTGTTGGACTGGGTTAAATACAGTTAGAAGCCTCACAACACCAGGTTAAAATCCGACCAGTTTATTTGATAGTAATCCTACAAACCTTTGGAAACGGCGTTCCTTTGTCAGGTGTGTGGAACCTTCCACACACCTAACAAAGGAACAGGGTTTCCGAAAGCTTGTGGGATTACTATCAAGTAAACTGGTTGGACTCTGTGACCTGTTGTTGTGAGACTTCTTACTGTGCTTTTCCCGAGGCAGTGGGAAGTGTAGATAGCGTCAATGGTTGGGAGACTGGTTTGTGTGATGGACTGGGCTACGTTCACCACCCTCTGTACTGCCTTGGTCAAAACAGGAGCCGTACCAAGCTGTGATACAACCAGAAAGTTACTCTCAGGCTTTGTTTCATCCCTAAACTTTGAAATTATTGCCACACAGGACCAATATTCACAAAACTCAAGAAGTGTTCCTCATACCAACCTCCAGGGGCCATCACTGGATACTTCCCTCCACCTCGTCTATTAACGGAGACTATATGTACTAATTCTCCACACTTTTAATTCTGACAGCAAGTCTGCACTAGATCAAGTGACATTTGAAAATTCATAACTGCACCTTCCTCATAAACTTGCTTCAGACAAATGAGGCGGAATCTCATAGAGACTTCTAAAATTCTAACAGGACTAGACAGGGTAGATGCAGGGAGGATGTTCCCAATACTTAGGGAGTCTAGATCCAAGGGGTCACAGTCTGAGAATTCAGGGTAGACCATTTAGGACAGAGATGAGGAGACATTTCTTCACCCAGGGAGCCTGTGGAATTCATTACCACAGGAAGTAGTTGATGCCAAAATACTGAATGTATTCAAGAGGCGGCTCGATATAGCACTTGGGGCAAATGGGATCAAAGGTTATGAGGGGAAAGGAGGATTAGGTTATTGAATTGAATGAGCAGCCATGATTGTAATGAACAGCACAGCAGGCTCGAAGGGCCAAATGGCCTCCTCCTGCTCCTATTTTCTATGTTTAAATAGGCTGGGATTAAATTTGTGACATGGATTTAGCTACCAACCCAGCATTTATTACTGCCACTAAGCAGCTCACGTTTTCAAGAGTTGTCCATGTTGCTGTAAGTCTGGAATCTGATTTAGGTCACACCAAAAAAAAAGGGGACAGCTCCTGGCATTGGTTTATGTAATATAGTTTATATTTGGATCTGCCATCCTGGGATTGCTGGCCGCTATACGATTTTCCAAGATCAGTTCTTGAATTAATGAAGCAGGTTTCAATGTCCTTTAAGGTCGTTCTTACACGATCTGGCCTACGTATGACTCCACAGCCACAGCAATGTGGTTGACTCTCAACTGCCCTCGAGCAACTAGGTACGGGCAGCAATACCCATGTCCCTCAAATGTATTAAACATCCACTTAATCAGCACGTCTTTTGGACTGTGGAAGGAAACCCACACAGATACATAATGTGCAGACTCCACAAGGTCAGAATTGAACCTAGGTTCCTGCTACTGAGGCAACAGTGTAACCAGTGTACCAACCATGTAATTCAGGATATCACAGCTGGACCAGATGTGCCAACTTATTACTGATAGCTGCATGGACAGTTCCCCACAGTAAAGTTCAGGATTCTGGACAGTTTGTTTGGACTCCAGACTGAAGGCAGTGTTTCTTGCCTTTCTGGAGTGAAGATTTTGCTGAATAGGTTGCTAACTAGACACGAGACAAAAGCAGTGTCTCAATCTCCATACTGAGGTGTTCAAAGTTCCAGGACTGGTAAGCCTCAGCATTTGAATTCAACATCCAAAGGACAAATCCACTGAAAATGTTAAAAAGCTGCATCATGTAAACTAGAAGCAATGTATTTAGCCCTTTGAACCTTCACCATTCATTTTGATCATCAAATTCAATATCCTGATATTTCTCCCCCCCCCTTCCAAATATCCCTTGATTCCTTTAGCCCCAAGAGTGAAATCTAATTTTTTGAAATTGCAGTATTTTGGCCTCAACTACACTGTGTAGTGAATTTCACACATCCACCATCCTCTGGGTGAAATTTCTCCTCACCCTCAGTCCTAAGAGGTTTACCCCCTTAACCCCAACTCTCCTAGTTCTGGACTCTTCCTCTCCCTTTCCCCAACAATTGGGAACATAATCTTGCCATGTTGGAATTTTCTAAGCTTCTGAAATTCCCTCTTCTAAACTCCAGTGAATATAATCCTAACTGACTTAGTTTCTGAATATAACAGACCTCCCATCCCAGGAATCAGTCTGGTAAACCATAGCTGTACTCTGAATAGCAAGGACCTCACCAATGCCGTATACAATTGCAGTGAAACATCCAATTGCTCAAATGCTCTTACTATGAAAACCAACATGTGAGCCTACTGTGTGTCAAGCCCAGAACAGGCTTTGTTTGTGGGAGTTGAGACTTGGAACAGTATACTTAGCTATTAAAGTTCATAAATGTTACTCTTAATTGGTAAACTGTTTCTGATCTCCCAGATTAATTTTCAATTTGCCCACTAGAGTAAGACTAACCAGCCTACAATTGTCATTTCCTCAATCCCTTTTTAAACCCAGAACCACATTTGCATTCCTCCAGTTCCCTGGCACCACCCCTGTGTCTGGTGAAGATTGTAAAATAACCCTCAGAAATTGATGTGTTCTAGAGGGACACTTGAAACTTGGCATGGGTGGGCATAAATGCAGAATATATGGTCTCGGCTGACTTCATAAAGACCTTGGAGTTTCTGGCCTGGGTCGTAACACTAACCTTTAAAACAAAGTCAGCTGAAACCAGTGTTTTATTCTTTCATGGGATGATATCACATGTGGGCCAGACCAGGTGAAGACAAGATTTCCTCCCCTAAAGGGCAATGAGCAATATGTTTAGAATGGTAGTTTGTCACCTGTAGTGAAATTGATAGTCCTGATTATTAATTGAATTCCAGCTAGTAGGTTTGTGTCTCAAGGACATTGGAACCGTAGAACTCCTACAGTGCAGAAAGGCAGCCATTTGGTCTTTCAAGCTTGCTTCCATCCTTCAGTCTGACCAAATTCAAAATCCTGATCCCACCTCCCCATGTCCCTTTAGCCCAAGAGCTATATCAGAGGCCATTCAGCCCTTCAAGTCTGCAACAACATTCCAAAGCAGCACGACACCCTCTATTTAGCATGGCCAATCTACTTAACCTACACACCTTTGTATACCAAGAGGTAATTTAGTGTAGCCATTCCACCTAATCTTTGGATAAGAGGAAGAAACCAGGGCATCTAGAGGAAACCCACAGCACTATGCAAATGCCACACAATTCTGGAATTGAACTTTGGCCTGACACTGAGGCATCAGTGATAACCACAGCCACTCAGTCTGTACTTTGGATTATTGGTCTAGTTACATTACCACTGAGCAATTTCTCCCCATCCTATCCAGTTAGGGACACCCAACCATTGCATGAATTTACCTTGAAAAGATTGCCCAGATTAGTGTACCTGTCATGTTCCATCTACTCCTCCAGTACTTTGCTTGTATCAGTGGAGTTGGTAGTTACACTGGGTTTGCACAGAACAGTGGCCTTAATATTAAACTGATTACTACCATAGTTCAACAAGTTTACCCATAGCCATTTGAGCATCTGATAAATCGAGTGCATTTGCTCATTTTCAATACTTTTTTTCAACTGCAAAAAATGCACCAAGAGCAAAAGTAGGTGACAAGTGTTCACTTTATTTGAATGAAATGATTTAGTAACAGGGGTGACGGTAAATAATTACATCTGCACAGAAGTTCTCATTACAAAACAAACAGTCCAAAGGTTAAATGAAGCAAAGCACTGCTGTAATAAGACTAATCTGTAGGTTACACCTGTCCAACTAAGCCACAGCATGGATGGTTAATCATAGCAAACATTTCAATTTGACAATGATTTTTAAATTGTGTCTGATACCAGACTGGTCATTCATTGAGTTACATGCAGCAGCTATTGCAGGAATGGCACCATTTACAACTCTCCACAATCAGCAATGGTGACAACAGCATTCGGCTGCCCAGATCGTGATCCTGTTGCATCCATTGCTTTCACAATATTCATGCCTTCTACAACTTTTCCAAACACAACATGTTTTCCATCTAACCTGAAAAGAAAAAAACAACAGCTTAACCTCCAGTTCAGCATTGAACAAGCTCCATTTAGAATTAGACTGCACACAACTCATTCAGCTTTGGGGCAGGGTTTCCCAGCTGTGCTCACCTTGGAAACAGAAATCCTGCCCAATGTCAATGGACCCACCCCCCCCACAGTCTTGCCCTCAAATTCCTATGGCTGGCAGAATGGAAAAGTTGACCTTTTGATGTCTGCAGTGACCATGAATAAGGGGGAAGGAGCTGTACAGAGGGAAGGATGTACGTGGGGTCCTTTGTATTGCTTGTTTCAGTTAGAAGACTTAATTAAGACATTTGTGTAACTATGCTAAGCTTTATTGTTAACTTGGCCTTATTTTAAATGCAGCAAGCAATCTGGGATTATAGCTTGGAATGTTGACTCCATATTTTGAAATTAATCTTGCAAGGCTTTCTTAGCCATGGCTACCAATTGTTTAATTTAGGGACAGTTTGTACAGCTCTTTCAATAACAAAGTTCATTGTCGTTAATAGTTGTTTAGTCAGTTGAGTCCTGTGCAAGGTTTGGACCAAGTCTTAGTTTTTCATTGATGTGTTCATTTTAAATGCTCAATAGTAGTTCAATTTTGGATCAGTGCTGCCGACATCTATTCTAAAACAAATAGACCATACCTGACCAGGGGATGGGACTGAACTGCTTTTGAAAAAAGCAAACACTACACTTGTCAGTGTGGAGGATTCAAACTCAACCATCAGGAGTCACTCCTTGGAGGTCTCAAGTCTCAGCCATGCTATAACATTTCAGATTTTATTTTGTAAATTCAGTTTGTCTATATATGCTTTGTTTGTGAACACAACTCCAAATCACCTGATGGATCAGTGCTCCAAAAGCTGGTGCTGCCAAATAAACCTGTTGGGATTTTAACCTGGTGAGACTTCTTACAATGTTTCAGAATTAGCCAATGATTTTTTTTTAAGGTCTCTATGGGAATGTGTGTGTTGCTGGCTAGACCAGCAATCATTGCCACTGTAAATATCAGAGCAGTGGTGCTGAGCTGTCTTTTTGAACTACCATCCATTGATGTAGGTACAGAATTTTTTTGATCTGGCAGTAAAGCAATATATTTATAAGTCAGGCTGATATACAGTATGAGGGCAGGAGAACTTCCAGGTGCTATTCCGAAGAGACTGCTTCCATTATCCTTCTAGATGGTATGAGTCACGTTGAAAGAGATTCTGCTGAGTTCCTGCTGTGCATCTTGTAGATGGGACACACTGCTGCTACTATGTCTTGGAGGTGTAGAGTAAACGTTTGTGGATGTGTCAAGCTGCTGGGGTTGCACTCATCCAGACCAGTGGAGTTGTTCCCTCACTCCGATTTGTACATGTGGATAGGCTCTACTTGACCATTTACCTGCTCTTCATAGAATCTCTACACACAGGAGGCCATTTGACCAAGTCTGCAGTGACTGACATACCACCTTACCCAGCCCTATACTTATACTGCTTAACTTGCACATCGTAGGACATCAAGGGACAATTTAGCATGGCCAATCCACCTGTTTGGACTGTGGGAGAAACCTGAGCACCTGGAGGAAACTCATGCAGACACAGGGAGAAACTCCAGTCACACAACCAGAATCAAAACCTGGAGGCCTGGCCCAGAAAGGCAGCAGTGCTAGCCACTACCATCATAATAGATAGTACTTACATGGCCAGTCCACTTCAGTTGCTGGTCAATGGTTACCCCAGAACACTGATAGCATCAGCAACAAACTTTATTGAATTTGAAGGGGCAATGGTTAGATTCTGTGTGATGGTATGCACCAGATCATTGCAAATGACAACCAAAAGATAGGGGAATGCTTCATTTGGAGAATACCAATCTATGAAAGGTAAAAATATTCATAAACTACAGGCAACTAAATGAATTTGAGATTCATTTGCTCATCATTTGGTTTTCTATCCCTTAAACACCTGACCTGAACACAACTAAACAGCAATTAAATCCTCATTATCCAGTTCTCTCAATATAATGCATGTCTACACAAGGACTGCCACTTTTGTAACATCAAGAATCGTCGTAATCCAAGATGTACTGAGTTCAGTACCAGACTGACCAAGGTAAGGATCATTACCATTCAGTCTTTGCAGTACAGATGAAGAACTGAGATCCATTTGTATTGGGCCCAGCATTAGCCATCGACAGTATGCCTGTAATTGAAACAATGCTACATTAGCCACAGATTTATTTTGATAGTCTTGTCATAAGAAATACTCAAAGCTATACATGCCTAAAGGTATTGCTTCAATTAACCTCCACTGAGTCAGCACCAAAGACTCAATGCCTTGCCAATAGGTCAGCAGCCATGTTTCAGATAGAAGAGTGTTAGATCCTGCCACCTTTAAAGGAATAATGTGCAATCCATGCATGGTCACATTATAGCTCCCCCCAGTCTCATTTGAAGGATGTACAGACTTGTTTGGACATTCAATGCGACTGCCCCTCATTCTAACAAAATTCTTACAAGGCTTCAGAGCAGAAAGGAGATGCTCCTGGCTTGAATACCTGGTTGAAGTCCAAAAGATTTATTTGGCAGCAAACGCCATTAAGCACCGTCCTTTCATCAGGTGAGTGGGAGTTCTGTTCACAAACAGGGAATGTAAAGACAAACTCAATTTACAAAATAATGGGTGGCATGAAAGTCTTTACAGGTATTCAATCTTAAAGGTACAATGAATGGACAGAGCATGAAGCACAGGTTAAAGAGATGTGTGTTGTTCCGAGAAAGAACGGTTAGATTTTGCAAGCCCAGGCAATTCGTGGGGGTTACAAATAGTGCAACATGAACCGAAAATCCTGGTTGAGGCCATTCTCATGTGTGCAGAACTCAGTTATCAGTCTCTGCTCAGCAATTCTGCACTGTCACGAAGGCCACCTTTGAGAAGGTGTACCCGAAGATCAGAGGCCAAATGCCTGTTATCACTGAAGTGTTTTCCAATAGAACACGAACACTCTTGCCTGGTGATTGTCTAGCAGTGTTCATTTATCTGTCGTAGTGTCTGCATAGTCTCCCCAACGTACCATGCCTTGGGATATCCTTTCCTGCAGTATCAGGTATACAATGTTGGTCAAGTTGCAAGTGTATGTACTGTGTACCTGGTGGATGACATTCTCATGTGAGATGAGATGTGTTGATCATCTGGCACATATTGCAGAGGTTGCTGTGGCAGGATTGTGTGGCTCTGTGGTCACTGTTCTTCTGAAGGCTGGATAGTTTGCTGCAGACAATGGCCTGTTTGAGGTTGTGCAGTTGTTTGAAGGCAAGTGGGGGGTTGGCCTTGGCAGGACGTTCATCTTCAATGACAAGGTGGCTCTAGAGAAGATGTCTTAGCTTTTTCACTTTGGGGGAAGTATTGGACAGCAAAAGGTACTCTGCCCATGTCCATGTTTCTTTTGAGGTTGGTGCAGTTTTGCTGTGGCACATCAAAACTGTCAATGAGTTGAGCACCATATCCTGTTTGAGGGCATCTTTTAGCATCTGGAGGCTTCTGTTACATCCTCATCTGAACAGATCCTGTGTACAGAAGGCTTGTTTGTAGGGGATGGCTTCTTTAACATGTTTAGGGTGGAAACTGGAGAAGTGGAGTATCTGAAGTTCTGTGGGCTTACAGTACATGAAATGCTGAGCTGACTGTTCTTAGTGAAGATGTGTGTCCAAGAACTTATTCTAGAGTACTCCTTGGTAAGTCTAATAGGATGGAACTTGTTGCCATCATATAGTTGTTTCAGTAATTGTTCACCATGAGTCCAAAGGAAGAAAATGTCAATGTATCTAGTGTATAGCATCAGTTGAAGGTCTTGTACTATGAAGATGTTGGCATGTTGAGGTGTGAATTTGGTCCCCATGGCTGTTCTGTCTGGATGAAGATGATGAGTTGTAAAATTGCATCCAGAAACTGGCAGTTGTCAGCATTAAGTACTGAGGCAGTTGTAGCAATACCATTATCGTGGGGGGATGCTGGTGTAGAGTGCTAAGACATCCATTGTGACGAGGAGTGCTCCTTCAACTGCTCCATGTGCTGAGTTTCTGTCAGAAATCTGTAGTGTCATAACAAAAGCTAATGGGTTTCAGGATGCCCTCATATAGCCTGAGATTCTTGCACGAATGGGACTCTGTGCAAGAACCCCTCACTACATCAAGGGCATCCTGAAACCCATTATACAAAAAACCCCAGCTTTTTTTGCGACACTACAGACTTCCTACAGAAACTCAACACATGAAGCAGTTGAACCAGGAGTACTCCATCATAATGGATGTCTCAGCACTCTACACCAGCATCATCATGACAATGGTATTGCTGGAACTGCCTCAGTACTCAATGCTGACAACTGCCAGTTTCCAGATGCAATTTTACAACTCATCCAATTCATCTTGGACCACAATGTCTTTACCTTCAATCAGTTCTTCATCCAGACAGAACAGTCATGGAGACCAAATACACACCTCAATATGCCAACATCCCGCCACACAGAAGCTTCAAATGATGCTATACACTAGATACATTGATGAAATTTTCTTCCTCTAGACTCAAGCAATCACTGAAACAATTATATGACAACATCAAGTTCCATCCCACCAGACTCACTATGGACTACTCTCCAGAATCAGTTGCATTCTTGTACACACATCCCCATTGAAGACAGTCAACTCAGCACTTCACTGTACTGCAAGCATCTCAATGCTCCACTTCTCCAGCTTCCACCCTAAACACATTAAAAAAGCCATCCCCTATGGGCAAGCCCTCTATACACAAATCTGCTCAGATAAGGAGGATTGCAACAGAAACCTCCAGATGCTAAGAGATGCCCTCAAGGCTATGGCACTTGACTCCAACTAACAGTTTCAATGTGCCAAAGCAAAAAACCACACCAACCTCAAGACAACACAGGACATGGTGGGCAGAATGTCCTTCATTGTCCAGTACTTCCCCAGAGTGGAGAAGCTACGATATCTTCTCCTAAGCCTTGTCATTGAAGACAAACATCTCACCAAGGCCACCCCGTTTCTCGCCTTCAAAACACCACACAACGTCAAACAGACCATTGCCTGCAACAAACTACCCATCCTTCAGGAGAACAGTGACCATAGCATCACAATCCTGCCACAGCAACCTCTGCAAGACATGCTGGACATTTGACAGATGCCATCACCTCACATGAGAACACCATCCACCAGCTACACAGTACATACACTCGAAACTCAGCCAACATTGTCTACCTGATAAGCTGCAGGAAATGACATCCCAAGGCATAGTATATTGGGGAGACCATGCAGATGCTACGACAGGTAATGAACACTGCTTGACAATCACCAGACAAGAATATTCTCTTTCTGTTGGAGAACACTTCAGCCATCAATCATGGGAATTTGGCCTCTGATCTTCAGGAAAATATTCTCCAAGGCAGCCTTCATGACACGACAGTGCAGTCACTGAGCAGAGACTGATAGCCAAGTTCCACACACAAGAGTCTCAACTGAGATCTTGGGTTGTCATCACACTGTTGTAATCCCCAAGACTTGCGTGGGCTTGCAAAATCTCTAAATATCCCGTCTGGAGACAATACACATCTCTAACTTGTGTTTACTGCTCTTTCCACTCTGTTTCTATCTTTAAGACGTGATTACCTGTAAAGATTTGCATTCCAACTATTTTGTTAATTGAGTTTCTCTCTTTATATGCTGTGTGAATAGAACTCCCACTCACCTGAAGGGTTAGCACTCCAAAAGCTAGTGGCTTTTGCTACCAAATAAACCTGTTGGATTTTAACTTTGTGTTGAGACTTCTTACTGTGTTTACCCCATCCAGTACCAGCATCTCCACATCATGAAATGCTTAGAACCAGGGAACAGTCAAATGATGGGGGCATGTCATTTAAGATAAAGAGTTTCTGCACTTGAAGATGGTGAAATCTTTGGAATTCTCTGCTTATTGACAATGGGTTTCTATAAAAAAACACGAGAAGATGTTGGCTGATAGGATTAAGGAGAATCCTAAAGCTTTCTTTCGATATGTTAAGAATAGAAGATTGGTTAGGGCAAGATTAGGGCCAGTCATAGACAGCAGTGGGAAGTTGGGCGTGGAGCCTGAAGAGATTGGAGAGGTACTGAATAAATATTTCTCTTCGGTATTCACGCAGGGTGATGTAAATGTAGTTATGGAGAACACTGAGGTACAGGGTAGCAAACTGGAAGGTATCGAAGTAGATAGGGAGGATGTGCTAGATATTCTCGAGGTTTGAAGTTGGATAAGTCCCCTGGGCCGGACGGGATTTACCCTAGGATTGTCTGGGAGGCAAGAGAGGAGATTGCAGAGCCTCTGGCTCTGATCTTCAGGTCGTCGTTGGTTACGGGTGTGGTTCCGGAGGACTGGAGGATAGCGAATGTGGTCCCATTGTTCAAGAAGGGGAAGAGAGACCTTCCATGGAATTATAGGCCAGTGAGTCTTACTTCTGTTGTGGGCAAAGTATTGGAGAGAATTATTAGGGGTAGGATTTATAGTTATTTAGAGAGAAATGAATTGATTGGGGATAGTCAGCATGGTTTTGTGAAGGGTAGGTCGTGCTTACTAACCTCATTGAGTTTTTTGAAAAAGTGACTAAAGAGGTGGATGGGGGTAAGGCGGTTGATGTGGTATATATGGACTTTAGTAAGGCGTTTGATAAGGTGGCCCATGGTAGACTTCTACAGAAAATGAAGATGTGTGGAATAGAGGGTGATTTAGCTAATTGGATTAGGAATTGGCTGGCAAATAGAAGACAGAGGGTGGTGGTTGATGGGAGATATTCATCGTGGAGTTCGGTGACGAGTGGTGTGCCTCAGGGGTCTGTTTTGGGGCCCCTGCTGTTTGTAATTTTTATAAATGATCTGGATGAGGTATTGAGGGATGGATCAGTAAATTTGCAGATGATACTAAAGTTGGTGGTGTGGTAGATCGTGAAGAGGGGTGTTTTAGTTTACAGAGTGACTTGGACAAGTTGCAGAGCTGGGCCGAGAGGTGGCAAATGGAGTTTAATGTGGAAAAGTGTGAGTAATGCACTTTGGCAGGAACAATAAATGTGTAGAGTATAGGGCTAATGGTAGGGCTCTTAATAGTGTTGAGGAACAGAAGGATCTTGGTGTATGTGTCCATAGATCCCTGAAAGTAGGCAGTCAAGTGGATAAAGTTGTTAAGAAGGCTTATGGAGTCTTAGCTTTTATTGGTAGGGGGATTGAATTTAGGAGCCGCAGCATCATGTTGCAGCTGTACAAAACTCTAGTGCGGCCGCACTTGGAGTATTGTGTGCAGTTCTGGTCGCCACATTATAAGAAAGATGTGGAGGCCTTGGAGAGGGTACAGAGGAGGTTTACCAGGATGTTGCCTGGTATGGAGGGCAGGTCCTATGAAGAGAGGTTGAAGGATTTGAGGTTGTTTTCGTTAGAAAGGAGGCGGCTAAGAGGGAATCTTATTGAAGCATACAAGATGATTAGAGGTTTAGATAGGGTGGACAGTGATAGCCTTTTTCCTAGGATGGAGAAAGCTAGCACGAGGGGACACAGCTTTAAATTAAGGGGTGATAGTTATAGGACGATATCAGAGGTAGGTTCTTTACCCAAAGGGTGGTTCGGGAGTGGAATGCCCTGCCTGCAGCTGTCGTAGATGCGCCAAGTTTGGTGGCGTTTAAGAGGTTAATTGATAAGTATATGGAAGAGAAGGGAATGGTTTAGTTGGGAGGGGCATTGCTTTTTATTTTGGTCGGCACAACATCGAAGGCCGAAGGGCCTGTTCTGTGCTGTAATGTTCTATGTAAATGAAAAAACATTAATTGTGCAAAAAATGGTGTCAAAAGTAGAAACTCAACAATGATCTCATTCAGAGCTGATTCAAAAATTTATGTCCTTTCTGCAAACATTCCTTCCATGGCAAGTCCCAGAGTGAGGCCTGAGCTCAAACTTTCCGGTTCAGACAGCATTATAACTGGCATTCTAGTTGCAGGTTGTGCATAAGCCTTGCTTACCTGGTCCTTCATGCTTCAGAGTGAAGTTCTCATCCTCAAACTTTGAGCCATAGATGGATTTGCCACCAGTGCCATTGCCATTTGTGAAATCACCACCCTGTGAGATGCAGACAGATTATAAATCATTCTCAAAGGCAGAAAATTCAATCTCTGCACTTAGACAGCCACTTGTAAAAATGCATCAATGTCATTTGAAGGAGGCCTTGTGAAACTGGGGATTGGAACTACTGTCCAATTGTGCATCAGGTTAGGTGCCAAGCTCCACACCAGTATTTGGGGGACCTCTGCACTGTCAGTGATGCCATTTTTCAGATGCAGTAATAAACAAAGACTCTGTTTACCCTTTGGCAAATGTAAAAAATCCAACAGCATTAAGAGTGATGCTGGCATGCTGGCCAGTAAGTTACCTTTCCCAAAAACAGATTCTACTCATTATCACATCTGCTTCTTTTCAGTTATGGGATGTGGGTGGCTGGTTAGGCCAACACTGCCCATTCCTCAATGCACTTCTGAAGGTGGTGATTGAGAGACACCTTCTTGAATAGTCCAAGGTGCAGATACACCCACAGTGCTGTTAGAGGGAGCAAAATTTGATCCAGCATTATGGGAACACAATATATTCCCAAGTCAGGATGGAGAGCAACTTGAGGGGAACATCTAGGTGGTATCCCAAGTATCTGCTGCTCAGGTGTCAAGGATATTTCTTTGGCTGCAAAAGTACTTTGGGACATCTTGTCATCCTCAAAGATGCTGTGCCAAGTCATGGCATGCAAGACAGAGTTACCATGACATACAGAAACAACTCAATGGCAGGTACTGCAGAGATAAAAAATCTTGTCTCTTAATGGCATCATAGTCCTTGGTAAGTATCTACCCCAAGGGTAGATTAAACAATCTACCCTTGTTTAAATCTACATTTAAACCAAGGGCCATGAGCAACTTGGGATAGGTTTGGCTATCCATGACCCAGTTGCAAATTGAGTCATCCAATATGCTTTGGAAAATCTCAACGCCCTCACTACCTTTAAGATTACATCCTCTTAGTCATCCCAGTTAAATTTATAAATTTATGCCACCTCTGCCTCAAATCTCACTGCCAACAGCCCAATAGGAAGTCACTCCCTCTTATCCCAGAGCTAATTATATGCAGACATTACCACCCAAATGGGAAATTTTTAATGCCATAGCTTTCCAGTTGCAGAACATGGCCCATTTCCACCTGGACTGCTGCTAAATTGCTAACCCATGAGTTACCTTTTAGCCTCAACCACCATAACAATCATTCAGTTCCTCTTCCATCATGTCCCACAGCTCATCTCATTCAACATCCTGAGTTAGAGCACTCAGTTTGTAAAACTGATCATACAACTCCCAGCCTTGTATCCCTTCCAATAACTGCTTGAAATAAGGTGTGCCTGCAGAAACATTAACCCACACTAAAAGAATGCTGCTTTGCATGCAAGTGGCCTGACCTGCATTGTAGCACTGTTTTAACCCCTGTACTTTTTTTATTCACAGAATGCAGGTGTTCTGGGAAGGCTTCAAGAACTGCTACAGTCCACATGATGTAGGTCTTCCCCCAGTGCTGTCAGGGAGGGATTTTGATCCAGAAGGTGATGGAGCAGCAATATAGTCAGGACAGCAGGTGGCTTAGATGGGAACTTTACCACTTAGAATGTTAGACTGGCAGGATACAGGTTTGGAAGATACCATCCAAGAAGCATTAGTGAGTTGCTGTATCTATTAAGTACACAGTACCAACTGTGGCAAAGGGTTAAGGCAATGGACAGGGTGGCAATAAAGCAGGCTGCAATGTTCTGAATAATGGAGCATTTTAACATTGTTGGAGCAGCAATCATCTGAGCAAGTGCAGATTATTCCAACACAATCCCCAACTTGTGCCCTCTAGATGGCCGACAGAATTTGGGTAGTTATTCGCCTCAATTCCTCTTGTATTATATGGCAGCCCCAGTTAAAGTTTGAGCCAATGGTTAACTGTCAGAATGTTGATAGTGGAGCAGTAGAGCAATGCTTAATGCCACTGAATGTAATGGGACAAGGTCACATTCTTAGGACATTGTGCCACCCAAGTACCAGTCAGATAAGGTCACTTACCATTTATTGGCCCACTCTAACCATTGTTGCATGTATCAAGAGGTGTCATGATGAACACTAATCATTAGTGAACAGCACTCTGGCCAAGAGATCACCAATGATAGCTAAAGATGCTATACCCAGGTCATCAACCTGAGAAACAGCTTACTGCTATTATTCTGCAGCAGGCGACACTTAATTCACTGAATGGAACTGACTCCTAAATAAGCATCAAAAGGATCCTGAGACCTATCATTCTGTTCACTATAACGCAACATTCCCTGGTGAGAAAAATGAGTAAGGTAGGATACAATTAAACAGCTACCAAAAATCCCACTTCCAATTAATTTTAAACAATTCAACAAATTCTGACCCTTTAGATAGTTTTCAACAAATCCTAGAATCTCAACAGTATAGGAGGCCTTTCAGCTCATCACATCTGCACTAACAATCCCACCCAGGCCCATTCCTCATAACACACAAGTTTACGCTTCTAGTTCCCCTCAATCTAAGGAGCAGTTTAGCACAACCAATCCACCCAACTAGCACATCTTTGGATACTAGGGGCCTTTTTTTCCCCAATCTACCTAACCTTACATCTTTGGACTATGGAAGAAACCTGACATGTAGAGGAAACCTGACAATGTGCAAACACCACACAGGCAGTCACCCAAGGCTCAAATTGAACCTGGGTCCCTGGCACTGTGAGCCAGCAGTGCCAACCCCACTCTGTACTGCAAGACAACTGACTAGAGACCTTCTTTCTAATGGTATGCTTTCCTTCTAATGAAATACCAATAATTTGAAGAGTTGGATTTCAGATCAGAAATGGCTAGGCAACAAAGTATAGTGCAACAAGATTGCATGCTAAGAGATTTAGCCCAGAGCACTTCAAATTACTTCAGTGAATGAATTTGGCCAAAAAGACAATTTATTTGTACCAACCTCTCCAAACCATGTGGCAAAAATATAGTATTTCACTTGGACACAAGCCAGTGCTTTAAGAAAATGTATATCCGTTCTTAAAGAACACTTACCTGGCACATAAATGAAGGAATTATTCGGTGGAAAACCGATCTTTTGTAGCCAGCACCTTGTTCCTTTAAGCACAGTTGGCGGAAGTTCTCTGTTTAAAGGAAAAACTTCAGCAAACCTCCACCCTTCCAATGGAAGTGAATAGGTGAAATGCAGTCACTGCATTCCTTACCCACCCTTGATATACTACTGTACCTCCTGCAAGCTGGACTTGCCATTTGACATTTGTGTTGGAATTCACATCCATTCCAAAGTTGCAGTTCACATTCAAACAGGGTTTGAGACCATTCTGTATCAACTGGAGACAACTTGGATTTGTCTCTCCAAACAGCAAGTGCAAACCAGTTGCCCAAGGAGACAATAGATCTAACAAAAGTAGGCTGCTGAAGCAGATTTGAATACTTCCTGCTCAGCCCAACTTAACTCAAAGCTAACCACCTGGTCTTACTGAAGCTTCAGCAAACCATTCAATCTTGTAATTTTAAACATTACAACTAAATAACCCTCACTGGCCGCTAACCTGGACTCTAGCCTACTGGTTTTCATTTCTCCATCATCCCATGTTAGAAAATGAAAAAAATTAATTTGCTCACCTGTAGTCTTTGGAACCACGTCCTTTCTTAGCTGGTGGGCAAAAAAAAATTTAAAAAGTGTAATTAACGCAAAGAGAATCTATTTCTTAATTCACAACTAAACATGCAGGGATATAGGAATAATTTATTGAGGTGGGGTAATTGCCTGCGCTATAACTATTCATTCAATCGTTCCTGCTAGTGACAGACTTGAATGGTCCTATCACATATTAAGCTGATCCTTCTCATCCTATCAGTAACTAACACGATATTCTGAATCCTCTTTTCCTTCTCCACTATGTACTCTATAAACAGAGCACCTTGTCACATAATTCACAAGAATTCACTATATCCTGTAAATGTGACAATAATAAATCAAAATACGCAAGGTGATCTTTCTCTATACTAGCTATGACTAATACTATATTCAGCACACTCCTTCTCCTTTATGTACCATATGAAAAGTATGTTTTCTCTTTATAGCACACAATGCTTTTCAGTGTATCCCAATTCATGTGACATAATAAATCAAATACTTTTCACTGTATCCCAGTACATGCGACAATACTATCGATCTTTCTCTATGCCCTAGCAATGATTACAACACTACACTCACCCTTTCATTCTCCCTTACAAAATTTATGAAGTGTATATCTTTAACAGCGCAATACATGTAACAACAATAAATCACATCAAACAATACTTTTCACTGTATCCAAATACATTTGACAATAAATCAACCAACTTAAGAACAGCTTCTTCCCTCTGGCCAGAAACTACAAAGGATAGCTCAGTCCATCACAAAACTAGTGACTCCACTTCCCGCTGCCTCGGAAAAACAGCCACATAATCAAGGACGCAGCCTTGACATTCTCTCTTCCATCGTCTTCCGTTGGGAAAAAGATATAAAGTCTGAGGTCACAGACAAACCAACAGGAACAGCTTCTTCCTTACTCCTATCAGACTTTTGAGTAAACCTACCTAGAGGATCTTCACAGCTTCATTGCAATGTTAATGTAAACCTACTTGTAACACTAAAATTTTATATTTTGCCAATTTTTTTCTACACCCTAGCTATGACTGTAACACTACATTCTGCACCCTCTTCTTCATGTTGCTATGAATGGCATGTTTTGTCCGCAACAACTCACAAGAAACAATACTTTTCACTGTATCCCAGTATCCTAATACAGGTGGCAATAATGAATCAAAACACTTCACTGCATCCCAATAGGGACAACAATAGTCAATCAACACTTTTCACTGTACCCCATTACAGGCAAGAATCAAATACTTTTCAATGTACCCCAATCAATGCGACAATAAATCAAACAATACTTTTAATCGCATCTCAATGTGAGAATAATAAATCAAATAACACCTTTAACTTTAGCCAAAGGTGAAAACAGATCAAATAATTTTCACTTTATCTTAATGTGTGATTAAATCAAATACTCTTCACTATATCCCAATGTGGAATAAATCAGGCAATACTTTTCACTGTATCCCAACGTGAGAATAAATCAGGTAATACTCTTCACTTTATCCCTATGTGGAATAAAGCACGTAATACTTTTCACTGAATCCCAACTTGAGAATAAATAATATTCTTCACTTTA
The DNA here is from genome assembly GCA_024679065.1 of Sphyrna mokarran. NCBI lineage: Eukaryota > Metazoa > Chordata > Chondrichthyes > Carcharhiniformes > Carcharhinidae > Sphyrna > Sphyrna mokarran. The sequence continues at coordinate 24,803,189 of JAGIQG010000031.1, read as the reverse complement.
TCCCAACACATTGCAAGAATAATGATGAATCAGATCAATTTTCACTGCATCCCAATGCGCGATTCAATTCCAGGCGGCATAACAAATGATACACTGGCTGACCATTGCAAACACTGTTCCAAAAGAGATGGGAAGGAATGAATTTCAGAATGAGGCAGGCAGGTGAGGGGAGAGGTAGCTTAAAAAAAAGCTCCCCCAGCCCTACAAACATTTAAAAATGCAGCTCAGAAAGCTCCATCTCCCCCGAAGTGGTGCCTCAGAGACGAATGGCGGGGAGGGCACACCGTCCATTTCAGGAGGGAAGCACATCTGTAAGATGGCGGCTGCATCCCTCAGCCAGGGGAGCGGGCTTGACTGTACCCGCGGGGAAAAGTGGGGGGGGGGGGGGGGGGGGGGTTCACCTTCTCTTACGATGTGATGAATCCATCTCCCACTCCTCTCTCTTTTGGGGGTCGGGAATGTCTTTCGCCTCCGCAAACTATTTCCTACCCCCCCCCCCCCCCCCCGCCACCCGCAAGACACCTTCCCCGAGGGTCCGCAAAGTTTGGGGAGGTGGGGGGGGGGGTAACGGAAAATGGCGGCCGTCACCAAGGTAACAGCGTCTACCCGACACAAATTCAAACACGGCCGCCGCCGCCACCAAACCTCGAAGACGATGCGGCCCGCTGGCTTGCCGTCAATCTCGATGTCGAAGAAGACCCTGGGGTTCGCCATTGTTCACGGCACGAAGAAAGCCGTCTCCAGTCAAGACGCTTCGATTCCAAAAGAGAGTGGCAGGGAAAGAAAACGAACCGCTGCTCCCCGCTCCTTTTATATCCACCGGGGTGGGCATCTGGCTCCCACCCACGCTCCCGATTTGATTGGCGAAGCAAATCGGCGGGCTGGTGATTGACAGTTTTACAAACCAATAACAATCACGTCCTCCAACCGTCCCCGCCCTCCTCCCACTTTATTACCAATGAGAGTCTGGAGGTCTGGCGATTGACAGGTCTCTGAACCAATTGCTTCCCCCATGCGTCCCCTCCCGCCTCCGACCTGACTACCAACCACAGATCGGAGGGCTGGTGACTGACATGTATCTGAAGCAATCGCGTTCCCCTATCCGTCCTCTCCCGCGTTCGGCTTTATTGCCAATCAGAGTCCGGGCTGCTGAAGATTGACAGGCAACTTGACCAATAATTGGCGTCGCCTGGGCCGGTGGGCGGCGGGACAGACCAATCGGCGACGTGTGCGGAGTGATTGACAGCCGGGTGGACTAATGAGAGAACAGAGCCGCCCTCCGTTGGATAAGATGCCGATGAACAATGATTTGTATGTGATTTTTGGAAGAAAATCTCCCGTCTGACTAATTTTTTTTTACTTCGCCACGAATATTTATGCCCCAATTCCTCACCAAACTCTGACTAAAACAGTAATGAGGGGGATGAACAGCCTTGCCCTTTGCTTCCAAGTAGGTCGAGATTTTGGTGTCGTTCTCTGAATAAATATATAAATATACATTTAAAAAAAAATCCTTCAAAATAACGGGCTTAGAGCACTGCAGAGGCGGTGAAATGAAAAGATTTGTTCAAAAAGGGTGGTAGTCTGCAATTGTTCTTTTAGTGGGACTGTCTTGTCACTTTCCTCAAATATTTAAACTTATTTTTATTTTCCTTTTCACCCCTTTTACTTTTGAGTTTTTTTTTTCAGAAGCAACTTTCACAGATGTACAGTTTATCCACTGAATGCCTGAACAGGGGCTGTTTTAAGGTCTCTAACATTATAATTTGGGTCAGTCTACATTCAGAATGACCAAATACAGTTCCTTTAAGCATCAAAAGGATAATTGTTCTTCAGGACAAAAGAGCAGTTGGGGAGGGAGGAAGCAATTTAGTGCTTTTTTTATTGCCAGCGCAGTAACTACATCAAAATTTTTCTTATTTTCGTCTGTCAGAGATGGTTGTTTGTCTAATATGCAAGCGTTTGGTGAAGGGGATGCCCTCCAAAGATGGCCACCGATTGGCTGCTTGCAGAATGTTCCCTCGGCATGGTCAAGTTGGCGTTCAAGATCACCCCTTATTAGTGTCGCAGGATAGCCTCGCATTAACGCCACAATGAAGTTACAGCGCAAATCCCCTAGTCGCCATGCTCCTGCGCCTGTTTGGGTACACCGATGGAGAATTTGGCATAGCCAATGCACCTAACTAGGACGTCTGTCAGACTTGGGGGGGAAAGCCAGAGCTTCCGGAGACTAAGCGGCAGTTTAGCATGGCTGATGCACCTAAGCAGCATATCTTTTGAACCGTGGGGAGCACCCGCAGGAAACCAACACAAATACGGAGAATACGCGGTCGCCATACGGTCGCCCGAGCTGGGATTCGAACCCAGGACCCTGGCATAAGGTGGCACGGTGGTTAGCACTGCTGCCTCACAACGCCAGGAACCCAGGTTCGATTCCCAGCTTGGGTCACTCACTGTCTGTGCAGAGTTTGCACGTTCTCCACATCTCGGCATGGATTTCTTCCGGGTGCACTCATTTCTTCCCCAGAGTCCAAAGATGTACGGATTGGCCATGCTAAATTGTCTCTTCGTGTCAGGGGACGAACTAAGGTAAATGCATGGAGTCATGGGGATAGGGCCTGGGTGGGATTGTGGTTGGTGCAGACTCAATGGGCTGAATGGCCTGCTTCTGCATGTAGGATTCTATGTAACCAACATGCCACCCCTTTTTTTAATTCATTCATGGGACATGGGTGACACTGGCTGGTCAGTATTTATTGCCCATCCCTTGTTGTCTGAAGGCATTTGGGAGTCAGCCACGTTGCTGTGGCTCTGGAGTTACATATAGGCTAGACCGGGTAAGGACCTAAAGGGAATCAGTTGGGTTTTTCCAACAATGGTTTCATGGTCACCAGTAGATTCTTAATTCCAGATATTTTTTATTGAATTCAAATTCCACCATCTGTTGTTACGGGACTTGAACATTAGCTGAGTTTCTGGATTAATAGTCTGACGATTCTACTACTAGGGCATGCTCCCCATAACCTAACCTATGTATGTGGCCGGCCCTGTGGTCAAGCTGGAGAAGGATGGAGTCTCTGCTGCCTTCAATCCTGATATGATCCAGCAGGAATTTTGTGCTCTTTTAAAAATGCTAAATGTTTGCTGTCTGTTAATTTTTGCCATTGTTGTTGCAGCAAACCCACATACAGGATCCCTGAGGCATAGAAGGAGGCCATGTGGTTCATCGAGCCTGCTTGGACTCTCCAGTCCCATGCGCCAACCTATCTCCATATCTCTATAACCCTATGCATTTACCCCACTGAATCCCCTCAACCTACACATTTTACATGGAATCATAGACTCCTTACAGTGCTGAAGAAGGCCATTTTGCCCATTGAGCCTGCACCAACAACAATCCCACCCAGGCCAATCTGCCTAACCTACACTACTTTGGAATTAAGAGACAATTTAGCATGGCCAATTCACCTAACCAGCACACCCATGCAGACACGGAGATCGTGCACACTCCACGTAGACAGTCACCTGAGGCCGGAATCGGACCCGTGTGGCTGACTCTGTGAGGGAGGAGTGCTAATCACCGCGCTGTCCAATAGTATAGTGTACTAATCCGTCAGCTCAGTCCCCATTAAGGTTTGTCCTTTTGCCATGCTTTCAGCACACTTTCCCCTTCATATATTGGCTAGGTCTTGATTGGATAGGGTAGGGAGCAAAGGAGAATGGGGAGAACGCACCTTTGAAATCTGATTGAGTTTGAGAATGAGAAAGAAAGAGGCTATGAATCGATTGCAAGGTTAAAGAAAATGTAGAAGTGTAAGCTAACACTGCATGTAACAGTGCAGAGCAGATGAACAGAGCAGAATTCTGCTTCAGGGCATTTAGGCAAATGCCAACAATGCTCAAATCCTCTGTTGCTATATGGCTGTGCCTTCTTGACTATGTCTATCAGAGTGAATGAAGCTCGACAGAAACAAAAGAAAGTATCAGTATTGGGGTATAGGAGATACTCACGATAAACTCCCAGTGATATTAAATAATATTTTGCCACAGTATTTACCAGAGAAACCTTGAGCACAACAACAGAATAAATCACAAAAGACGAGATGTAAGAGAAACATCTGTAAAGCATTAGAGTTAAAGGGTAAACTTTCTGTTTGCCCGAAGAACCATTTTAAAAAAAGCTAAAAACAAAATCTGTTAAGAGCTGCAGTGTGAAAATTTAGCATTAATAAGCCGCATACTTGGCAAATTGTCAAGTATCTTTGTTAGTGCATACAATTTGCATATGTTATAAAAAGAGCACATGTTTCGAATTTATGAATGAGTCAAAAAATCAAAATTATAGTAGATTTAACCCGAATTGTGTTTTTTTTTAACTTTTAAACTCTAATTTTGACAGTAAGACATCTTTTTTAAAACAAAACCTGAGATGCCTAAAATTAAGACAATGTTTTGGGTATTGCTTCTTAAGATGAATAGCACATTCAGAATAATCAATCCTAGAATCTCTACAGTGCAGAAAGAGGCCATTTGGTACATTGAGTTGACGTTGATCACAATTCCCACCCAGGTCCTATCCCCACATATTTACGCTACTAATCCCTCCAATTTATGCATCCCAGGACACTAAGGGACAATTTAGCACGGCCAGTCCACCAAATCTGCATATCTTTGGATTGCGTGTGGAAATCGGAGGAAACCCACGCAGATACAGGGAGGACATGCAGACTTCATACAGACAGTGAGCCGAGGCCGGGATTGAACCTGGCTTCCCGGCACTGTGAGGCACAGTGCTAACCACTATTCTGTCCGTCTCAGCTATGTTAGAAAGAATAATGGTCACAGCCATTAAGCCTCTTCCTTGAAGCAAAGGCATTAGCGACAACCATGATGTATTTCTGCACTTGGGTAGGATTATTTAAGAGCACAATGATTTTTTCAAACTATAATTTGAACCCATTAATATTGCTCAATGATTAAGCTATTATAAAAACGTGGCTTTTACTTTCTCCTGACATTTTTTTCTTAAGTTTTTCCTCGCGTTACTGCAATCCACTGGAAAAAGTTTGGGAGCCGCAAGTGAGATGTAATGGATAAACTTTGTTTGAATTTAGCAATTGGAACTTCAAAAGTAGTAATCTCTGGATTACTCCCGATAGTATGACGTAGTGAGTAGATGAATGTGTGGCTTGAGAGCTGGCACAGCAAGGGAGAGCTTTAGATTCTTGCAATGTTGGGATCAGTTCTGTGGGAGGTGGGACCTGCATAAGCTCGACAGGTTCTCTGGTGTCACAGTGGTTTGCACTGCTGCCTCATAGCACCAGGGACCCGGGTTCGATTCCCAAATCAGGTCACTGCCTTTGTGGGGTCTGCATGTTCTCCTGGTATCTGCGTGGGTTTCCTCCAATTTCCTTCTACACTCCAAAAATATGTTGGTTAGGTGCTAAATTCTTCCTCAGTGTACCCGAACAGGGACTGGAGTGTGGTGACTAGGGGATTTTCACAGTAATTTCACTGCAGTGTTTATGTAAGCTCACTTGTGACACTAATAAATAAAGTTTAAAGAGATCAGTTTCCTTTTGGCCAATCTGCTGGTGCAATTTGAGACGGTCTAAACTAATTGGACAGGGTGTGAGAACCAGTCAGGGATACCATAGTGCAAACAATAATAATACTAGTCAGGGATACCATGGTGCAAACAATATTGGCAGAGACAGACAGTGCTGGACCTGGTTCATGGGAATAAGTTGTGCCAAGTCGGTCACTAGGGAAATATTTTGAGCACAGTATCATAAGCCTTAGATTAGCTATTCAAAATGACAAGAAGGTTAGCACTGCTGCCGCACAGCACCAGGAACCTGAGTTCGATTCCCGGCTTGGGTCACTGTCTGTGTGGAGTTTGCATATTCTCCCTGTGCCTGTGTGGACTGTCCATGGTAAATTGTCCATTAATGTCAGGGGGGATTAGCAGGGTAAACATATGGGGTTACAAGGATACAGCTTGGGTGGGATCCTTATTGGTGCAGGCTCAGTGGGCTGAATGGCTTCCTTCTGCACTGTAGGATATCTGATTTTATGAATCCAAAGTAACAATAATTAACTGGAGTTGTGGGGAAGGAGGAGAAGCAGCTTCAAAGGATTAAACTTGGATCTGACCCAGATAAAATGCGATCAAACAATCACAGGCAAAACTGTAAGTGAATAATAGGCTGACTTTAAAAAAGGGATAGTTTCAAGTAAAGTGAAATTATACACCCACAACAAAGAAAGATCAGGCAAACAAGACAGCTGGATGAGAGAGAGAGATAGTGATTAAGTTGAGGTAGAGAAAGTGTGCCTACGAAGACGTCAAGTGAATAATGCAATTGAGAACCAGGCTGAATATAGAAAGTTCAGGGAGAATTGAAAAAAAATCTAAAAGTGGCAACACAGATGGCCAAGGCAATTAAGAAAGCATATGGCATGCTTGCATTCATCAGCCAGGGTATTGAGTACAAGAGTTAGCAAATCCTGTTGCAGCTATGTAAAACTTTGGTTAGGCCGCATTTGGAGTATTGTGCGCAGGTCTGGTCCCCATACTATCCCAAGGACTTGGAAGTTTTGGAGGGAGTAGAAAGAAGGTTCACCAGGATGTTGCCTGGTCTCGAGGGTGTCGGCTATGAGGAGAGGTCAAATAAACTGGGATTGTTTTCACTGGAAAGACAAAGGCTGAGGGGAGACCTGATGGGGGGCCTGCAAAATTATGAGAGATGCAGACAGGATGGATAGTCAGAGGGTGAAAGTATCAATTACAAAGTGTTTCAGGGTCAGAGGGGGAAAGTTTAAGCGAGATATGAGGGGTAGGTTTTTCACACACAGAGTGGCAGATGCCTGGAACAGACTGTCAAGGAGGTGGTGGAAGCAGGCACATTTAGCAACATTTAAGTGGCATCTGGATGGGTACATAAATAGGGAGGGAATAGAGGTAGGAGATATGGAGGTAGTTTGGAGGAGGTTCACTAGGTTGATTCCAGAGGTGAGGGGTTTGTCGTATGAAGAGAGATTAACGGACCGAGGAAGGGCAGAAGGTTTTTTTTTAGTTTAGTTAGGACGCTAACTAAACCTTCTTAGTCTGCCCACCTCAGTCCAATACTGGCATCTTCACATCATGAGTAAGTCTGAGTTCAGAGAGTGACAGTTAATCCCATGGTCAGGATGGAAGAATAATAAGCCAATCGGCCCTTGTGGGGAAATGTGTGTATACATCAAGTAAGGGCGCAGCTGGGATTCTCTCCCCGCTGCTGCTGTCTCTAAAGTCAACAGTGCCTGATTTGCATCTAACACCCACTCTTCACTGAGATCAAAATCAATTGGCAAATATGGGATTTGTACCTGGGAATCACACTAGTTACTTGGATGTGATCCTTTAGAACCAGGACCCAACCAGGAGTTCATAAGATATAGGAGCAGAATTAGGCCATTTGGCCCATCGAGTCTGCTCCGCCATTCGTTCATGGCTGATACGTTCCTCATCCCCATTTTCCTGCCTCCCTCCATAATCCTTCAACTCATTACCAATTAAAAAATCTGTCTAGCTCTCCTTAAATTTACTCCCTGTCCAGCAGTACTAGTATTTTGGGGTAGCGAATTCCACACATTCACAACCGTTTGGGAGAAATAGTTTCTCCTCAACTCTGTTTTAAATTTGCTGCTCCTTATCTTGAGGCTATGACCTCTCATCCCAGAATGCCTCATGTCTACTTTATTCATACTTTTTAATCATCTTGTGACCCTCAATTTGATCTTCCCTCATTTTTCTAAATTCCAGAGAGTTTCGGCCTAGATTGTCCAATCTCTCTTCATACAACAAACCCCTTACCTCTGGGATCAACCCCGTGAACCTCCTCTGAACTACCTCCAATGCTACTACATCCTTCTCAAATAAGGGGACCAAAACTGTGCACAATATTCCAGGTAAACTTGTCTTCTGGAGAAGGGGAGAAAATTCAGTTTGTGCTTTACTGGTGCCACTCCCAGTCAGGAAACATGTAACCAGATGGTATGTAGGCTAAATACGTCAAACAGCGATAGTTACAAATCACAAGACAAGTGTAGTTTATTTCAAAGTTGACACAAAAGTGTTTACATTTGTGACAGCAGTTTTACTCAAGGTGAGAAAATACATGAAAAATTATATGAATACACATTTGTCAGATAGATATTAATAGCTAGCTGCATACAATTTACTTAGGACGACAGCAGGCGGAATCTTCTGGTTGCTTCTGCCGCAAGGTCGGGACATCCCGGTCAAGATCCTTTGCATAATCCATGTCCCACCCACTATAATTCCTATGGTGGTCGGGACATAAAAATCCCACCCAGTGAGTTTCTTTGTGTATTGAGTATAGAAGTAAGAAATCATTTTGATACATACAATGTACAGGTAAGTACAATGTTTGGTAGTTACGTGAAAAGCACAAGGGTCAGAATTTTCCAGCCATTCACACCAGCGGGATTTTCCCATCCCGCGGCAGCGAATGGAGATTTGGCTGGCCACCAAGTTCTCCGACTTTGCTGTGTGATGTGAACAGGCAGTAAGATTGTGCCCAAGTTTTTCTTTACTCATTCATTTACTGTACAGAAACATTAAAAGAGACAACGTTTCTTTTTAACAAAGTATGAATTTATTTTGCATTCTCTTTCCATTTTGATTTACATTACTTGGCGTAGCACCTCAGAAAGGTTGGTGAGTTCATTTACTGAATGGGTTTGCGACAACTTTCATTGGTTCACTATCCTAGTATCCTGGCTGAATTAAAGTTTAGACAGCTGCTTGTTATCCGAGGAAAGGATACCTAATGCCAAATTGCATGAACTAAATGTGGTACATATTTATTTACCTTTATCTGCACACACATGCACAGAGACACACACGTGCAGACACACGTACACTCGCAAGCACTCGCGCTTGCACACACACACAGACACAGCTCACACACACATGCAGACACTCTGACACACATATTCTCAAACACACACACACACACACACACTCACTCACTCACTCACTCACAGACTCACTTTCTCTCTCTCTCTCTCTCTCACACACACAAAAGCAGTATAAACTAGTTAACATCAAACATTTCCTTCCTTATGAAAGGAAATAACGAAATGTCAATTACAATTTAATCAAATAAAATTCATTAAAATACCTCTAATTGTCTGTAGTCTACTTAACATTGCCTCCATCAGAGCAAAATCTAGTCTTTTTAATAATGCCACTTCTCAGGCATATATACAAACATACATATTCTGAGATGGCTTTTAATAAAAACATTTTTCTTTTGTGTACAAAGATCCCTTCTAAGTAACATCCCACATTATGAAGACGTACTCAAAAGTCACTGCTTTTGCTTGGGCTGAGGTATTTTCTTCAAGAAAAAAATCCATCCCTTTAATGATTCATCCTGACCTTATCAGTAAATAAGGAGGATTTTAAGAATCAATGAAACTTGAAACATTCACCCAATTGTGTGCTCTTAAAACTTTTTGTTTATTCTTGATGTATAAATGCCATTGTAGTGCTTTCTAATTTTTTGTAATCCATTCATGGGACATGGGTTAGTATTTATTGTCCACTCCCCCTTGCTCCTTGAAATAACTCAGTTATTTCAGACAGCAGTTGAGTCAACCACATTGCTTTGGCTCTGGAGTCACATGTAGGCCATACAAGGTAAAGATGGCAGATTTCCTTCCCTAGAGGACACTGGTGAACCAGATGGGTTTTACTGACAATCGACAATGATTTCATGGTCATTAATAGATTCTTAATTCCAGATATTTTGTATTGAATTCAGATGCCACCATCAGCCATGGCAGGATTCGAACCTAGGTTTCCCAGAACATTAGCTGAGTTCCTGGATTAATAGTCTAGTGATAATACCATTAGGCCATCCCCTCCACAATTCACCCCAATTCAGTTTTATTCTATATTTGTATCCCTAATGACATGACCTATAAATTGCTATGTCTCGTCTATGAATTAGAAAGTAAAGTATGTTGAGATCGTAGGAAGACTGATTTACAACTGCCTCGTGGAGCTGTTAAAGGCAATGGATAGGTATGGTAAGCAGTTGAAAGCTGGTATAACTGCAAACTTGGATTGAAATCTGCAAAAAAAAAGGTTGCTCTGCATAGATTTCCTGCAGCTTCTAGCAGCCCATGTTCATCAGTAGTCGGTCAGATATTTTAGACTAACAGGGTGGCATGGTGACTCATGGTTAGCACTGTTGCCTCCCAGCGCCAGGGACTGCAGTTTGATTCTGACCTCGGGTCACTGTCTGAATGGAATTTGCACGTTCTCTCGGACCTGCATGGGTTTCTTCCGGGTGCTCCAGTTTCCTCCCATAATTCAAAAATGTGCAGGTTAGGTAGATGGGCAACTAACTGTCAAGGGGATTAGTAGGGTAAATGTGTGGAATTATGGACATAGGGCCTAGTTAGGATTGTGGTTGGCACAGACTTGATGGGCTGCATGGCCTCCTTCTGCACTGTAGGGATTCCATGATGCTATGAACGTTTGTGAATGTATTTTGATGGCTGTGTTGATATTGCTGCTGGTTTCCTTCTCCTTTAAATTGTATTGCAGTGTCATCATTAGTCTGACACTGGTTTAAAGACTAAATAAGAATAGAGAAATTAACTTCTTTTGCAGGTTTTTGCTCAATCTGCATTAAATATTCAGGTGAACATTCTGAGCAAATCATTTTTAATGATGTTTTGTGCTACAAAAGGCAGGTCTCAGTAGTCATTTTAACTTTTAGGAAATGGAAAGGCCTTCATTTTCAGTACTTGTACATGCTGGATTGGAGAACATCAGCAAATGCTTGTTTTTCTGTCTTTTGATTTGTTATTGTCATTGTATTGGGATACAGTGAAAAGTATTGTTTGATTTATTATTGTCACATGTACTGGGATACAGTAAAAAATATTGTTTGATTTATTATTGTCACATTTATTGCTATACAGTGAAAAGTATTGTTTGATTTATTCTTGTCACATGTGTTGCTATATAGTGAAAAGTATTGTTTGATTTAGTTCACATGTATTGGGATACAGTGGAAATTACTGTTTCTTATTGCTTTATAGACAAGGCTTACCATTCATTGAGTACGTAGGGGAGAAGAAGCTAGGGGTGTGGAGAAAGATCAATTTAGTATATGATAGGTCTATTCAAAAATCTGAAAGCAGCAGGGATGAAGTTGTTCTTGAGTCTGCTAGTACGTAACCTCAGTTGAAAAGGTGGAAGAGAGAATGTCGGGGTGTGTGGGGTCCTTAATTATGCTGGCTGCTTTTTCGAGGTAGCGGGATTTGTAGACAGAGTCAATGGATGGGGAGCTGGTTTGCGTGATGGACTGGGCTACATTCACAATCCTTTGATCAGGTTACAATGGTGTGATTGGGGCTTGTGACCTCAGGTTCATTATCCTAACCAATACCTCACCAGCTAGTGAAATTCAGGACAGCGTAACATATCTGAATCATCAGTCTTGATTCCAATAACAAATATGGAACACCCAATATTGTTATTCTGTGAGCTAACTGCAGCAGATAGTTATCATACACAGGTTAATTGTCCACCTTTGGGAAAACTGTCTTTAGTTCCAGGGAAGGCATAGTAATCTCTGTTTGGGTTTTGGATTTTAACCAGCTGCCTTTAGCAATGACCTATTTTTGGGGGAGACTGCTTTCTGCAGCAGGGTGTGACTGTAATACTAGCTGCTTCTACTATATCCCTTTCTTCAGTTATTGGGCTATGGATATATCATTCTTTTCCTTTGATCTTACCCACCCCGTGGATCCGGTTTTTAAAGCAGAAGTTCCAATTCCCTTATCTCTCCACTTTGGAATCGCCTCTTCTATACCTCTTTGCTTTGCCCCAGTCACATAGGTAAACACTTACTTTTCTCACTGGTACACTAATTTACATATCTAATTACCCACTCAGACAGTTTCATTTATCAATCCTCTTTCTTTATTTTATCTCAATTTCATTTTTATTAATCTTAATTTTCCTCAGTTGTTGCATTTGATAATAGTTCTCTCTGTGTTATCACCTCATCTCACACCCTTTCCTTCACTTCGCAAAATACTTAAAATATTTGTCTGGAATGAGTTGTGTTGAAGTTACTGAGCTATTTACTGATCAGGCCTTTTGTAGCCTGATATAATAGGACTGAATAAAAGCTTTGGAGGGTTGGTTAGTGAATTAGGTTAGCACGTGGCACAATTGTTAGCACTGTTGCCTCACAGCACCAAGGAACCAGGTTCAATTCTAGCCTCCGTTGACTGTGTGTCTGTGGGTTTCCTCTGGATGCTCTGGTTTCCTCCCATAGTCCAAAAGATGTTTGGACTATGGGAAGTGGATTGGCCTTAGTGTCAGGGTGATTAGCAGGGGAAATACATGGGCTTATGGGGATAGGGCTCGGGTGGGATTGCTGTCATTATAGGCTCGCTGGGCTGAATGGCCTCCTTCTACACTGTAGGGATTTTATTCTACAACATAAGCCATGAATGCTTTAAGTTTTAAGTTTACTTACTAGTGTCACAAGTGGGCTTACAAAGAAAATTACAGCACAGAAACAGGCCCTTTGGTCTTCCAAGCCTACACCGACCATGCTGCCTGACTAAACTAAAACCGCTTACCCTTCCGGGGACCATATCCCTCTATTCCCATCCTATTCATGTATTTGGCCAGACGCCCCTTAAAAGTCACTATTGTATCTGCTTCCACTACCTCCCTCAGCAGCGAGTTCCAGGCACCCACCATCCTCTGCGTAAAAAACTTGCCTCGTACACCTTCTTTAAACTTTGCCCCTTGCACCTTAAACCTATGCCTCCTAATAACTGACTCTTCCACCTTGGGAAAAAGCATCTGACTATCCATTCTGTCCACACCCCTCATAATTTTATAGACTTCTATCAGGTCGCCCCTCAACCTCTGTTGTTCCATTGAGAACAAACCAAGTTTGCTCATAGCTAATGCCCTCCATGCCAGGCAACATTCTGGAAAATCTTTTCTGATACTCTGTCCAAAGGGGATTCCTACACTGACTGCCTGCACCTTCTAGTGGTCACCCATCTATCTGGCTGCACCTTGGATGTGACCAAGTCTCTAAAGCTCCTAACTATAATGCTTTCTGTCACCTTCATGCTACTAAGTGCATCCAACTGCTGCTCCAACCTATCCACGCGTTCTGTAAGGAGCTACAATTGGGTACGCTTCCTGCAGTCATCCGAGACGTTGGAAGCTTCCCGGGTTCCCACATCTCACAAATGTAGCACTCAACCCCACTGACCAACATTTCGAGCACCAGTTAAATTATTTGAGAAAATTTATAAAACCCTTACCTTCACTTTTACCGCCTCACACTGGCCTTTTTGGTTAGAGGAGGAGAGAGGGAGTGTTTCGGGCTTACCGCTCCTTGACACCAGATCTTCCAGTCCCCGCTTCTTGGTAGATGTTACTGGGTTGACTTCTTCCAGGATGCACCAGTGAAGTCCATCAGCCACCTCAATCACTGCATTAATGCTGCAATGAAGTTACTGTGATTAAACCCCTAGTCGCCATACTCGGGTACACTGAGGGAGAACTTAGCACTTAACCAGCACATTTTTCAGACAAGGAAGGAAACCCATGCAGACACGGGAGAACGTACAAACTGCGCTAAAACAGTGACCCGAGCTGGGAATCAAACCCGAATCCCTGGCGCTGTGAGGCAGCGGTGCTTAGGACTATGCTCCCCACCATCAACTCCTTCTCTCCCCTCCCCAGTTACCATGGTGCTGCTGCCCCCCCCCCTCCACAATTTCCTCATTTCCACAACCTGTGTTGTAATACAACCAAGATCAAATTTTGGTTTTGGGATTGTTGTTAGACTGACACGTGAAATTAATTTAGAAAGTCTCAATTCAGTTCTGAGTGAACATGGGCCGAAAGCATGCATATGCTCCCAACTGAACACCGCTTGTCACTCAGAAAACAATCTTAGTGCTTCCAGAAGACTGGACTGAGAAATAGGAAATGTTATGCTTCTGAATTTGAGCTAAGGCACATTGTAAGGAACACAGCACAGTGAATTTCATCTCCAGTCCCAGAAATGCTTGATGATTCCAAAGTAAATAAAAAATATAAATGATTCCAATGATGTATGTGCCATGTTTCCACCAGTATATGTTGCACAGGGTGGCAGAACCCAGGCAAACCAAGAAGGAAGGACAAAATAAATGCTTTAATATATTGTCAAGGAATGTAAAACTCCAAAATTTCCAGAACAAATTTCAATTTTATTAATGCAAGGACATACAGACAAGAAATGTTCCACCTTTATTCTGAAAGCAAAAGTTACATTAGTATTCCACTTCAGGTTAAACCTCGGATATGTGGCATAAATGTTTAACAGACTCCAAAGATTCTGACATCCCACACGCAATCCAATAAATCTAGATTCAAACTAGATTGAACTGTAACACCAGGGAAGACTTTCAAAGATATTTTAATCTGGAGAAGATGTTTCTGAGCTAAAAGTGTATTTAAGATTCCCCATTGTGGCTCAACAACATGCAGTCAAGCCATGGGGCGGTGCGGTGACACAGCAGTTAGCACTGCTGCCTCACAGCACCAGGGACCCAGTTCAGTTCCTGGTCTTGGGTAACTGTCTATGCAGAGTCTGCCCATTCTCCCCATGTCTGAGTGGGTTTCATCCAAGTGCACTGGTTTCCCCCCATTCTCCAAAGACATGTGGGTTAGATGGATTGGCTATGCTGAATTACCTGTTAAGTGTCAGGGGGACTAGCAGGGTGTAAATATGTGAATAATGGGAATAAATTCTGAGTGGGATTTTTGCTGGTGCAGGAGTGATGGGCTGAATGGTCTCCTTTTGCACTGTAGGGATTCTGTGAAGCCATACAGACGGGCGTATTCCAGATCTGTACTGAGTTAGCTCAAAGCTGCGTTATTCCAAAAGGGAGAGAAAATGAAATAGCCAAAATTCCTGTCACCATTAACTACTTGATAGGATGCATATGTTTGTGGTTTCTGGGTAAAATCTGGTCAAAACCTGGCTATGTGGTTGAATACCCTATTGAGATTTGTTGTGAAGCTTGGAGCATTAAGAATGGTCATTTGGAAAAGCTATGTCGGGGCAGACAGCACTCATAGACCATACCCGAGAAGAAGTCCCACATCTCCAAATAAAAAGGGAAGACAAGAACAGAAATAAAAGCCCATTTGAATTGAGTGCAGACTTTGGGATAAATCTGCAAAGTAAAGGTGGCTTTACCAGCCCTTTTCTTCTGGTGCTGAAGCATTTGGAACATGTATTTAAACAGCAACAGTACATCAGAACAGAGACTATCACAGATCACTATATACAGTGTGAAGCATGCAAGTAAGACAGAATTTGGTACTAAAAACAGAATTGTTTCAAACTTTCCATAGATAATTTAGTCTAATATTTTAAAGCACTCCAAACTTAACATGAACAGTGTAATAAAAGAGGAACATTCATATGTATATATATATAAAAAAATAATTTTCCCAAAATCAGAAGGTTTACTGGCACTTGTAAAGAAATTATTTTCTTCCAAAGCATTATTCTATTGAAAATACCAAAGGATTTTATCTGCACACAGCATTTGGTATGTGTTCTACAGCAAGCCACATATTGGAAACCACGTCCAGCACAAGCATTTCTCTGCGGTTTCTCTGAGGGGGAATTACGGTGGCGTGTCTAGTGCGATTTCTCGACTGCAGTTATATTATGGAAGAAGTTACACAGTGATATGCAGCGACAGACCAATTATGGAAATGACTTTCTGTTTTGTAGACAATCATCAGCGAGGGAAAACCCAGTGCTGGGTTTAGACTTGTTTGTCGTACGGGGCGATTAGATTACAACGTTTTTGAGCAAACCTTGAAATAGGAGGCTCATTGAGAATGAAGCCTGCAAGCAAGCGGAACAGAATCCTGAACCATCAATGAGAAAACTCAGTCAGTTAGCTTAAGGAACAGAGTGTGGAAGATCTGATAGGAAACATCCCTGGATCCTTAGAAAAATAATGTTGTGGTAGGATGATGAATGGTGTTTTCATCCTGGGTCCACTTCTTGGATATATATACCCAGAGCTTACACAGTGTCCAAATTTGCAGAAAAATAGCAGGCATAATAAATAGTCGTGAGAATCAGAGAGAGTTAAAACAGGATACAATAATGGAATGGGCAAAGAAGGTGAATGATCAGGAAGTACAGAGGGATTTGGCAGTTTAGGTTCACAAAACATGAAATACAGCTCCTCGAGTGAATAAGGCCATTAAATGATGCTAACAGATCACAGATTTGTGGTAAATTTGATATAAAAGTAGAGTCATAATCATAAAAACTTAGAGAGATCACACTTGGAATATTGGGTGCCTTAGTGGTACAGTGGTTAGCACTGCTACCTCACAGTGCCAGGGACCTGGGTTCAATTCGAACTTCAGTCTCTGTGGCGATTGCACATTCTCCCTGTGTCTGCGTGGGTTTCCTCCATGCGCTCCGGTTTCCTCCCATACTCCAAAGATGTACGGGTTAGATAGATTGACTGTGCTAAGTTGATTCTATTGTCAGGGGGATTAGCAGTGTAAATATGTAGAGTTATGGGAAATAGGGCCTGGGCGGAATTGTGATTGGTGCAGGTTTGATGGGCCGAATGACCTCCTTCTGCACTGTAAGGACTCTATGATTCCATTGTGTACAGTTTTGAAAGGATTAGAAAGGATGCTAAAAGGTACAATGCAGACTGACTAAGATGCTGGCGATTATGAAAATATCCAAATACAAGCTAGATACTGTTAGAACAGAGGAGATGAAGAAACGGTTTGATAGAGATGTTAAAAATCCTATTGGAATTTAAAGTTAGAAAGCCTGTAATGCAACTGTTTAGACGAGGAGATCGATGTATGATTAAACGCAAGAGAGAAGGACATCAGCAGAAATTTGTTTACTCATTTCTAAGGATTGTGAAGCAGTGAGTGGAGTTAGTGAGTGAGGCAAAGTCCTATAACATCTCAGAATAGGATGGTAGGTGAAGGAAGTGAAGTTAGGGACATACAAGATCAAAGCAGACATTGAAATAAGGAATGTAAGATACATGCCAACGTGGGCTGGCAGCACTGAATGATCTATTCCTGTGCCAGCATAATTTTACAAACGGAGGAATGTAACCATATAAATATAGCCTGACTCACAGGGGAAACGCTAAAATGATTACAAATGGGTCTCTGTCATAGGTGTTGGTTTGAATACACTGACAAAATCGTAGTTGAAATGTAATCAAAATATCTAGTTACGTCAATGATGCTTCGCAGAAATGGTATCAGTGTAGCACGCAATTTAGTTATGCATTATCTGTTTTAGTGCAGCTGCTGAATACTGAAAATTCACCGTAGTTGCATTCAATCAATAGTATATTTCCATACCTGGATTTGACATAAGAATGAAATGTTAATGAAATTAAATCTAAATGAAACAACTACATTTTATGGACTAATTTCACTTACTGCCAGCCACTGAGCGCGAGATGTCTATTAGAAGACAATGTCCGGAATTCTTTGGCTGGTCAAAGCCAATGTGACCTTCTGATCCCATTGACTGCACACCCTGCCACGATTGTCCCAGCAGCATAGGGTATAGTCAATGGGAAATCCTATCGCAAGAAGGTGAGAGGATCTCTCCCCTCCCCCCACCACACGATGTCTTGAGCTTTATTATAAGTCACCCACGTTGTTAGCGGGAAATGGTGACCAACTTAGAGAGGCTATAGGGTCATTTTGGCCCATCACTAATCTGTCCTTATTGTGTCAAAGTTAAACGGAAGAAATAGCTGAGAAGTGACCTGTACTGTTTGCAAAATGTGTGTGTGTTGTCACACACATTTTGCAAATTTGCGACACAGTGGCATAATGGTAGCTCTGCTGCCTCACAGCGCTAAGGACCCGTGTTCGATTCCCGGATTGGGTCACTGTCTGTGTGAAGTCTGCACGTTCTCGCCGTGTCTGCGTGTGTTTCCTCCGTGTGCTCCGGTTTCCTCCAACAGTCCAAAGATGTATGTGTTAGGTGGAATTAAGCCGAGTGTCAGGGAGATTAATAGGATAAATATATGGGATTACAGGGATAGGGCCTGAGTGGGATTGCTATCGGTGCAGACTCGATGGGCTGAATAGCCTCCTTCTGCACTAAGAGGTTTCTATGATATAACAATGCAGCTTTTATCTTCAACCACATTAACTGAAATAACCTTTAACAATGTTCTCAATGCTTTGGATGAAGGAAAACATTTTGTTACTGCCATTGAACAGATTTGGAGGGTTTTCAAACTGAACTCAGGGGGAGAGCCAAGGGCCACAGAACAGCAAAGGTTGGAAAGAGAACAGGCCTGGAGATTTTCAGAGGAAGGAAAGGAAGACAGAGGTAAGAGATTCAGTTCTGTGGTCTAGGAAAGATTCAGTTAGAAGCAGTGGTTGATTTCAATAGTATTGATGTCAGGGAGGAAAAGTATTTTCCTCTTGCTGCTTTATCTAAGCAATGCTTTCCCTTAATAATGACTGCACATCTGTTAGGACTGGGAGAGTCATATTTTAACTTCAGTTGTGTTGATTGAAATACCACATTAGGGTTAGGGTTATATAATACCACACATCATTTTCTGGGCAAGAGGAGAGCAAACTGATTCCCAACTTTGTCACAATATTGACAACCAGAACATTTGAGATGAGGAACTAGTGGCCCAATAATGCGTCATGCTCCACTTCAGACTAATTTCTTCGATGCACCTGAATGGTCAAGTTCCCCCACCCTCTATCTCTAGACTGTCTTTTTCTAGGTTCCTCACACTTGTTTACATGTGGTTTACAACTCTTTACTAGTGAACAGTGCTGAACCTTGTAGTTGCCAGACAAAAGGTCAGAAATGAGCCAGTACTTAGCCCAAGTCTAAAATACCAAAAGACGTAGGCCTTTAAGGAAAAGGGCAATAGGATTGTGGGCTAAACATATGGCACAACAAAAGACTTCTTGTTGGGAAAGGCACGTACAACCAGAACTGGTATTCAAACGAATAGCCAATCAGTACCAGTACTGCTGCTGAAACATTGCCAGGTGCTGTGTTTATTAATGCTTAATCAACCCTGCTCCGTACAAACCAAACAGAAGTTAAGTCTCGTGGTTGTGTACGTGCAGCATACATGTGCTTGTGTGCCCTGTGTCTTAAACACACAAACCAAGAGAAATATTCCCCTTTCTTAATTGATAACGTGCACAAAGGCCTCATGCCATGACGTTCTATTGTTAGATTTCCCAAATGCGTATTGTTTGGAAACATACTGTAGGAGTATGTTTCTTCTAACGTAGGCCCAACAAAGAGATACACTTGCACATAGAAACTAGGTGTACAGCACATACAAGTAAGAGATGGTGAGCTGAAATTCGAAAAGTCAGCTTTACTTTTTCTTGTCAGGTTTGTATGGAGCAGAAATCACTGGACTCAAAGAGAATTGAGACCTTTTCTTACTCGTTCATGAACTGTTGGCATAGCTGGCAACTGAGTGACTTATATGGCAAGTGAGAAGTCTCACAACACCAGGTTAAAAGTCCAGTAGGTTTATTTGGAATCACAAGCTTGCGGAGAACTGCTCTTTCGTCAGGTGAGTGAATGAGGTTGTGATTCCAAATGGGCTTTAATCTGGTGTTGTGAGACTTCTCGTTATGCCCATCCCTACACCAACACCAGCATCTCCACACATTTCAGAGAGCAGTTAAAGTCAACCACACGTGGGTCTGGAGAAACATACAGGCCAAACGTGGTAAGGATAGTAAATTTCCTAAAGTGGTGGCTATTTATGACAATCAGTGATTGTTTTTATGGATACCATCATTAAGACTAACTTTCAATTCCAGATTTATTAATTGAATTGAAATTCCATCAGCCGTAGTGGAATTTGAACTGTGTCCTCAGAGCATCAATCTGGGCCTCCGACTTATCAGCCCCATAAGACTGCTACCTCACAGTGTCAGGGACCCACGTTCAATTCCAGCCTTGAGTGACTGTGTGGAGCTTGTACATTCTCCCCCCGTGTCTGTGTGGGTTTCCTCCGGATGCTCCGTTTTCCACCCACACTCCAAAAACGTGTGGGTTAGGTTAATTGGCCATGCTAAATTACTCCCCTAGTGTTGGGGGAATTAGCAGTGTAAATACGTAGGGTTAGAGGGAATAGGGCCTGGATGGGAGTGCAGGCTCGATGGGCCAAATGGCATCCTTCTGCACTGTAGGGATTCTATGATTACTGCTATCCACCATCTCCCCTGTGTTTGTTAGAATGAGAGCATTGAGCTTTAGCACCGTGACAATGAATTCTGTATTGCATACCTCAGATTGTTAGGCTAAGGGCAGTCCCTATTATTTTAAATGCAGTGTAGTAAGGAAATTCAACTGTATCGCCCCCATTGAGAATCCTTTCAGATATAAGCACTACATCTCAGGAAGGATGTATCAGCCGTGAAGTGAGTATAGCACAAATTCACCAGAATGCCACAAGTGCTAAAGTGATTAAATTCAGGGACAGTTTGCATAGACTTAAGCTTGTATTCCCTCGGATATAGGAGATTAAGAGGTGAGCTCATTAATGTGTTTAAGTTGATTAAAGGATTTGATAGATGGGATTGAAACTATTTCATCTGGTGGAGGAGTCTAGATCAAGGGAACTGAACCTAAAAATGAAGAGAGAGACTCTTCTCTGATGATGTTACAAAAAGTAGGTGAAATCTGGAATCTGTTCCATTTTGTTTGATTAAAACGAGTCCTGGAATGTACGCCTGCACTAGGTAAACAGTTGCTCAAAAGGAGGTTTGCCACATGATTTCCACATATTAATCAGTAACAATGACAAGACAAACACAAGGCAGAAAACTAGTCGAGAGGGAGAGAAGGTTAGAGATCAAGTCGTTCTCTGTGACCCTTCAACGTTGCTTGGCAGCTATGCGGCATTAATGGACCTGAGGGCTAGTTGCACAAGAAATGGTGCTGGTTACTTTAAAGAAACATCGGAGAACTAAAAACAAAACAAAATCCGAGAACGATGCAGTCTCTTTTCCATTTACAGTTCACCCTATCTGTCTGGACAGTGTCTCATCTTCAAGCTGGGTGTAACTGAGCATCCTTTGGATATTAACAATTACTGCTACCAACCCTCATGTGTCCTCCTCCTAGTTTTCTTTTGTATTTACACTCCATTGCTTTGGAGCTATTTTAATTCCACTCCTGCCTATCACATGCTTGACCTTTACACAATCTAAACTCCCTACATCTCTCTTCTGGTGACTGAATTCATTTGCTGCATCCTTGTGTAAAAATTGCTTATTTCTACCAATATGTCTTGTCTTTTTGTTTTGCTCAGGCCTGTAAAAGAACGACTGCATCAGTTTTGTTGAGAAGTTCCACTCAAACGACAGTTTGCCTTTCCCTGTTCAGACACTCTGTGTATTTTCTTTGTTTCTCATTTATTCGTATGGTTTCCTATTTGGTATGTTTAAAAACAGCTCTTCAGATCTGGAACTCGCGTAGTAGCAAGACTTTCAATTAAAGTTCATCAGTCACAAGTAGGCTCACATTAACGCTGCAGTGAAGTTACTGTGAAAATCCCCTAGTCGCCACACTCAGGCGCCTGTTCGGATACGCTGAGGGAGAATTTAGCACCTAAACCAGCATGTGGGAGGAAACCGGAACCCCTGGAGGAAAGCCACGCAGACACAGGGAGAACATGCAAACTCCACACAGACAGTGACCCAAGGCCGGGTATTGAACCCCCGAGTCCCTGGTGCTGTGAGGCAGCAGTGCTACTGTGCCACCGTGCTGTCCACAGATTATTATATTAACTTCTACAAAAACAATTGTGTTTTACTTTACAGAAATTAAAGAAAGGACAGCGAGCTTTTATTGTCTCTCGGGTCTCAATACATCCGTAAAAAATCCTAACAATGGAGTTCAAAAAGTTAAAACCCAGACTTGGGCAAGGTTAATTTTTATATCTGAGCCATCTTAAATAGTTCATGGACATCTTGTAAAGAACCACTGAGATATACATTTAACAACCCCCAACACCTGCTCCTGCCAAAATACATAATTTGCATATACAGAAACTGAGGAACAAAGGTTAGGTAATGACTGTATTGTTTTAAACCATCTGTCTCTCACCACAAAGTGTAGAAAAATGATGCCTAGAATCAGCGGTCAGCAGCATTGAAATGAATGACCGTTGTAGTGTGCTGTTGTCAAGTGTTTTGTCACTCTCTTCTCACAGCACTTGAGAAAGGAAGAAAGCTGATTTCTGGGGATGCCACGTGGACTTGGTACTAAAGCTACCGCATGTAGAACAGTATTGATGTGTTCAGATAAGTCTCCATTAAGATCAGGGAATGCTCTTTTCTTCCAAATATACAAAAAAACAGAAATGATCAAAAAGGAGTGAGGACATCAAAATGGAATAATAACACAGTATTCTGTCATTTAATCACCTCTGTTGTACTCCTTTTATATTACAATGACATGATGTCCAATATCTTTTACTCACAGGTTGTGAAATGTAGGCAGTGATAATGTTCCATTTTACAGTGTAAGAGATCTCTTTCCTTTCAGTGCTGTAGTCTCCCTACATTGCACGCTTAGATTCTTTTGTGCTTTTATTTAGTAATGATCAGAATTTTTTCGTTTTTGTGTGTGTTCTATTCAACCACTCTGAAGTCAGTGTGTCCGTCTTTTTCTTCTACCAAAGGTGAATCCGGGAAAGCCACTGTATTCAAGAAGGAGATTTTCCAAGTTCCCTTTTATCCTTGTTTCTTCAGCTTCCTGTACAAGGCATTTGATTCCCAGGGATCTCACAGTCCTCACTTCTGACAGCAAAGGTGGAGAATAATCCTCAACATTACTGAGTCGAATTAAAAAAAACTTCTGCAATTATGGCTAATTGCCGCGTCAAAGTCTCTCTCTCTCACCTTGTGCCTTCAAATGCCTTGAAATCCGTTCAAGATTTGTGGCATGAGCAGCTAAAGATTACCCTGCGGATTCTTTGAACCAACCATTGGTGGTCGTTAGAGAATTCCCTAATATCTGCTTTCTTCTAGCTTCCAACCTGGTCCATATCGCAGTGATTTAGAATGCTAAAGGTGCGGGATGACATTTTACAATGGGTCGGGGTGGGGTGGGATCTCCTACCAGCGCTGTCCACGCACACATCTGCAAATAAGTTTCCACTGCCAGCGAGTGCAAAGCTGTGAGCCCTCTTGGCAAGTGAAGATGGAGCAAGGTATAGAGTGGTGGTGTCACTGTGTGTGTGTGTGTGTGTGTGCGCGCGCGCGTGTGTGTGTGTGCGTGCACGTGTGTGTGTGTAAAAAAAGAAAAGGGAAGATCAGTTGTTCTCAAACAAGGAGAGAAGGTCATCGTTACTGTTGTTTGGCATGTCTGGAGGTCCAAGGTAGGACAGCAGTTCATCTGGGTTTGTGATCTCTGGTAGAAGCTAGGAAACAAAGAAAAGTGTTAAGACCAAATCTGATTTTATTCTTTACAATATGTGAACTGAATTTGACGATGGAGTTAAAAAATATTTGCAATTACTCAGCTGGAGACTGGCCATGCTAAATTGCCCCTTAGTATCCAAAGATGTGTAGGGGTTAGGGGGATTAGCGGGGTAAATACTTGGTTACAGGAACAGATTCTCCCTTGGTGTCAAGGGCTTTACGTGAAGTTACAAGGCTAGGACCTGGGTGGGATTGTTGTCAGTGCAGGCTCGATGGGCCGAATGACCTCCCTCTGCACTGTAAGGGTTCTGTGAAAGAATAAATTCTAGCCTTATAATTCATGCTTAGCGTGTACTACTTTGCAGCGAGTAATAAAGCCCATTATTTAAATGACTAAAGGATATGATTATAATCTTTCTTCTTTTATATTCTCAAATATATTAGGCCAAAGCTTCCAGTCAGTCTTTGAGACCCCTTTCGTCTGCCACTGATCAGATAGAAAACTGACCTGGGTAAAGTTGCTCCATACAACCTCCCAGTGGGGGATGCTGTGGAAGTCCTTCAGCACGGGAAACCAGGATGAGACATCAGTGAAGACAATGCCACCCCCACCCCCTCAACCCCAGAGCCTCCGAGCATGAGAAGGAGGGGTGCAAGAGAGAGTGAGGGCGAACGCGAGGGGACGGGCCAGGGCAAACGCGAGGGGACGGGCCAGGGCAAACGCGAGGGGACGGGCCAGGGCAAACGCGAGGGGACGGGCCAGGGCAAACGCGAGGGGACGGGCCAGGGCAAACGCGAGGGGACGGGCCAGGGCAAACGCGAGGGGACGGGCAAATGTATGAGAGGGAATGGGTGAACACATGAGCGTGCATGAAGGGACGGTGAGCATGTGCGTGGGACGAAGGAGGGGGCACACGAGATGGGAGGGAGTGGGGTGGCAACTCTGAGAGGAGATTGCGAGAGAGAGAGATGAGTGTTTCCGATATGAGTATTAGATTTCTAGTCTCTCGGAGGAGAAGCTTTCCTCCTATTAAAAATGACAAATGCTAAGACAATATTTTTAAAATTAGAAAACATTTTAGATTAGCCACTTCTAAAATGGATACTATTTCCAAGGTAAATGTTAAGGAAATGTGGGAGGGTGGCTTTCTCAGAGTTTCATGTGAGAGGCCATGTAGCCAGTGAATGTATTTGCGATTATGTGCCTCTTCCTCACTGATATCAGGAAGGAGATGGTGCTGTAGAAGTATTATCACTTAATGAGTTATCTAGAAATGCAGGGTCATGCTCTGGGATCCTGGTTTGAATCCTACCAGGACAGATAGTGCAATTTGTATTTCAATGAACATCTGGAGTTAAAAGCTTAATGGTGAACATGAAAACGATTGTCATAAAATCCCATCAGGTTCATACGTGCCCTGTTTTGACCCAGAGTGCACTGACCACCAGTTAGAATGCCACCATCATCCAATATCTTACTGCATTTCTAAAGAAGGATTCACTGTCTACTAACACTTGGCTTTCTAGCATGCTCAGAAGAGGGAGAGAGGTTAATTAGAACAGAGTGACTTAGTCTGCTAAGTGATTTTAACTGTTGGTAGACAGGTTAATATTGGCTCTACATTCTCAGCTGCTGACCTCTGTATCATTTTTGTTTCAAGATGACAAGCTTCACAGAGGTAAAGCAGCAGCTCCGATAATTACAAACTTACTCTGTTGTACATTTCTATATTTTACCAGTCAGATGCTAATATTTCTAATTTCATAAAAATCCTGTAGTGCAGGAGGCCATCTGCATTAACAACAATCCCATCCAGGCCCTATCCCCACAACTCAACATATTTACCCTGCTACTAAGGGGCAATTTAGCATGGCCAATCCATCTAACCACACATCTTTGGACACTAAGGAGCAATTTAGCATGGCCAATCCACCTAACCTGCACATCTTTGGACTGTGGGAGGAAACTGGAGTACCTGGAAGAAACCCATGCAGACACGGGGAGAACGTGCAAACTCCACACAGACAGTGAACCGAGGATGGAATTGAACCCAGGTCCCTGGCGCTGTGAGGCAGCAGTGCTAACCGCTGTGCAGTTTCTTCAGCAAAAATATGCAAAGACTTTAAACGCCTTGGCTGAGGGACAGGCACCATTTTTTTTCACTGCAACAGTAACCAGAGAACATTTCTTGTGACTGGTTTCAAATACTTCCTTATTTGCTATTCAATATTCATAACTTACTGGACATGGAAACGCCTACATAATCTCCACTTTATTGAAAACTGCTCACTAGTGACATATATTACTACACAGTTAACGCTTTTTAAACCCAGCACTTGTCCATTTTCATCCCTCCTTTTCTAGGTGAAGCCATTCACATTCCCTGAAAAGTAATCATGTCCTTCAGATAGGATCTAACCCAGGCTTTATATAATTGCTGTATCCCTCGAGGTGAAGGACATTTTGGTAATCCCTTTTTTAACCTCTCCCAGTTTTGAATCTTCCCTTGGACTCCCCGCCCCGCCCCGCCCCTACCAAGCCAGAACGAGAGTTCCAAATTTCCAATTACTTTTTTGGGTGCTTCCTGACATCACTGAAAGAAATCACAGAAACACAACAGTGCAGAAGAAGGCCATTCGGCCCATCGAGTCTGCATCGACAACAATCCCACCCAGGACCTATACCCATAACCCCACATATTTACCCTGCTAATCCCTCTAACCTACGCATCCCGGGACACTGAGGGGCAATTTAGCATGGCCAACGCACCTAACATGCACATCTTTGGACTGTGGGAGGAAACCAGAGCATCCCGAGGAAACCCATGCAGAACGTGCAGACTCCACACAGACAGTGACTGGAACCAGGAATTGAACCCAAGTCCCTGATGCTGTGAGGCACTAGTGCTAACCACTGTGCCAACATGCTTCCCTAAAAACTTCTGAAACACTGGCTCTAACTTTTAGGCTGTGCTTCTTTGTTTTGAATTAGCCCCACAGAGGAAATACGCTCTCTGGATCTAAACTCTGTGAAATTTGGTATCAAATTTGGACGGCATGGTGGCACAGTGGTTAGCACTACTGCTTTACAGCTCCTGGGACCTGGGTTCAATTCCCGGCTCCGTACTGTCTGTATGGAGTTTGCACATTCTCCTTGTGTCTACGTGGATTTCCTCCGGGTGCTCTGGTTTCCTCCCACATCCAAAGATGTGCTGGTTAGGTTGATTGGCCATGCTAAAATTGCCCCTTAGTGTCCTGGGATGCATAGGTTAGAGGGATTAGCGGATAAATGTGTAGAGATATGGGAGGGTAGACCTAGGGGGGATTGTGATCAGTGCAGACTCAATGGGCCTTTCTGAAATTTAGGATTCTATGATCTATGAACTCTTTCAGTCATCTTAAAGCACATTCATTATCTCTTCATCTTCTAAACTTAGGACATACAAACCTAATTGGTGAGATACGTTCTCACGGTTAAGATTTTAATTCCCTAATTCATTTCGGTGAATCCCTGCCGCATCTTGTTCAGAACTAACAAATAGAATCCTACAGTGCAGAAAGAGGCCATCGTGTCTACACCATCCACAGTC
Source organism: Sphyrna mokarran (assembly GCA_024679065.1). Taxonomy (NCBI): domain Eukaryota; kingdom Metazoa; phylum Chordata; class Chondrichthyes; order Carcharhiniformes; family Carcharhinidae; genus Sphyrna; species Sphyrna mokarran. Next base: position 24,776,015 of record JAGIQG010000031.1, on the reverse strand, counting down.
CCACCCAGCTGCTATTTCCGTGCAATTACCCTGCTAATCCCGCTGATGCTAAGGGGCAATTTAGCATGGCCAATCCACGTAACCAGCACATCTTTCAGATTGTGGGAGGAAACCCTCACAGACACAGGGGAGAGCATGCAGATTCCACACAGACAGCGACCCACACTAGGAACTGAACCTGGGTCCCTGGCACTGTGAGGCAGCAGTGTTAACCACTGTGCCGTCCTTGCTGAAGTGTTGTCCAAACTGAGTGCAGTACTTCAGATGGGATCTAACCTGGGCTTTATATAATTGCTACGTCCATCGAGGTGAAGGACATTTTAGTAATCTCTTTTTAAATACTCACTGTCTTTGTATACATAGATGCTAAAACTCTCTGATCTTACAAAGTTCCTGCTTTCTCATCATTTAAAAACACTTTGGTTTACTTTCTTTGGCCTGAAGTGAATGAATATACATTTCTACATTTCCCATTGCCATTTTGTGCTCTCATCCACACTATTCACTGTGCTACCTAACCTACTATTGTCAATAAACTTGCATACATGGCTGTCTGTTTTTTTGTCTAAGTCATGCATAAATATAATGAAAGGCTGAAGTCCCAGTACCGATTCCCAAGAGAACGACTGCCAATATGAGTGTGTACTCATTATCTTTACTCTGTCCCCTACCTCTTAACCAATGTCAATAGGTTATTTCCAATCGCATGAATTTTCATTTTTGATCATAGAATTCCTACACTGCAGGAGGAGGCCATTTGGTCCATTAAATTTTCACCAACTCTCTGACAGAGTGCCGCACCCAGGTCCTCTCCCACCCTATTCCTGTAACCCTGGACATTCACCATGGCTAATCCATTGAACTTACACAATTTGGGACACTGAGGGTCAATTTAGCATGGCCAACCTACCTAAGTGGACAATAAGTGCCAATTTGGCTAACCTGCAATCTTTGGACACTAAGAAGCAATTTAGCATGGTCAATCCACCCAACCTACACATCTTTGGACACTATGGCCATGCTAAATTGCCCCTTAGTGTCCAAAGATGTGCAGGTTGGGTGGATTGGCCATGCTAAATTGCCCCTTAGTGTCCAAAGATGTGCAGGTTGGGTGGATAGGGGCAATTTAGCATGGCCAATCCACCCAACCTGCACATCTTTGGACACTAAGGGGCAATTTAGCATGGCCAATCCACCCAACCTACACATCTTTGGACACTAAGGGGCAATTTATCATGGCCAATCCACCCAATCTACACATCTTTAGACTGTTGGAGGAAAAGTGACCACCCGAGGAAACCCACGTAGACACAGGGAGAATGTGCAAACTCCACACAGAGAGTCTCCAAGGATGGAATTGAACCTGGGTCCCTGCAACACGAGGCAGCAGTGCTAACCATTGTGCCACCGTCTGGTCTCGTCTGTTGCGGGGCCCATTATGAGTGAGAACAGAAAATTTGTCGTCGCAGCGAAAACTCCCATTGGCCAAAGTTCCTCGATCTTGCTCACTGTTGGGATTCTCCAGTCCCACTGCTATTGAATGAAGATTTGGCAGGATGCCAACTTCTCTGTTCTCAGAGGCTGCCACAATGGGATGTGAAAGACCAGAGAATTCAGACCATTAACTTTCAGCGGCACTGGAAAATCCCAGCTGCTAGCAGAGACTTTGGCCAATGTTTCAAAAAAACTGTCTCAAGTTTGGTCAAAGAAGTTTTCTGCCTTTGGGACTGATGCTGTCCTATTTCTCCCAGACGATGTGAAAATTAGATTCGCTCTCATTATAACCAGTCCACCTTTGCAACAAACCTTCTTTCGAAAATGTTTTGCTGCATGGATCCCAAGTGGACCTTCATCTTATAAGAATCAAAATAGGATTGAGAGACACTATTCAATTGTGATTTTTTTTTTCTTCTTGCTTAGTTCCTAGCAGCATAGCTCTACTCCTGATTGATTAACATTAGAGGAAACAAGAATGAGATAGAGAATCTGGTGAACTGGTGTGACAGTAATCTTTCCCCCAATGTCAACAAAGGGAGAACACTGTCATTGACTTCAGAAAGTATAACGGAGAACATGCCCCTGTCTAAAAACTTGAAGCTGTCAAGTTTCTGCTAAAGTTAAATATGTTGCTGGAAGGAGGAGGAAGGAGAAAGGGTTGAAATCTCCAAGTTTTTAGGTGCCCAGATCATCAACCACCAATTCTGGCCTCCCCATGCCAACACTATAGTTAAGAAAGCCCACCAATGCTTCTACTTTTTCAGAAGACTAAGGAAATTTGCCATGCCAGCTATGGCTCTCATCAATTTTTATAAATGAACCATAGAAAGCATTCTGGTCGTATCTTAGCTTGGTATGGCTCCTGCTCTGCCTAAGACTATAAGAAACTATAAAAGTTTGTGAATGTCGCCCAGTCCATCACCCAAACCAATCTCCCATCTATTGACTCTGTCTACACTTCCCTTGGGAAAGCAGTCAACATAATCAAGAACCCCACACTAAACCCTAAACATACTCTCTCCCACCTTCTTCCATCACGAAAAACCTGAGGTCACGTATTAAGAACAGCTTCTTCCCTGCTACTGTCAGACTTTTGAATGGACCTACCTCACACTAAGTTGATATTTCGCTACACCCTGATTATGACTGTAACACCACATTCTGTACTCTCTCTACTTCTCTGTGAATGATCTGCTTTGTCTGTACAGCGCACAAGTAACAATACTTTTCATTGTATATTAATATATGTGACAATAACAAATCAAAATCAAGTCAACTTAAATCAACAATCAAACTGAGACCTAGGGCTTCAGGAAACTCAACCACCAGAACTCTTCTAGTCCTGACCCTGTCTGCTTCGCCATGCTATTTTCAAATGCAGACTTCTTGATTGGGCTGGAGCTGAGTTTGGCATCGCAAGGAAGCGAGAATTGACTCTGAAGTGGAATCCTCAAAGGTAAACAAGAACTGTGGTGCATTTGCCATTGCCTTGCAGAATAAAGGAGGCAGGAGAATAGAGGGCTAGCAGCCTCCTGATGTAGGAAAGGGTAGTAAAGAAACGCTCCCCCCACCACCACCACCCCCCGCCCAGCAACATATTTTACTTAAGCAGAAACGTAATTACATGGCTGTAATGTGCAACATATTGTTTGCCTTTTACTGGTCTGTGATTTGAAAACTATTCTCTAGCCCTTCCCAGCCTGTGAACAGGAGCGGCATGGCAGCACAGTGATATTCCCGTCACCCAGATGGTCCTATTCACTTAAAAGCAGCTGTCAGTATATATGAACAAGGAGGAGTAGGACATTCAGTCCCTCCAGCCTGCTGCACCACTTTATAAAGGTCAGGGCCGAATGGATATTACCTTCAAATCAGCACTCTGCCTAGTTCAGATAATCCTATCACCCCCGCCCTTGCTTACCAAGAATCTTATCATCTCTGCCTTACAAAGACCACTCTCCCCACATCTTCAGCTGTCACAGTTTACTTTCTGATTTCAGCTTCTCTGCCATTCTCTCTGGGCGCTGCCATTAGCACCTTTTAGCTTTTCCATTTGTTTTTGTGGCTATGACTCATCGGTCATTCTCCCACTGTCCAAAGATGTGCGGGTTAGGTGGATTGGCCATACTAAATTGACCCTTAGTATCAGAGGCATTGGCAGGGTAAATGTATGGGGTTATGGGAATAGGTCCTGGCTGGGATTGAGTTCGGTACAGACTCGATGGACCAAATGGCCTCTTGTACTGTCGGGATTCTATGATTCCCTCACCCAGCAGTATAAATATCTTCCACTTTCTACGCCTTTTAGCTTTGACAAATGCTCATCTGGACTCGGAACGTCAGCTCTTTTCTCTCCTTACAGACGCTGCCAGACCTGCTGAGATTTTCCAGCATTTTCTCTTTTGGTTTCAGATTCCGGCATCCGCAGTATTTTGCTTTTATCTCATCATCTCCATCTCAATTGAGCCATGATGCGGAGCTGCCAGTGTTGGACTGGGGTGGGCACAATAAAAAGTCTCACAACACTAGGTTTAAGTCCAACAGGTTTATTTGGAATCACGAGCTTTCAGAGTGCTGTCCCTTCATCAGGTGAGTGGAGCAACTCCTTACTGTTAAATGAGCAACTTCTTATTTTTAAACAGGGATTCTTAGTTTTAGATTCTCTCAAGGAGGAAAGATTCTCTCTACCCTGACAATACCCTTACAATCAAGTCACCTCTTAGTCTTCTAAACTCCACTGGATATAAACCTAACCTGTCTAACATTTCCTCATAAGACAATTCACCCATTCCAGGTATTACTCTGATAAATCTTCTCTGGACTGCTTCTAACACATCAATATCTTCCCTTAAATTACAGATCATTTTTGAAAAACAAAGCCACACTTACTTCCAGAGAAGGTTCTGGGACGTCAGCTGCTCCTTGGCCACTTGCCTGACCTTCCATCACTGAGGAGGGGTTGAAGGACAATTCGCCGTGTGAATGGGCCCCAGCGCCTGCCTGCTGCATTTGCCGCGGGTGCTGGGAGGGGCTTCGGTGATGCAGTGCCTGACCCGGTTGGGTGCCAAGGTGAGGGGCATGGACACCTTGCTGCAGAGTAGTGTGCGACTGATCCATTGTTCCTGAATGAGGGATCTAAGGATAGAAACAAAGTGCGATCAAACAATGGGACAACCACAAGCTGGTGAACCTTTCCTGGGCTAAATATATATTAGTCATTGGCATACTGCATAATTCCATCCACCCCCTTGACATTATATACCCTGTAGACTATAGCACTCATTACATTGTCGTTTGTGGATCATTACCCTCCAGAATCATAAGGGGGGAATACGCAGTTTATACGTTTGGAAAATGCTGCAAACATCAGACGTGAAATTGGGGTGAAAATATAGGTTCATTAATATGGTATGATTTATCTGTATAGCGTGCAAGAAACAATATTTTTCACTGTATTCCAATACACATGACAATAATAATGAAAAATCAAATGCCCCTGGCTCACCTCAATCTTCTTTCTCCAGTGATATTTTGTTAAGATATCAGAGGTCGATTCCCCAGACAAGGAGAGATAAGGAGTGATAGTCAAGAAGTTACGGACCAACAGCCTGTGGATGTCCACTATTGAAAACGAGGAATTGCAGGCTCACAATATTACTACTTGGCCTTTTGGGATCGCAATGCCTGTTTTATAACAGGACATGGGAGTTCGGGTTTCACTTAATCTTCCATATTGTTGAATTTGCAAAAAATTCACTGTTCTTTGATTGTATAAGGTGTACCAAGGTAGAACTTACACAGTTAATGATAGGGCCCTGAGGAGTGTTGTCAGACAGAGAGACCTGGGGGTGCAGATATATATTTCCTTGAAAGAGGCATCACAGGATGGTGAAGGAGGAATTTGGCACACATGACTTCATCGGTCATTGAGTACAGGGATGTTATGTTATCGTAGAATCCTGTAGCTCAGGAGGCTGCCATTTGGCCCATCGAGTCTGCGCCAACCACAATCCCAGCCAGGTAATATCCCCATAACCCCATGCTCCCTGACACTAGCATGCCAATCCACCTCACCTGCATATCTCTGGACTGAGAGAGGAAACCGGAGCATCCGGAGAAACCCACACAAACATGGGGAGAATGTGCAAACTCCACGCAGACATTGATCAAAGCCGGGAATCGAACCCAGGTCCCTAGCACTGTGAGCCAGCAGTGCTAATACTGCCAGCGTGCTGCCCCACAACGTACAAGACAGTAGTGGTAGAGGCGAACTCGCTGGGGTCTTTGAAGAGACTTCTGGATGAGTACATGGGATTTAATGGGATTGGGAGTTACAGATAGATCTATGGCCTGGTAGGTATAGATACGATCGGCACAACTTGTGGGCCAAAGGGCCTGTTTGTGCTGTAGTGTTCTATGTTCTAAGACATTGGTAAGGCCATATTTGGAATACTGTGTACAGTTCTGGTCACCCTGCTATAGAAAGTTATTAAATCGGAAAGGGTGCAAAGAAGATTTACAAGTATGTTACCAGGACTGGAAAGTTTGGTTAATGGATAAGGTGGGACATTTCCCCTGGAGCATAGGAGGATGAGGGGTGACTTTATAGAGGTTTATAAAATTATAAGGGGCCTGGATAAGGTGAATAGCCGAGGTCTTATCCCCAGGAGTGCAAAACTAGAGGGCATAGGTTAAAGGTGAGAGGGCAAAGAGCACCTGAGGGGCAAATTTTGTTGCCAGGGGAGGTGGTAGAGGCAGGTACAATGACATCATTTAAAAGACATTTGGACAGGTACATGGATGGGAAAGGTTTAGAGGGATAGGGGCCCAAACGCAAATAAATGAGACTTGTTCAGTTTAGAAAACCTGGTCAGCAAGGACAAGTTGGGACGAAGGGCCTGTTTCCGTGCTGGATATTGCTACGATTCTAAAAATGTTTGACCACCATTCCCGTTATGAGTTGCTGATTTCGGGGGAATGAATTGTAACAGTGAATTTGACAGATGTCTTTCATGCTGGAATCAACAGCCATAAGTGGAAGAATAAAACCTGACTGGTGTAGGGAGCCCCTTGAACCTCGCCTCTCCCCCTAAACAATTCTGGTGACTGATTTTGTATCATTTTGACAAACCCATTCTGATATAAAGCGCTGATATTAATACCAGAAAATATTTCAATCCTCTTGTGATGCTTTTCTTCGAAGGCTGGATCTCAGAAAGCAAGAGGCAACTCTCCTCTTTTGTGGACAGGCATGGCGGCACAATGGTTAGCGCTGCTGACCCTGGTTCAAATCCCGACTTGGGACACTGTGCAGAGTCTGCACGTTCCCCTCGAGTCCGCATGGGTTTCATCCGGGCGCTCCAGTTTCCTCCCACAGTCCGAAAGCTGACTATAGATGTGCAGGTTAGGTGGATTAGTTATGCTAAATTGCCCCTTAACATCAGTGGGTCAGCTAGGGTAAACGCATGGGGTTACTTGAATCGGGCCCAGCTGGGATTGTGGTCAGTGCAAACTCAATGGACTGAATGGCCTCCTTCTGCATTGTAGGGATTCTATGATTCGAACCAATTCTGTACCTAACCTCAAAATACTGTCTGAAATGGAAAAGATTCCCTGCATTAGCATCAAGGTCCCCCCTGCGCGTAGGATTTACGATTTAAAAAAAGCTTGTTGGCAACACCCTTTGCTAATTTTGGAGATGAAATCCAAGATCAGATGGTGATGGGAAGTAGAAAACAGCTGGGGAATTTCAAACCCAGACTGCAGATCTCTGCCAAGATCATAAATCAGCTTGGGTTTCACCTCTTGACTGCAGGCAACTTTCTAATGCCACGGTATTGGAGAAAGAGGGAGTAAGAATGAATTTAGAAGAGTCACTGGCTCGGGGATGATGTTACTGCATTTATTCTGCAGCAACAAACTCACCGACTCACTGCTTCGAATACAGGAAAACCCTGTGAATGAGAAGGAGCCAGGGCCAGGTTGACACGCTTTGGTGGAGGAGAGAAAAGGTGGGAATGCTGGGTGGGGGGGGGTGCTATAAAGTGGACAGTGCAAGGAAGAGGAGCAATATGGAGGGGGACTCCGATAGACACTATGATGACACAGTAGTTCGCACTGCTGCTTCACAGCGCTAGGGACTCGGATTCGATTCCCGGCTCAGGTCACCGTCTGAGCAGAGTCTGAACATTCTTCCCCGTGTCTACATGGATTTCTTCTGGGTGCTCCGATTTCCTCCTACTGTCCAAAAAAAAAACCCCCCCGTTGGTTAGGTACTAAGTTCTCCCTCAGTGTACCCGAGCCCTGGAATGTGGCGACCAGGAGATTTTCACAGTAACTTCATTGCCGTGTTAATGTAATCCTTACGTGTGACACTAATAAATAAGCTTAACCTTCAACATTTGAATTGGCCCGTGGGGGACAGGGCACCTCACTTATCCTGGGTAAAATGCCTGTGGGGTGGAGGGAGGTTGTGGGCACATGATGGACACCGATCTGATATAAAGTACTGATATTTTTATTAAAATATCTCAATCCTTTTGTGATGCTTTTCCTCTAAGATTGGATCTTGGGAAGTCAGAGGCGACCCTGCTGTTTTGTAAACCAATTCTGTGCCTAACCTCAGAATGCTGGCACCGTTGTCAAGATGAGAATTTTACATTCCGCCCACTCCGCCCCCCCCCCCCCCCCCCAAAAAAACCGCCCTGCCTCGAGGGTCTGCATGATGCAACCCAGTCCAGAATCTGCTCACAATTCGGACTCTGCATGAAGAGACAGGTTCGCCTCTGACCTACAGTATTTCCAAGTGGAAAAGACTTGTGACTGTTTCTGATCGTTGACCCTCTGTCAAAACGCCAAATGCAGACTCTTGCTGAATGAGAATGTCAGAAGCAGCTGCCTTACTGTTGCCAGCTCGATTTCCCTCAGAATTTTTTTTCTTTTTCCTTTGGCGTGGGTTTCATTAGCAGGGCCAGCATTCGTCAGCAATCCTTAATTGCCCCGATCGACCGAGTGATTGTTGTTCCATTCCAGATCACGCAGCAACCATGAACACAGCTCAGGTGGGCTGGATTTGGATCACAGGCTAATGTTTGACATCCTGTTTCTAAACTGACAGAATCATAGAATCCCTACAGTGCAGAATGAGGCTATTCGGCCCACCGAGTCTGCACTGACAACAATCCCACCAAGGCCCTATCTTCATATCTCCATGTATATACTCAGCTAATCCACCTGATACTAAGGGGCAATTTAGCATGGCCAATCCACCTAACCCCACATCTTTGGACACTGAAGGACAATTTAGCACGGCCCATCCACCTAACCCCACATCTTTGGACACTAAAGGACAATTTAGCATGGCCAATCCACCTAACCCGCACATCTTTGGACACTGAAGGACAATTTAGCACGGCCCATCCACCTAACCCCACATCTTTGGACACTAAGAGACAATTTAGCATGGCCAATCCACCTAACCCCACATCTTTGGACACTAAAGGACAATTTAGCATGGCCAATCCACCTAACCCGCACATCTTTGGACACTGAGGAGCAATTTAGCATGGTCAATCCACCTAACCCGCACATCTTTGGACACTGAGGAGCAATTTAGCATGGCCAATCCACCTAACTTATGCATGTTTGGACACTAAGAAGCAATTTAGCATGGTCAATGCACCTAACTTACAAATCTTTGGACACTAATGGACAATTTAGCATGGCCAATGCACCTAACCATCCCATCTTTGGACACTAAGGAACAATTTAGCATGGCTTAACCTCGGGACTTAATGGTTTGAGCTATTATAAAAATCATCATAGAAACCCTGCAGTGCAGAAGGAGGCCAATTGGTCCAACGAGTCTGCACCGACCACAATCCCACCCAGGGCCTACCCCCCTATATTCCTACATATTTATCTTCTAATCCCTCTAACCTATGCATCTCACATTGCCAAGGGGCAATTTTTAGCATCGCCAATCGACCTAACCTGCAGATCTTTGGACTGTGGGAGGAAACCCATGCAGACATGAGGAGAATGTGCAAACTCCACACAGACAGTGAGCCAAGCTGGTAATTGAACAAAGGTCCCTGGAGCTGTGAAGCAGCAGTGCTCAACACTGTGTCACATGTGCACTTTGATACTCCTAAGCAACACCACGGATTCCAGCAGAGCTGGCTGCAGGATTCTGAGCTGCTGGTATCTTGAGTCAGCTGCTTTCTACCGTGAACGGGTCAAGTTGCTCAGATGTGAATATCCTGGACTTCAACAAACCTACAGGCCAGATAGAATTCACCCGTTGACATATGTTTCCACCCGCACGCTGCCACGAGTTTGTACATCAGTGTGTTTATATTGTCAGCACTCCTCTGCAGGTATATATGTCAACTTGTTTATAGTATAAACCACCTCCTAAAAGGAGATGTAAACTTAATAGGCTATTAGATATTGTCTGCTTTCTGATGCATTAACAAAATGATTTAAATAGTCTCATGTCAACATGAACAAGAGTTCCAAGTTGAGAATAGTACAGTTAATCGCAAATGCCATATGAAACTCATGTCAGTTTTAGCATGTATGCCATGTAGAGACGCCAGCATTGGACTGGGGTGGGCACCGTAAGAAGTCTCACAAGTCTCAGCTTTGACAAAGAGTCGTCTGGATTCAAAAAGTCAGCTCTTTTCTCTCCTTACAGATGCTTGCATTCATAGAACATAGAACATTACAGCGCAGAACATGCCCTTCGGCCCTCGATGTTGCGCCGACCAATTGAGAAAAAGCAATGACCCTCTAACCTAAACCATTCCCTTTTCATCCATAAACTTATCTACTGACCTCTTAAACGCCCCCAAACTTGGCGCATCTACAACTGCAGCAGGCAGGGCATTCCATACCCTTACCACCCTCTGGGTAAAGAACCTACCTCTGACATCCGTCCTATAATTACCACCCTTTAATTTAAAGCTACGTCCCCTCGTACTAGCTTTCTCCATCCGAGGAAAAAGGCTATCACTGTCCACCCTATCTAATCCTCTGATCATCTTGTATGCCTCAATAAGGTCTCCTCTTAGCCGCCTTCTTTCTAATGAAAACAACCTCAAATCCCTCAGCCTCTCCTCATAAGACCTGCCTTCCATACCAGGCAACATCCTGGTAAACCTCCTCTGTACCCTCTCCAATGCCTCCACATCTTTCTTATAATGTGGCGACCAGAACTGTACACGACACTCCAAGTGTGGCTGCACCAAAGTTTTTTGCAGTTGCAACATGACGTTGCGGCTCCGAAATTCAATCCCCCTACCGATAAAAGCCAAGACTCCGTATGCCTTCTTAACAACTTTATCGACTTGACTGCCTACTTTCAGGGATCTATGCACAAATACACCAAGATCCCTTTGTTCGTCAACACTATTAACAGTCCTACCATTAGCCCTATACTCTACACATTTATACATTTGTTACTTTTGCTCATGTCGAGAGGACTAGATTACAAGAGCAGGGATGTACTTCTGAGGATGTACATGCCCCATTTGGAGTATTGTGAATAGTTTTGGACCCCATATGTAAAGAAGGATGTGCTGGCCTTGGAGGTTCATAAAAGTGATCCCAGGAATGAAGAGCTTGGTGGGCATGCCGAATCTCCTTAGTCTTCTGAGAAAGCAGATGCGTTGGTGGGCTTTCTTAATTATAGTGTTGGCATAGAGCGACCAGGACAGTTTGTTAACGATTTAGACATCAAAAACCTGTAGCTCTCGATTCGTTCTACTTTGTCCCTGTTGATGTAGACAGGGGCACGCCCTCCACTACACTTCCTCAAGTTTTGTTGACAATGAGGGAGAGATTGTTATCACATTTCCTTTAAACTTTCTCCCCTCACCTTGAACCTGTGTCCCCTTGTAATTGACACTTCTGCCCGGGGAGAAAAAGCCTCTGACTACCCACCCTGTCTGTGATCTCATAATTTTGTAGACCTCTATCAGGGCTTCCCTCAGCCTCTGTCTTTCCAGTGAAAACAATTGAGTTTATCCAATCTCTCCTCATAGCCGAGACCAGGCAACATCCTGGCGAACCTTCTTTGCGCTCTCTTCAAAGTTTCCACATCCTCCGGTACCAGAACTGCACGCAATATTCCAAATGCGGTCTAACCACAGGTCTTATATAGCTGCGTGAGGACACAGCAACTGATGCAGGAAACATCTTACCTGGTCTGGCATGGAGTGCCCGAGGGGCTTGTCAGGAGTCATGTTGGGGATGTCTGGTGGGTAGGACATTGGCGGTCCATGCATGAACTCATTAATGGACGCGTTGTTCGGATTGCCATGCGGGACATCAGGGAAGTTCCCCTGTCCAGGATAAATGGAGTCTGTTGGAAATAAAATGTAGTCCTGTCAATGGGTTTTAGTGCATCTCACACTACGTGGGGACAGATAATACACACACGCTTTCCCAAGTACATCTTCATTCTGTCCCTATGATGGTGCTGTATCAACCAATGTTTTATTAAGTGTTAAATGATTCAAGATACCATCTCCAAACAGTGCATAAATCTACACGGAGGTGAAACAAATATAGATCAAAAATGGGGTCACTGCCATTCGATTGTTTCAATGTAATTGATTTTACTTTCCAGTCAACTGCAAGGTTTTAAAATTTGAAACCAAAGTGCCAGCGAGACTGGGGATGACTGTGACACTACGACACCTTTAAGAAATGTATTTTAATCATGTTTGTCTGCAGCTCTTTTAAGATGGCCTTTTGTGCTTATTGCCCATTTGTCTGAATCAATGTCCTTTTATTGCTGCTTAAATGATTTAATGGAGTTTTTGCTTATTTTTAACCTGGGCCTAGTGCACTCTTCTTGGAGTTTATGATTTTGTTGGAATTGTTTGGGGCGGGGGGGCAGTTTGTTTCCCTTTCCAGAGTTCTTACTTTCAGTTTTGGTTGCGGGCTAGTTAGAAGATAGACTCCAGGCTGGATGCAGTGTGTTTTTCTCTCTCTCTATCTCTGTCTCTCCGTGGTATTTGTAATTCTGTTGGCAAATTGGAAGCTGTTCTTCTTGCCTTTCTGGATAATAGAGTGGTTAGCACTGCTGCCTCAAAACGCCAACAATCTGGATTCGATTCCTAACTTGGGTCACTGTCTATGCGGAGTCTGCACGCTCTCCCCATGTCTGTGTTGGTTACCCCCCACAATCTGAAAGACATGCTGGTTAGATGCTAAATTCTCTCTGTGTACCCGAACAGGCGCTGGATTGTGACAACTAGGGGATTTTCATTGTAGTGTTAATATGAGCGTGTTTGTGATACTAATAAAATAAATTTTAAAAAATGGAGTGAAAATTTGCTGGCGGTTTGCTAGCAAGAGCCAAGCAGGAGATCTACCTCGAGATGTGCTGGAAGCTACTTAGCTGGGAAATCAAGAGGTTCAATTTTCCATCTAAAGGACTAACTCATGGCAAATGTTGCAGTGCTAGAAAATCCAACATCAGGTCAGCATTCTTATTTTCTGTGCGAAACCGAGGACAGGTGTATGTTTGTCAGAGTGTTTACTGTGTTGGAATGGTGCATTTAGTTGTTAAGATTTATTCAATACCGTCATGGTTTCTTTTCACGTTTGTACTTGGCAAACTCTATATGCGTTAACTGTACGTTTAAATAAACTTTATTTGTAACAGCTCCCTAGTGGATCATTTGAATCACACCTGGAGTGAAACATCTGATGCTTATGTGCCAAAATTCAAAATGCAAAACTTATGATTTCTAGCGTGACTTCGTAAAACTTCTCGGAGCTTCTGACCTAGATTATGACACGAGTCTTCAAAAAAGAGGACAAACTATTCTTTGAGTATTCATACAATCCCAACAGTGCAGAAAGAGGCCATTCAGCCCATTGAGTCTGCGCTGACAACAATCCTACCCACACCGAACCCTGTAACTCCATGTATTTACCCTGCTAATGCTCCAAATGCTAAGGAGGAATTTAGCATGGCCAGTCACCTAACCCGCACATCTTTGGACACTAAGGGACAATTTAGCATGGCCAATCCACCTAACCTACACATCTTTGGACACTAAGGAGCAATTTAGCATAGCTAATCCTCCTAACCTACACATCTTTGGACACTAAGGGGCAATTTAGCATGGCCAATCCACCCTAACCTGCACTTCTTTGGACACTAAGGAGCAATTTAGCATGGCCAATCCACCTAACCTGCACATCTTTGGACACTAGGAGCAATTTAGCATGGTTAATCCACCTAACCTACACATTTTTGAACAGTAAGGAGCAATTTAGCATGGCCAATCCACCTAACCTGCACATCTTTGGACACAAAGGAGCAATTTAGCATGGCCAATCCACCTAACCTGCACATCTTTGGACAGTAAGGGACAATTTAGCATGGCCAATCCACCTAACCTGCACATCATTGGACACTAAGGGGCAATTTAGCATGGCCAATCCCCTAATCTGTATATCTTTAGACACTCAGCATGGCCAGTCAACCTAACCTGCACATCTTTGGAGCGTGGAGGGAAACCGGAGCACCCAGAAGAAACCCACACAGACACAGGGAGAATGTGTATATTCCCAAATGTCACCTAAGGCTGGAATTGTACCTAGGTCCATCGTGTTGTGAGGCAGCAGTGCTGATCTTTTTCATTGAAAGAAGACAACAAGCATGTGATACAAGCCCAGTTGACGCTGCTGCTGGTTTTATCTCCTATATTTGTATCCCTGACACTTTTCACACTCAACATTTCACACTGTAAGATACCAACACTGAATTCCTGGAACAATCTCACACGTAACCACGAATCTGTGAATTGAAATTCACAGTTTTGGCTTAAATGTTCACCTGAGACATTGGAGACTGTCACAAAGAGACAGGTTTTTTTTTTATGTGGAACCTGATATCTTCCATCCAGCGTTTTTTTCTATGCGAGGCATTCTCCTAGGGTGCCCAGAGGAGAGGCAGTCAGGCTTGTTTAACTAGGTACCATGTTACTCATTGCACAATACCACCTTATGCTGCACTAAATGTGCGTATTTGTTCTTTTGCTTTGGAGCTGATAGAACATCGGAAAAATAAAAATGTATTAAAACCAGCAATAGAGTCACTGGATCTCTATAATGCAGGAGGCCATTCGGCCTATCGGGTCTGTCCCGACAACAATACCACCCAAACCCTATTCCCGTAACCTCATGCACGTACCCTGCTAATCTCTCTGATACTAACTGCCATGACCAATCCTAACCAATACATCTTTGGACACAAAAGAGCAATTTAGCACAGCCAATCCACCTAACCTGCACATCTTTGGACACTAAGGGACAATTTAGCGTGGCCAATCCACCTAACCTGCACATCTTTGGACACTAAGGGACAATTTAGCGCGGCCAATCCACCTAACTTGCATATCTTTGGACACTAAGGGACAATTTAGCATGGCCAATCCCCCTAACCTGCACATCTTTGGACACTAAGAGACAATTTAGCATGGCCAATCCACCTAACCTGCACATCTTTGGACACTAAGGGACAATTTAGCATAGCCAATCCACCTAACCTACACATCTTTGGACACTAAGGGACAATTTAGCATGGCCAATCCACCTAACCTACACATCTGGACACTAAGAGACAATTTAGCATGGCCAATCCACCTAACCTGCACATCTTTGGACACTAAGGGACAATTTAGCATGGCCAATCCACCTAACCTGCACATCTTTGGACACTAAGGGACAATTTAGCATGGCCAATCCACCTAACCTGCACATCTTTTGAGTGTGGCAGAAAATTGGAACATCAAGAGGAAGCCACGCAAACACGGGGTGAACTTGCAGACTCCACACAGACAGCGACCCGAAGCCAGAACTGAACCGGGGTCCCTGCCGCTGTGAGAGAGTGCTAACCACTGTGCCACTCGACATAAAACATTAGCTGACTCTCTCTCTCTCTCCAAAGATGCAGCCTGACCTGCTGGGTCTTTTGCAGCATTTTCTGCTCTGTTATTTTCTATTTAAAAAATTTCCGTTTCTTTGTTTTCACACAACTTGGAGTGAGTTGTGTCTCTCGATAGATCCTCAAACAGAATACCAAAATATTTTGTCTCACTAACTCGAGACATCTGCATATGAATGAGAATATGGATTTATACTGCGTCTGTGTTACTATTCACCTAAGCAACCCAAGAGAACAAATAACTTGGCCACTCAAGTCAGAGCTAATTAACGGCTTCTTTTTGAGCAGTTACACAATGTGTACATGTTCTATAAATATCTACAATTTACTTAAAACATTCAGC
Source organism: Sphyrna mokarran (assembly GCA_024679065.1). Classification (NCBI taxonomy): domain Eukaryota; kingdom Metazoa; phylum Chordata; class Chondrichthyes; order Carcharhiniformes; family Carcharhinidae; genus Sphyrna; species Sphyrna mokarran. Next base: position 24,760,206 of record JAGIQG010000031.1, on the reverse strand, counting down.
ACCCTTTGCTACTCTTCAGATACTGGTGCTGACTATGATCTTAAGGACAATGTTCAGACCTGGGCTGATAAGTGGCAGGTAACATTCGCAAATGCCCGACAATGATTATCTTCAACAAGAGAGGATCTAACCACCTCCCCTTGACATTCAATGGCATTACTATCACTGAATCCTCCACTATCAACATCCTGGGGGTTGCCATTATCTGGAAACTGAACTGGATGTAGAGATGCCAGCGTTGGACTGGGGTAAACTGGGGTTCAGTTAGAAGTCTGACAACATCAGGTTTAAATCCAACCGATTTATTTGATAGTTTACTATCAAATAAATCGGTTGGATTTAAAGCTGGCGTTGTCAGACTTCTAACTGAACTGGAACATACAAATTCTGTGGCTACCAGAGCAGGTCGGAGGCTGAGAATTCCACGGAATATATACAACTCCTCGAGTGCAGCGATTCAAGAAGGCAGTTTACCATCTTCTCAAAGGGCAATTAGGGACGGTCAATAAAGTTTATCTATTAGTCATAAGTAGGCTTTCATTAACACTACAATGAAGTTACTGCGAAAATCCCCTAGTCATCACACACTAATGGGTACACTGAGGGAGAAGTTAGCACCCAACCAGCATATTTTTCAGACTGTGCAAGGAAACCAGAGCACCTGGAGGAAACCCACACAGACACGGGGAGAATGTGCAGACTCCGCACAGACAGTGACTCAAGACGCGAATTGAATTGGGTCCCTGGCGCCGTGAGGAGCAATGCTAACCATGGTAGAAGTGTTACTGTGCCATCCCAATGTGGTTAACTTTTAAATAAGATGGCTGAGCAAGCTACTCAGTTTAAGAGCAATTAGGGATTGGCAATAAATGCCGGGCCTAGCTCACATTCTATTAAAGAATTCTTAAAATAAAACATTCTGCCTCGTATTTTGGTCTGAACCATACTGGGGTTTCTCCTGCCTGAGCAGGGGAACATGGTACAACAGTGGTTAGCAATGCTGCCTAAGCGCATCAGGGACCTGAGTTCGATTCCTGGTTTGGGCCACTGTCTGTGGAGTTTGCACATTCTCCCTGTGTCTGCATGGGTTTCCTTCAGGTGCTCTGGATTCCTCCCACAGCTCAAAGATGTGTAGGTTAGCTGGATTGCCCATGCTAAATTGTCCCTTAGTGTCCAAAGATGTGCAGGTTAGGTGGATTGGCCATGCTAAATTGTCCCTTAGTGTCCAAAGATGCGTAAGTTAGGGGGATTGACCATGCTAAATTGTCCCTTGGTGTGCAAAGATGTGTAGGTTAGGGGGATTAACCATGCTAAATTGTCCCTTGGTGTGCAAAGATATGCAGGTTAGGTGGATTGACCATGTTAAATTGTTCCTTAGTGTCCAAGGATGTGTAGGTTAGGGGATTGGCCGTGCTAAATTGTCCCTTAGTGTCCAAAGATGTGTAGGTTAGGGGGATTAACCATGCTAAATTGTCCCTTGGTGTGCAAAGATATGCAGGTTAGGTGGATTGGCCATGCTAAATTGTCCCTTGGTGTGCAAAGATATGCAGGTTAGGTGGATTGGCCATGCTAAATTGTCCCTTGGTGTGCAAAGATATGCAGGTTAGGTGGATTGGCCATGCTAAATTGTCCCTTAGTGTCCAAAGATGTGCAGGTTAGGGGAATCATCCATGCTAAATTGCCCCTTAGTTTCAGGGGGACGAGCTAGGGTAAATGCACGGGCAATGGATATGGAGCCTGGGTGGGATTGTGGTTAGTGCAAACTCCATAGGCTGAATGGCCTCCTTCTGCCGTGCAACAGTTCTATGATTCTTCATCTCCAGTATTACCTTATCTGGATCCTTTCAAAAAAAAACCAATGGAAATAAAATCTGAAGATGCCAATGTGTTTGATCGATGTGCCTGGCAGGAGGAAGTGGGTACAGCCATGCTTCTGGCAGGAGTGATGGACAAAGAGAGGTGCGTGGTTGCTGTTCTCAAACACAGCAAGCCAAGCCTCAGTTTGCTGATAAACGGCAGGGAGTATTGCTGTTTGACACTATTCCAAAAGCGAAGCTTCACAAAGAGAGAGAGAGAGGCTCATCCTGGGAAGAGCGATTCGAATTATAAAACAGACAGGAACAAAGGTAAATTACTCAGTTGAGCTTGAGTAAGGCCTGATGCCAGCAACAGAGCACTAAAGAGAAAGGTGGGGATGGACACAAAGTCAGGATCCGAGCCAGAAGCAATAGCAATACAAATGTTTAAAATCTTAACCTTGGGCCTGACTTTGCTCACTTCTGGGATAGGCGGTGGTGGGAAATGTTTTATCAAAGCGATGCGTCTCAGTTTTATCTTTGCTCCAGTGTTAACAGAGTTTCCTGAGCCTCAGGGAAGCTGCCAGCGAAAGGGAGATGTGAACAGCAGCAGGGTGAGAGAGGCAACGGCCTTCGTAGCACTGCCAATGAGTCAGGGAGAGTCGGAGCAGCCCACCCCCCTCTCTCTGAAACTTAATCTGCCTCTCTTCCTCTCGAATTGTACAATCCCTACACTGCAGAACAAGCCATTCAGCCCATCAAGTCTCCACCGACTCTTGTGACAGAATATCTTACCCAGGCCGCCCCCACCATATCCCCGTAACCCCACACATTTCCCATGGCTAATCCACCTGACCTACATGTCTTTGGACACTAAGGGGCAATTTAACATGGCCAATCCACCTAACCTGCACATCTTTGGACACTAAGGGGCAATTTAGCATGGCCAATCCACCTAACCTGCACATCTTTGGACACTAAGGGGCAATTTAGCATGGCCAATCCCCATAACCTGCACATCTTTGGACATTAAGGGGCAATTTAGCATGGCCAATCCACCTGACCTACACATCTTTGGACACTAAGGGGCAATTTAGCATGGCCAATCCACCTAACCTGCACATCTTTGGACACTAAGGGGCAATTTAGCATGGGCAATCCACCTAACCTGCACATCTTTGGACACTAAGGGGCAATTTAGCATGGCCAATCCACCTAACCTGCACATCTTTGGACATTAAGGGGCAATTTAGCATGCCTGTATCTAATTTCTTTTTGAAATGACAAACATTTTGACTTTCTGTAGGAGTGAATTCCATACATTCGCCATCCTCAGTTTTCCTCACCTCAATTCTAAAAGGTTATCCTCAAACAATACCTTATCCTCAAACTGTGATCCCGTAGCTCCCCCATCATCGGGAACATTCTTTCTGAATCTACCCTGTCTAACCCTGTTAGAATTTTATAAGTTTCTATGAGATCCCCTCTCGTTGTTCTGAAGTCCAATCACTCAGTGGGCTGCAGAGCACTTTGGGGCATCATGTGGTCATGGAAGATACTACAAAATATCAATATCTATCAAACAATTTGCTATATTAAATGATCAGCATGGTGGCACAGTGGTTAGCACTGCTGCCTCACAGCCAGGGATCTGGGTTCAATTCCCGGCTTGGGTCACTGTCTATGTGGAGTTTGCACATTCTCCCCATGTCTGTGTGGGTTTCCTCCCCACAGTTTGAAAGGCGGGCTGGTGAGGTGCTAAATGCTCTCTCAGCGTACCCGAGTAGGTGCCGGCGTGTGGCGACTAGGAGATTTTCACAGTAACTTCATTGCAGTATTAATGTAAGCTGACTTGCGACGTTAGTAAATAAATATTGTTCACTGCAGCCCTGCCTTGCTGGTGTACTTACTCTGATGGGCATATTCAGTGTTGTTATTGCCCCCTGGTGGCAGTGACAGGGATGGGTAGGGAGACGTTCCCGGCCCCAGTGCTGCAATCATTTCCATCACATTCGGCATGGTCATCTGGCTGGGGCTCATAGTCTTACACCTCTTGGCCATGGGCCCATCTGGGTCATCTTTAATGTGGATGTCTGACTTGACTGGCACCGGCCTCCAGCTGCACGTTGGGTCGATTGTAACCTCTTCAAACTCCGTGCTGGGGAGAGTGAGCAGAAATTGTTTCAGATCAACATGTTTTCAGGATGCTGTGCTCCTTTCCTTCTGTGTTTATTTCGACTTTAACAGCACAGAAAGAGGCACTTTGGCCAATTGTATCTGTGCTGGACATCAAGTACCAACTATTCTAATCCCATTCCCCAACACTTTTAAATTGATGATTTATTATTGTCACATGTATTGGGATACAGTGAAAAGTATTGTTTGATTTATTATTGTCACATGTACTGGGATACAGTGAAAAGTATTGTATGATTTATTATTGTCACATATTGGGATACAGTGAAAAGTATTGTTTGATTTATTATTGTCACGTGTATTGGGATACAGTGAAAAGTATTGTTTGATTTATTATTGTCACATGTATTGGGATACAGTGAGAAGTATTGTTTGATTTATTATTGTCACGTGTATTGGGATACAGTGAAAAGTATTGTTTGATTTATTATTGTCACATGTATTGGGATACAGTGAAAAGTATTGTTGATTTATTATTGTCACATGTACTGGGATACAGTGAAAAGTATTGTTGATTTATTATTGTCACATGTATTGGGATACAGTGAAAAGTATTGTTTGATTTATTATTGTCACGTGTATTGGGATACAGTGAAAAGTATTGTTTGATTTATTATTGTCACGTGTATTGGGATACAGTGAAAAGTATTGTTTGATTTATTATTGTCACATGTACTGGGATACAGTGAAAAGTATTGTTTGATTTATTATTGTCACATGTACTGGGATACAGTGAAAAGTATTGTTTGATTTATTATTGTCACATGTATTGGGATACAGTGAAAAGTATTGTTTGATTTATTATTGTCACATGTACTGGGATACAGTGAAAAGTATTGTTTGATTTATTATTGTCACATGTATTGGGATACAGTGAAAAGTATTGTTTGATTTATTATTGTCACATGTATTGGGATACAGTGAAAAGTATTGTTTGATTTATTATTGTCACATGTATTGGGATACAGTGAAAAGTATTGTTTGATTTATTATTGTCACATGTATTGGGATACAGTGAAAAGTATTGTTTGATTTATTATTGTCACATGTATTGGATACAGTGAAAAGTATTGTTTGATTTATTATTGTCACATGTATTGGGATACAAGTATTGTTTCTTGTGGGCTATACAGATAAAACATACTATTCATAGAATGCAAATGGGAGAAGGAAAAGAGAGGGCGCAGATTATGTGTTGCAGTTACAGATATTGTGCAGAGAAAGATCAGCTTACAGGTGAGTATATTCGAAAAGGAGTTTGACAAACTAGGCAGGAAAGTGGCGCTGAGATTTCAGCAGACTCGAGGGTCTGTATCGCCCATTCCTGCTTCTATTTGTGTTCCTACAGCTCCAGACCAGCCAAAGTCATGAGATAGTCACTTACTTCTGTATCGCTGCCAGGATGCCCCACATGTACTGGTCTACTTCCAGTCCTTCCAGCAATGCCGTTTTACTATTAAAAGTGAGAAAAAATTGAATTATAGGCTGAAGATAATAAATCCCAGTGCAGCTGCACAGCTCCAGAGTAATTTTCCAACGCTGCCTCCCAACCCTGAGTTTTTGCAGGGTCTCACACATCTCGAAATAACGACCAAAAAGAGCAGATCGGTGCACAGAATCCCTATAATGCAGAAGGAGGCCTTTCAGCCTATCTAGTCTGTAATGACTCTCTGACTGACAGGACATCTTACCCAACCCCCATAACTCCACATATTTACCCCACTAATCTCTTCAACCTTCAAGTCTTTGGACACTCAAGGGCTAAGGATACAACTAAACTAGAAAGAGTGAAGAGAAGATTTACTAGGATGCTACTAGGACTTGATGGATTGAGCTTTAAGGAGAGGTTGGATAGATTGGCAATTTTAACCCGGAAGTGTAAGAGGCTTAGGAGTGAGGAGCTATATCAGATAGATAGTCGACAAGATAGGGGAGTCTAAAACCAGAGGGCATAGGTTTAAGGTGAGAGGGGAGAGATATAAAACGGTACAGAAAGGCAATTTTTTTTTCACACAGAGGGTGGTGAGTGTCTGGAATGAGCTGCCAGAGGCGGGTACAATTTTGTCTTTTGAAAAGCATTTAGACAGTTGCGCGGATAAGATGGGTATAGAATGATGTGGGCCAGATGTGGGCAAGTGGGACGCGTTTAGTGGTAAAAATTGGGCGGCATGGACAAGTTTGGCCGAAGGACCTGTTTCATGCTGTAAACCTCTAAGGGACAATTTAGCATGGCCAATCCACCTAACCCACACATCTTTGGACACTAAGGGACAATTTAGCATGGCCAATCCACCTAACCCACACATCTTTGGACACTAATGGACAATTTAGCATGGCCAATCCACCTAACACACACATCTTTGGACACTAAGGAACAATTTAACATGACACTAAGGGACAATTTAGCATGGCCAATCCACCTAACACATCTTTGGACGCTAAGGAACAATTTAGCATGGCCAATCCACCTAACACACACATCTTTGGACACTAAGGAACAATTTAACATGACACTAAGGGACAATTTAGCATGGCCAATCCACCTAACACATCTTTGGACGCTAAGGAACAATTTAGCATGGCCAATCCACCTAACACACACATCTTTGGACACTAAGGAACAATTTAACATGACACTAAGGGACAATTTAGCATGGCCAATCCACCTAACACATCTTTGGACGCTAAGGAACAATTTAGCATGGCCAATCCACCTAACACACACATCTTTGGACGCTAAGGAACAATTTAGCATGGCCAATCCACCTAACACACACATCTTTGGATGCTAAGGAACAATTTAGCATGGCCAATCCACCTAACACACACATCTTTGGATACTAAGGAACAATTTAGCATGGCCAATCCACCTAACACACACATCTTTGGACACTAAGGAACAATTTAGCATGGCCAATCCACCTAACACATCTTTGGACACTAAGGAACAATTTAGCATGGCCAATCCACCTAACACATCTTTGGACACTAAGGAACAATTTAGCATGGCCAATCCACCTAACACATCTTTGGACACTAAGGAACAATTTAGCATGGCCAATCCACCTAACACATCTTTGGACACTAAGGAACAATTTAGCATGGCCAATCCACCTAACACATCTTTGGACACTAAGGAACAATTTAGCATGGCCAATCCACCTAAACACACACACTTGGACGCTAAGGAACAATTTAGCATGGCCAATCCACCTAACACACACATCTTTGGATACTAAGGAACAATTTAGCATGGTCAATCCACCTAACACACACATCTATACACTAAGGAACAATTTAGCATGGTCAATCCACCTAACACACACATCTTTGGACACTAAGGGACAATTTAGCATGGCCAGTCCACCTAACACATCTTTGGACACTAAGGAACAATTTAGCATGGTCAATCCACCTAACACATCTTTGGACACTAAGGAACAATTTAGCATGGTCAATCCACCTAACCTGCACATCTTTGGACACTAAGGGACAATTTAGCATGGCCAATCCACCTAACACACACATCTTTGGACACTAAGGGGCAATTTAGCATGGCCAATCCACCTAACACACACATCTTTGGACACTAAGGGGCAATTTAGCATGGCCAATCCACCTAACTCCTGCACATCTTTGAACTGTGGGAGGAAATTGAGTACCCGGAGGAAACCTACGCAGACACGGTGAGAACATGCAGACTTCATACAGACAGTCACCCGAGGCTGGAATCGAGCCCGGATCTCTAAATCCTTCTGATGCACCAGAACGTCAGGTGCCAGAGTCATCAGAACTTCGAGTGTCAGACGGCAGAATCTGTTTAACACAGGGAGTAGGAACAATACTGGAATCCTTGCAACGGAAACATATCTAGGAATTAAATACTGAGTAGTCCAGGTGGATTTCAAAAGGGAAACTCGCGCTGTGTTGACCAGACTGAATTCTTTAAGGAGGTAGGAGAATGGTAATGCAGTAGATGTGATATTTTTATATACCATTGGTCAGATTTATAGCTATCTTTGTGATGATATTATAATTAGGAAGACATGCACATGTTATAATTGGACAACTACACCTACGTACGATGTAACATTAATCAATAACTGTGAGTAGATATAGACAAAACTAATAATGCAAAGGTTAAATATTTGATTGATAAGTCCTAAAGAAGTGCTGATTAGATGTATTGACCATGCTAAATTCTCTGTCGGTGTCCCCACGCAGGCACTGGAGTGTGGCGACTAGAGGATTTTCACACTAACTTCATTGCAGTGTTAATATAGATCTACTAGGAGAAAGCTAGCACGAGGGGACATAGCTTTAAATTAAAGGTTGGTAGTTATAGGACGGATGTCAGAGCTAGGTTCTTTACCCAGAGGGTGGTAAGAGTATGGAATGCCCTGCCTGCAGCAGTTGTAGATGCGCCAAGTTTGGGGGTGTTTAAGTGGTCCGTGGATAGGTTTATGGATGAAAAGGGAATGGTTTAGGTTAGAGGGTCATTGCTTTTTCTTAATTGGTCGGCGCAACATCGAGGGCCGAAGGGCCTGTTCTGCGCTGTAATGTTCTATGTTCTACTTGTGACTAATAAATAAATTTTAACTACAATATGCTGATCACTTGTAATCGAATTTGAAACTATAATCTTAGAATAGAATAAGAGGATCTCTGCAGTGCAGAAGGAGGCCATTCGAGTTTGCACCGACCACAATCCCACCTAGGCTCTACCCCCACAACTCCACATATTTACCCTGTTAATCCCCCTGACACTAAGCGGCAATTTGGCATGGCCAATCCACCTAACCTGCGCATCTTTGGCATATGGGAGGAAACTGGAGGAGACCCATGCAGACACAGGGAGAATGTGCAAACTCCACACACACACACACACACACACACACACACGCACACAGTGACTCAAGGCCAGAACTGAACCTGGGTCCCTGGCACTGTGAGGCAGCACTGCTAACCACTGTGCCGCGCATTATCGCTTGTGTATTTCTGAATTCCACAAGATTGATCAGATTCACGTAGTGTTACAGTTGTCAATAAATCATCTTGAACCACTCCGCAACTTTGTCTGTTTACTTGAGAGGGACGATAGTTTTAGCGACGACATTGTCGCTAAACATCACGACAGTATCTGAGAAAATTAGGAAGTAGGGAAAAATAATCAAAGGGGCTTTTTCTAAAAAAAAAGCCTTTGCTTTTTCACAGCTTTGACTCATGACTCGATAAATAAAGGACTCACTTGCACACCGGACATCTCCACGTGCCTCTGTCGCAGTTCAACTGCAGATAGGACTCGAGGTCGAAACACTGGTAAAGACAAACGAAGCAATGTTAGTTCATTCATCCTGTAATACTATTGGGCTGTGAGGGCAAAATTCTCTTTGTCAACATTTTCGAATAACATCTCAGTATGTGTTGGAAGGAAACAGCCTGAACGTTAATCTGTAGACATGGGAAGTTGCATTTCACACTAATGAAAACTTCCTTCCCCCTGAATGTCTGAGCAGGAATTCTGAACCCTTTATAATTGACCTAGCTGATTTTCCCCAGTTGAGTGGGGAGCGGCACGGTGGCGCAGTGGTTCACACTGCTGCCTCACAGTGCTAGGGACCCGGGTTCAATTCCCGGCTTGGGTCACTGTCCACGCGGAGTCTGCACATTCTCCCCACGTCTGCATGGGTTTCCCCCGGATGCTACGGTTTCCTCCCACAACCCGAAAGACGTGCTGGTTGGGTGCTAACTTCTCCCTCAGCGTTTCCGAACAGGCACCGGAGTGTGTTGGGTAGGATACTTAATCGCAGTGTTAGTCTACATGTGACAGTAATAAGCAAACTTTGAACTTAAACTGTATCTATGACAATTAAAATCCCACCTGCAACATATTCAGGAAGAAGAGAGATACAGAGAAAGGAAAAAATTTACAGGCAAGAGAGAGAGAAACGGGTCAGGGACATCTTGTGGAACCTGTCTGTTGATCTCCTTCCTGTGTTGATATAGCCTGGGGCGGAAACGCATGGTTGTGTGTTTGGGAAATGATCATCATGCAATTTGCGAATGCTGTATCCAAACCTGAAACATTTGCCAAGCAGAAGACGATGAAAATAAATTATCAGAACTTATAAATCAGATAATTCACATGTCAGTGGCGGTTTTGCTTGGCACAGTGTCTAGCACTGCTGCCTCACAGTGCCAGGGACCCAGGTTCGATTCCTGGGTTGGGTCATTGTCTGTGTGGAGTTTGCATGTTCTCCCTGTGTCTGCATGAGTTTCCTCTGGGTGCTCCTGTTTCCTCCCACAGTCTGTGCTGGTTAGGTGATAAATTCTCCCTCAGCGTAACCCGAACAGGTGCCGGAGTGTGGCAACTTGAGAAATTTTCACAACAACTTCATTGAAGTATTAATTTCAGTCTACCTGTGACAGTAAAAATTGAAAATCTAGATTTCCAACAGAATTCTTGGGTACAGGGAGTAAATCCCAGTAACAGTGCCCGCAAAACTCTCAACGATTATTGTCAAACTCCATCTTTTTTTTCATTTGTGGGACATGGGTGTCGCTGGCTGGCCCAGAATTTATTGCCCATCTCTAGTTGCCCTTGGAGGGCAGTTAAGAGTCAACCAATTGCTGTGACTCTGGAGTTATATGTAGGCCAGACCATGGTAAGGACAGCAGATTTCTTTCCCTAAAGGGAACCACAAGGGTTTTTCCGACAATGGTTATCAGTAGATTCTTAATTCCAGATGGAATTCCAATTCCACCGTCTGCAGTGGCGGGATTCGAACCCAGGTCCCCAGAACATTAGCTGAGTTTCTGGATTGATAATGTAGTGACAATACCATTGGGCCATCGCTTCTCCACTACCAGGGACTGTGCAACGTTGTCAGCCCTACTGACCTGTATGTGTTTACAATCGTGTCCTCGAGCGGGTAATTGGATTCTCCGGAATGTGATCGGACATTTCAGGGATACTTTAATCGCCGTTTGTTCAACGCCATCCTCGCCGTTCAACCCAGGGTTACCAGACGACACCGCACTGCTGTTGAAATTCCGCTTGACTGATTTGTAGAAAAATTAAAGCATTTACAACACTGACTAAAGACAAAATACATCTCTCGGATTGTAGAATTATAGACACCCTACAGTGCAGGAGGCCACCATTCAGCCCATCAAATCTGCACTGACAACAATCCCAACTAGGCCCCATCAATGTAACCCCCCATCTAGTCTCCCTAACACTAAGAGACAATTTAGCATGGCCAATCCACCTAACTTGCACATCTTTGGACACTAAGGGGCAATTTAGCATGGCCAATCCACCTAACTTGCACATTTTTGGATACTAACGGGCAAGTTAGCATGGCCAATCCCCCTAACCTGCACATCTTTGGACACTAAGGGACAATTTAGTGTGGCCAATCCACCGAACCTGCACATCTTTGGATACTAAGGAGTAATTTAGCGTGGCCAATCCACCTAACCTGCACATCTTTGGACACTAAGGGGAAATTTAGCATGGCAAATCCCCCTAACCTGCGCATCTTTGGACACTAAGGGGCAATTTAGCATGGCCAATCCACCTAACCTGCGCATCTTTGGACACTAAGGGGCAATTTAGCATGGCCAATCCACCTAACCTGCACATCTTTGGACACTAAGGGGCAATTTAGCATGGCCAATCCACCTAACCTGCACATCTTTGGACACCAAGGGGCAATTTAGCATGGCCAATCCACCTAACCTGCACATCTTTATAAACTGTGGGAAGAAACAGGAGGACCCAGAGGAAACATGCATTGACACAGGGAGAACATGCAAACTTCACAGAGAAGGTGACCCGAAGCCAGAATCGAACCCAGTTCCCTGGCGCTGTGAGGGAGCAGTGCCAACCACTGTGCCACCCTGTACGAGATGCTAAATTGTCCCTTTGTGTCCAAAGATGTGTAGGTTAGGTGGATGGGCTAAGCTAAATGTATGGGGTTAAAAGAGATAGGGCCTGGGTAAGTCACTCGGTCAGAGAGCTGGTGCTGATTCTGAATAGCCTCGCCCTGCACTGTGGGGATTGTAATATTCTATAGAATATTCTGTTACCACAGAAGGACATTAAAACAGGCTTCAACTGAATGAGTCTCTGGAATTGGGATGAGATTGAACACAGAACGGTGCAGCACAGGAACAGGCCCCCTTTGGCCGAACATGATGCCAAATCCCTTCTGCTTGCCCCTTGCTCCAAAATCCCTGTATTCTTTGCATGTTCATCTACTTATCGAAAAGCCCCCTTCAAGTTAGAGTCGGGCTGCAGTTGAAGAGAAAATTGACCTGGTGGCCAAGTACTCACTTTTTGTTATACAGTGTTCTGCAGGAAGGAGTCTCTTCTTCAGAAGACCCTGCAATACTGAACGGACTGAAGGTCTGTGCACCAACTGTAGCACAAACAGATGCGACTGCAAGGGAGGAAAAAAACAGAATATCGTAAGAACGTAAGAATCAAGAGCAGGAGTCGGCCATCGATCCTGCTCCGCCATTCAATAAGATCACTGCTAATCTTTTCACGGACTCAGCTCCACTTACCTGCCCGCTCACCCTTAATTCCTTTACTGTTCAAAAATTTATCTATCCTTGCCTTAAAAACATTCAATGAGGTAGCCTCAGCTGGGCAGGGAATTATAGTACTTTGTGTGAAGAAGTTCCTCCTCAACTCAGTCCTAAATCTGCTCCCCCTTATTTTGAAGCTACGTCCCCTAATTCTAGTTCCATCCGCCAGTGGAACCAACCTCCCTGCTTCTATCTTATCCATTGCCTTCATAATCTTGTATGTTTCTATAAGATCCACCGCCCCCCACCCTCATTCTTCTGAATTCCAATGAGTATAACCCTAGTCTACTCAGTCTCTTCTCATTAAGCCAACTCTCTCAATCTGGAATTAACCTAGTGAATCTCCTCTGCATCCCCTCCAGTACATCCTTTCTCAAGTAAAGAGACCAAAACTGTACACGGTTTTGTCATTCAAGCCAAGGGCAGAAGAAGAAAAACCTGCAAGATTAATAATCCACATTAATGACTTGGATACAGGCTCTGTCGCCAAATTTGCAGATGGCTACAAAAGTAGGCAGACAGTAAGCTGGAGTTTAATGCGGATAAGTATGAGGTCATGCATTTTGGTTGGAAAAATGGGATGGCGACTTGTTATCTAAATGGGGAGAGACTTTGGAGTGCTCCAGTGCAGAGGGATCTGGATGTCCTTGTTCATGAATCACAGCAAACTAGCACACAGGTACAGCAGATAACAAAGAAAGCGAATGGGATGTTGGCATTTATAGCTAAAGGAATAGGATATAAAGGTAAGGAAGTATTGTTGCAACTGTACAAGGTATCGTGAGGCCGCATCTAGAGTATTGTGCAGAGTTTTGGTCCCCTTATTTGAGGAAAGATGGAGTGACATTGGAGGCAGTTCAGAGAAGGTTCACTATTTGATTCCAGAGGTGAGGGGTTTGTTGTACGAAGAGAGATTGAACAGTTTAGGCCGAAACTCTCTGGAATTGAGAAGAATGAGGGAAGGTTAAATTGAGGTTTACACAATGATAACAAGTGTTGATAAAGTAGACGTGGAGTGGATGCTTCCTCTTGTGGGACATCCTAGGACGAGAGATCGTAATCGCAGGATAAGGGGCAGCAAATTTATAACAGGGAAACTACTTCTCCCAAAGGATTGTGAATCTGTGGAATTTGCTCCCCCAAAGCGCGGTGGAATTTGGGACAGTGAGTGAATTTAACAAAGAGTTAGACAGATTTTTAGTTGGTAACAGGTTGGAGGGAGAAAGCAGGAAAATGGGGATGAGGAGCATATCGGCTGTGATCGAACGGCGGAGCGGACTTGATGGGCTGAAAGCCCTAATTCTGCTCCTATCTCTTACAAACTTAATAACAAGGATACACGAGAGATCAGGAAGGCTGGATGTTGTGCGTGGAGGGACGAATAATTAAGGGCAAGGATTGTCCCGCAGTGAGAGCTAATGAAGGGATGACGGCGAGATAGAGTAACACGGGAAAGGAGTTATACTCACACAGCAGCAGGCCGTCACTGTAATCTGAATGGTGTTCCGCCCTGGCTGACACACGTGCTTCAAGTAGAGGGGCTTGTGGGAGGTCTTATTGTCCCCGCGTTCGATGGTCAGGGGAGTTGCGTTCACGCTAACCTGCACAGAGGCTGGCCAGTTTGTGTTCATCTGCCTGTCTTCATGGTGATAACACTTGAACTGCAGTTCCAGATCTGGCCTGAAGAGTATAAATAGTGCAGTAAGCTTTAAATCGGGTCCTATTTACAAAGAACAAAGAATAAAACAGCTCGGGGAAACAGGCCCTTCGGCCCAACGAGCCTGCGCCGCCACCCCGATGTTCCCACCTCTACCCGCGATCCCTGTCTGTGTTTATAGATCTATGGATTAAAAAACCAAATTTGAGACAATTTAGGGAGAATTTGTTTTGCCAGTTAGCCTAAGAGCACATCTTTGGGATGTGGGAGGAAACCGGAGCTCCCGGAGAAAACCCACGCAAGCACTGGGAGAATGCGCAAACTCCCACAGACACAGGCCCCAAATCCATGTATCTGCACAGCACAGCGATAGTCACTGAGCTGTCATGTTGCCCATCAAATGGTCCAGGTCAAGCGTACACTAATGATGTGAAGAACTAGGATAAAAAAAATCTAAGAGCAGCCCTCTCACGACCCATCGCGTGTATGTCCCTTGTTAGACAACAAGGTGGACCAAAGCACCTGTAGGATAAAAATCCTTTCAGTTTTAATTTTAAAATCAGACAATTCTGATCCTATTTTCCTTTTGTAAACAAAAATTGTTAGTACAGCGAATGCGAACCGTGTTTCAGATATTCTGCATCCTTTTTAAATAGACCAAAGAGTTGTTTCCCTATTACTGTGTCAGATACAGGCAAGTCTTATTTCTGCAGTGTGCGTAGAGAACAGTGCTCTCTCTCATACCCTTGTGGGTGGCACAGTGGTTGGCACTGTTTTCTCACAGTGCCAGGGACTCGGGTTCGATCCCCTGCTTGGATCGCTGTCTGTGCGGAGTCGGCACGTTCTCCTTGTGTCTGCGTGGGTTTCCTCCGGGTGTTCCAGTTTCCTCCAAAAGATGTTCGGGTTAGGGGGATTGGCCACGCTACATTGCCCCAGGATGCGTACATTCCAGAGATTATTGGGGTAAATCTGCGGGGTCAAGGGGATGAAGCCTGGGTAGGATCATAGTTGGTGCAGACCCAATGGCCTCCTCCTGCACTGTAGGGATTCTATACATCAATGTTTTAATTTCTTTTAATATTTCACAAATTATTTTAATACTTAATACTTCTGAGGGAAGGACTGAATAAATTTAACCTTGAATCAGTTGTCAATTTATGGCCACTGTCTAATGGCAATGGTTTCAACTTATTGAATCCTTCCAGATCACTAACAATCTGTCCTGATTCCCCCATGCCAATGCTACAGTTAAGAAACCCCACCGAATCCTCTATTTTCTTAGGCATGTCAGCTACAACTCTCACAGATGCACCATAGAAAGCATTCTTTCATCACAGCTTGTATGGGCTCCTGCTCTGTCCAAGCACAAGTAACTACAAAGGGTCGTGAACAAAGCCCAGTCCACCACTCAAACCAGCCTCCCATCCATTGAATCTGTCTACACTTCCCACTGCTTCGCTATAGCAGCCAGCATAACCAAGGACCTCACGCACCCCGGACATTCTCTCTTCTAAATCTTCTTCCGTCGAAATAACGTACAGAAGTCTGAGAACCGACTCAAAGATATCTTCTTCCCTGCTGCCATCAGAATGGACCAACCTTATATTAAGCTGATCTTTTGCTATGACTGTAACACTACATTCTGCCCCCTCTCCTTTCCCTCTCCCCTATGCACTCTGAACGATATGTTTTGTCCATATAGCACACATGAACAATACTTTTCACTGTATCCCAAAACGTGACAATAATAAATCAAACAATACTTTTCACTGTATCCCAGTACACGTGACAATAATGAATCAAACCATTATAACACTTCCCGCCATTACTCGGATTCCCGTCACTTTGACCCCCGCGTGTTTTGTTATCTCACTCACCTCCACATTAGTGTCTGGTGCACGGAGTGGCGGAGGTGAAAGACATGGTTGCTGACGGCCAGGTTGTGCTCCAAGCGGAACGGTTCCAATACCACACCATCACGCACGGGGAACGTCAGCCGCAGCTCGTCCGCCGGGTTCGCTGCAATCAGGAAAAACCCTCGCATCAGATTCTGCTCCCACCTTCGGAAATAGGAGGTGGGAGGATGAGGGGGTGGGGACATTCGGCCCCTCCATCCTGCTCCGCTACCATTCGATAACGTCACGCCTGACCCGATAGAACTTCCTCACTGTTCCCCTGAAACCTTCACCCACTTGTCCATCAAGGGCAGCACACGGCCCACTGGTGAGCCCGGGTCCCTCCCAGCGCCAGGGACCCGGGCTCGATTCCCAGTTGAGTCACTGCAAGTTCGCACATTTTCCCCCCGTGACTGTGTGGATTTCCTCCAGACGCTCTGGTATCCTCCCACGGAAAGATGTGCGGGTTATGTGCATTGGCCATGCTAATCTGTCCCCTACTGGCCCGGCATGCAAAGATTAGAGGGAGTAGTGGGGTAAATATGTGGGGTTACGGGGACAGGGGCTGCGTGGTCGGTGCAGATTTGATGGGCTGAATGGCCTCCTTCTGCACCACAGCATTTCTGTGACTCTATGAAATTCAAACTCAACCCCTCTGGAGAACAGAATCCATTGGACTAACCCCCTTCTGAGAGAAACATAGACAAATAAGAATGAGCAGTAGGCATTTGGCCCTTCGAGTGTGCTCCACTATTCAATAAGATATAACCAATCTCTTTATGGACTCAGCTCCACCTACCCGCCTGCTCACCATAACCCTTAATTCTTTTACTGTTCAAAAAGTATCTATCTTTGCCCTCAAAACATTCAACAAGGTAGCCTCAACTGTGTAGGGAATTCCACAGATTCACAACTCTTTGGGTGAAGAAGTGGATTGGCCGTCATAAATTGCCCCTTAGTGTCAGGAGTATTGGCAGTGTAAATACATAGGGATACAGAGATAGTGGCTGGGTGGGACTGTGGTTGGTGCAGGCTCGATGGGCTGAATGACCTCCTTCTGCACTGTAGGGATTCTATCATCTTCAGCTCAGTCCTAAATCTGCTCCTCTTTATTTTAAGACCATGCCCCTTAGTTCTAGTTTCATGGCTGATCATCAAATTCAATACGCTAGCTCCCTTCTTTTCCCCCCAAAGCCCTTCGTCCCTTTAGCCCCAAGAGCTACTTCTAATTTCTTCTTGAAGTCACACAATGTTTAGCCAAATTCACAACATAGATACATAGAACAATACAGCACAAACAGGCCCTTCGGCTCACGAGTTGCGCCAATCACATCTACCAATCCACAGACCTATCTATAACCCCCTATCCTATTCTTTTCCATATACTCATCCAGAAGTCTCTTAAAAGACCCCAGTGAGTTTGCCTCAACAACCTCCAACGGCAGTCGGTTCCATTCACTCACCACCCTCTGAGTGAAAAACCTACCCCTGACATCTCCTTTGTATTTGCTTCCCTGCACCTTAAATCTGTGTCCTCTCGTAGTGACCATTTCAGCTCGGGGAAATAGTCTCTGAGAGTCCACCTATCTATTCCTCTCAACATTTTATAAACCTCTATCAGGTCGCCTCTCAACCTACGTCTCTCCAGTGAGAAGAGTCCCAGCTCCCTCAACCTATCTTCATAAGGCCTGCCTCCCATTCCAGGCAGCATCCTTGTAAATCTCCTCTGCACTCTCTCAATAGCCTCTACATCCCCCTATAGTGAGGCAACCAGAACTGCGCACAATACTCCAACTGGGGTCTGACAAGAGTTTTATAGAGCTGCATCATTACCTCCTGACTCCTAAACTCTATTCCTCGATTTAATGAAGGCCAGTACACCGTACGCCTTCTTCACCACTTCCCCCACCTGCGAGGCCGATTTAAGAGTCCTCGGGACCCAGACCCCGAGATCCTTCTGCTCTACAACACAGCTAAGACTCCTACCCCTTATATTGTACTCCTTCATCCCATTATTCCTGTCAAAATGGACCACTACACATTTATCTGCGTTGAAGTCCATCTGCCACTTCTCCGCCCAGTCTTGCATCCTGTCTATGTCCCTCTGCAACTTTTGGCATCCCTCCAGACCACCCACAACACCACCGATCTTTGTATCGTCGGCGAACTTGCTAACCCATCCTTCCACTTCCTCATCCAGGTCATTTATGAAAATGACAAACAGCAGGGGTCCCAGAACAGATCCCTGGGCACTCCACTGGTTACCGACCTCCATGCAGAACAAGACCCATCCACAACCACTCTCTGCCTTCTGCCGGCAAGCCAGTTCTGGATCCACGAGGCCAAAGCCCCTTGGATCCCATGCCCTCTCACCTTCTCCAGAAGCCTTGCACGTGGGACCTTAGCAAACACCTTACTAAAGTCCATGTACACTACGTCCACCGCCCTTCCTTCGTCAATGTGTTCAGTCACATTTTCAAAGAACTCAACCAGGCTCGTAAGGCATGACCTGCCCTTGACAAAACCATGCTGACTATTTCTAATCAGTCCAAACTTCTCCAAATGTTCATGTATCTTATCCCTCAGAAGCCTCTCCATCAGCTTACCAACCACTGAAGTCAGACTCACCGGTCGGTAATTTCCTGGATTATCCCTGTTCCTTTTCTTAAAGATAGGAATCACATCCGCAATCCTCCAATCCTCCGGAACCTCTCCCGTTTCCATGGATGACGCAAAGATCATCGCCAGGGGCTCTGCAACCACTTCCCTCACCTCCCACAATAACCTGGGGTACATCCCATCCGGCCCCGGCGACTTGTCTATCTTGATAGAATTTAACAGGTCTAACACATCCTCTTTCCTAACATCCACATACTCAATCTTTTCCGTATGCCTCAAACCTGCAGTGCAATCTCCCAGTTCACTTTCCACTGTGAATACCGAGGCAAAGTACTCATTAAGCACCTCTGCCATTTCTTCTGGAATCACACAGACTTTTCCTCCTTCACCTTTTATAAGTCCTATCCCTTCTCTTCTCATCCTTTTACTTTTCACATATTTGTAGAAGGCCTTGGGATTCTCCTTAACCTTACCTGCCAAGGCCTTCTCATGACCCCTTCTGGCTCTCCTAATTTCCTTTTTAAGTTCCCTTCTACACACCTTATACTCCTCTAGATTCCTAACATCCCCTAGCTCTCTGAACCTTTTATATACCATTTTTTTCTTCCTAACTAGGTTCACCACTACCTTCGTGCACCATGGTTCCCGCGTCCTACCTGATCCTCCTTGACTCCTCGGGATGTTGTCTTGCAGTGACAAACACTTTACAAGTTTATTTATTAGTCACAAAGTGTCCAAAGATGTGCAGGTTAGGGGGATTGGCCATGTTAAATTGCCCCTTAGTGTCCAAAGATATACAGATTGGGTGGACTAGCATGCTAAATTGTCCCTTAGTATCCAAAGATATACAGATTGGGTGGACTGGCCATGCTAAATTTCCCCTTAGTATCCAAAGATGTACGGGTTAGGGGGATTGGCCATGCTAAATTGTCCCTTAGTGTCCAAAGATGTGCAGGTTCGGTGGATTGGCCATGCTAAATTGTCCCTTAGTGTCCAAAGATGTGCAGGTTAGGTGGATTGGCCATGCTAAATTGTCCCTTAGTGTCCAAAGATATACAGATTGGGTGGACTAGCATGCTAAATTGTCCCTTAGTATCCAAAGATATACAGATTGGGTGGACTGGCCATGCTAAATTTCCCCTTAGTATCCAAAGATGTACGGGTTAGGGGGATTGGCCATGCTAAATTGTCCCTTAGTGTCCAAAGATGTGCAGGTTCGGTGGATTGGCCATGCTAAATTGTCCCTTAGTGTCCAAAGATGTGCAGGTTAGGGGGATTGGCCATGCTAAATTGTCCCTTAGTGTCCAAAGATGTGCAGGTTAGGTGGATTGGCCGTGCTAAATTGTCCCTTAGTGTCCAAAGATGTGCAGGTTAGGTGGATTGGCCATGCTAAATTGTCCCTTAGTATCCAAAGATATACAGATTGGGTGGACTGGCCATGCTAAATTTCCCCTTAGTATCCAAAGATGTACGGGTTAGGGGGATTGGCCATGCTAAATTGTCCCTTAGTGTCCAAAGATGTGCAGGTTAGGTGGATTGGCCGTGCTAAATTGTCCCTTAGGTCCAAAGATGTGCAGGTTAGGTGGATTGGCCATGCTAAATTGTCCCTTAGTATCCAAAGATATACAGATTGGGTGGACTGGCCATGCTAAATTTCCCTTAGTATCCAAAGATATATGGGTTAGGTGGATTGGCCATGCTAAATTTCCCCTTAGTATCCAAAGATATATGGGTTAGGTGGATTGGCCATGCTAAATTTCCCTTAGTATCCAAAGATGTACGGGTTAGGGGGATTGGCCATGCTAAATTGTCCCTTAGTACCAAAGATATACAGATTGGGGGACTGGCCATGCTAAATTTCCCTTAGTATCCAAAGATGTACGGGTTAGGGGGATTGGCATGCTAAATTGTCCCTTAGTGTCCAAAGATGTGCAGGTTCGGTGGATTGGCCATGCTAAATTGTCCCTTAGTGTCCAAAGATGTGCAGGTTAGGGGGATTGGCCATGCTAAATTGTCCCTTAGTGTCCAAAGATGTGCAGGTTAGGTGGATTGGCCGTGCTAAATTGTCCCTTAGTGTCCAAAGATGTGCAGGTTAGGTGGATTGGCCATGCTAAATTGTCCCTTAGTATCCAAAGATATACAGATTGGGTGGACTGGCCATGCTAAATTTCCCCTTAGTATCCAAAGATATATGGGTTAGGTGGATTGGCCATGCTAAATTTCCCCTTAGTATCCAAAGATATATGGGTTAGGTGGATTGGCCATGCTAACTTGACCCTAGTGTCAGGAGATTAGCAGAGTAAACATGTGGGGTTACGGAGTTAGAGCCTGGGTGGGACTGTGTTCGGTGCAGGCTCAATGGGTTGAATAGCCTTCTTCTGCACTGTAGGGATTTTTTGATTCCGATTTCCCCATTCACTCCTTCTCACTCCCCTCACAGTCGTTCTGTAGTCTCGCTCTACTCTTCGAGTCTAGCCGTGCGCAATTACGTGACAAGAGTTTCGACATTACCTGTGGGGGGTGGAGGAAGACTATTGAGGTTGGGCTTTATATCCGGTAGGAAGGGCGACTTGACGTCCTGGCCCGGTGACATGTACGGAGGAATATTGCTCCCCGGAGTCATCGGCGGTGTCGGATTTCCCGATATGGGGGAGTTGGGGTAACCTGGCATGGACCTTGCAGGCTGAAAGACAAATTGTGGGGATTACTTCCTCGTTGGAATCCGTGACCAAGGTAAACACTCATCCACACACACATCAACCCTCCCTCAGAATTCAGCTAGCAGCAAAATAGTGCAAGTTCCCTTGACATATCTCTGAATGCAGAATAGAGTCGAGAGTCCCTTGTAATCAGGCAATTGAGGTGGGCTTGTTTGAGTATGAGCTCCCTGATTAAGGACCTTTGCCTTTTATTTCGGGCGGTTCCCCTCCTTTGAGGGAGCTCCCCTTTTTTAGTTGCCCCCGAGTAAAGTTGATTTTGTTTATTTGGTCAAACACAAAAAGATGTCTCCGATTAAGGGCCAAATTGATGGGAGTCTCTTGCTTTGTGCTTTACCAAGGGCACCAGTTCCTCTGGGCGTCCGAGTGTAGACTGAAAGCATTCTGTGTGTTGTCAGACTTGTAAAGAAAGAGATTTTGGTGAAGGGATTTCTACCTCCAGCCCTCAACATCGCATCCTTTCTAATTTAATTCATTCATGATGGACATTGCTGGCTGGGCCAGCATTTGTTGCCCATCCCTAGTTGCCCCCTGGAGGGCAGTTGAGAGTCAACCACATTGCTGTGGCTCTGGAGTCACATGTAGGCCAGACTGGGTAAGGACGGCAGATTTCCCTTCTCTAGAGGACAGGTTGGATGGCACAGTGATTAGCACTGCTATCTCAGGGATCGGGGTTCCATTCCCAGTTTGGGTCATTGTCTACATGGAGCTTGCACGTTCTTCCCGTGTCTGCATGGGTTTCTTTGGGTGCTCCGGTTTCCTCCCACGCTCCAAAGATATACAGGTTAGGTTGATTGGCCACGCGAATCTAGTTTCGGGACGAAATGGAAGGGTAGATATGTGGGATAGGATGGGATTGTTGTCAGTGCAGTCTCAATGGGCAGAATGACCTCCTTCCCGACTGTAGAGATTCTACGATATTAGCGAACGAGATGGGACAATCGACAACGGTTTCACGGTCATCGGTAGATTCTCAATTCCAGATTTTTTTTTTTAACTGAGTTTAAATTCCACCATCTGCCGTGATGGGATTCGAACCGTGGTCCCCAGAACATTAGCTGAGTTTCTGGATTTACAGTCTAGTGATATTACCACTAGGCCATTTGGCTAAGCCCCGGTCACCGATTTCTGGGATCCACCCCCCCAATAAGCTCCTGTATTTTCTATCGCACCTTTCATTGAACAATTACGCTATAAAACAAAGTACAACGCCAAGCCACACGAGGAGATATTAGGTTGGATGCAAGTAGGAGAGAGAGTGAGGCGGAGAGGGTAAGGGAGGGAATTCCAGAGCTTGGGGCCCCCGGATAGATTAAGGCATGGCTGCCAATGGTGGTACAATTAAAATCAGTGATGCTCAAGAGGCCGGGATGTAGATGGGCAGAGAGATTTTTGGAGAGTTTTGGGGGCTGAAGGTGATGCAGTGATTAGCACTGCTGCCTCACAGTGTCAGGGGCTCCGGTTCGATTCCCAGCTTGGGTCACCCACTGCGGGGTTTACTCCCACAATCCGACGATACGCAAGTTAGGTGAATTGGCCGTGCCAAATTGACCGTGGGGGATGAGGAGGGTAAATGTGTGTGGTTGCGGGGATAGGGTGACATGGGGGGGGGGGGGATCGAGAATTTAAAAGGCGAGACGTTGTTTGACCAGGAGGAGTTGGAGGGGACTGTCAGGTAGCAGGGGGTGTTCTCAGCATAGAGGTGAAAATAAACCTCTATTAGGGTGATGTTGCGATGTTTGCAGTGCCAATGAAGGGAGTGGGTGGCGGGGCAAGGTTAAATCCAGAGGGGATGGTGTAGAAGCAGGAGAGGCCATTGATGATTTGATGGTAACTATGATTTGATAGATAAATAAGAGCAGATGGATAAGGAACCAGATATTCCACTTGGAGGGCAGTCGGGAGTCACCACATTGCTGTGTGACACACGTGTGACATTGTGGAGTCACACGTAGGCCAGATTGGGTAAGGATGGCAGATTTCCTTCCCTAAAAGACATCAGTGAACCAGGTGAGTTTTTCTGACAATGGTTTCAGGGTCTTCAGTAGATTGTTAGCTTTTTTTTTCGAAGTTTATTTATTATCATTACAATGTGTTATTACAATTACAATGTAATTACAGTGTGTTACATTAACACAGCAATGAAGTTACTGTGAAATCCCCGAGTCTTGTGCCTATTCTGGTAGTGAGAATTTAGCATCTAACCAGCATACTTTTGGGAGGAAACTTGCAGAGATACGGGGGGATATTAAACGTGTGGATATGGGAATTAGGTGTAATGGGAAAAGAAGGTTGAGAATTTAAAAAGTATTGTTTGACCAGGAGCCAGATACAGACAGTGACCCGAGCTGGGAATTAAACCCGCGAAAATTGTTGTTTTCTATTGAATTCAAATTCAGCCAGGGAGGAGATAGCCTTGTGATATTATTACAAAGAACAAAACAGCACGGGAAACAGGCCCTTCGGCCCAACGAGCCCGTGCCGCCACCCCGATGTTCCCACCTCTACCTGTAATCCCTGTCCATGTTTATAGATCTACGGATTAAAAACCAAATTTGAGACAATTTAGGGAGAATTTGTTCTGCCAATTAGCCTAAGAGCACATCTTTGGGATGTGGGAGGAAACCGGAGCGTCCGGAGAAAACCCACGCGAGCACGGGGAGAATGCGCAAACTCCCACAGACACCAAATCCATGTATCTGCACAGCACAGCGATAGTCACTGAGCTGTCGTGTTGCCCATCAAATGGTCCAGGTCAAGCGTACATTAACGATGTGAAGCACTAGGATACTCTCGAAAAAAAAATCCAACAGCAGCCCTCTCACGGCCCATCGCATGTATGCCCCTCGTTAGACAACAAGGTGGACCAAAGCACCTGTAGGATAAAAACAAGTACATCAATATCATCATCTATTTACACACTTCCCAGGGGACTCCCAAGGCTCATGATCCCCATTTTAAATCAGTTTTCTATACCCCTCCATTCCCATTCTGTTCATGTGCCCATCTAAGTATTTCTTAAATAATTCCAGAGTACCTGCCTCCACCACTTTACTTGGCAGCGCATTCCATACCCCCACCACCCTCTGTGTGAAAAGTTAGACTATTAACCCAGAAACTCAGCGAATGTTGCGTGGAATGGTGGATGGTGGAATTTGAATTCAACAAAAAATAAAAATCTGGAATTAATAATCTACCGATGACCACAAAACCATTGTCAATTGTTGGGAAAACCCATCAGGTTCACTAATGCCATTTGGGGACAGAAATCTGCTGTCTTTATCCGATCTGACTGACTTGTGACTCCAGAGCCACATCCATTTGGTTGACTCTCAACTGCCCTCCAAGGGCAATTAGGGATGGGCAATAAACGCTAGCCAGGCAGCAACCCTCATGTTCCACTAATGAATTCAAAAAAAAAACCCATTTGCTGTAGAGGGATTCGAACCAGGGCCCCCAGATCCATCAATCCCACTCAGATGGTTGAGGCGTTGGGAGTGCTCGAACCATGTCAAAGGCGACAGACAGATCGGGATGGACAAATGATTTAAGAGGTTGCGTGGGGCGGAGACAAACGCAGTCAGAGTAGCTAAGTCGCTCTTACAGAGAGCCAGCAAAGCGCAGATGGGCCAAATGGCATTCTTTGGCCATTCAGCGAGCATGCAAGCCTCCAAATTCTGCGGGAATTCCAGGAAGAGGTGACTCCTCAGAAGATTGCATTGCTACTCTCGCAGTCAGAGGTGGAATTGCCAAATCCGTACGTACCCCATTAATATTGGCCTGAGGGTAGTTACTGTAGTTGAGCCCTGCAAAGCTGTTAGTCTGGCCATTATACTGCTCTGACAGCTGTGAGAGCTCTGACAGCTCTGACAAAAAGGCACAAGACATACTGCTGTGAGCCGCTCTAAACATCACAGGACAATTCATCATCCGCACAGTTCTCTGAGTCAACAGGGGGGTTGCTGCCTGATTTTGTCCATCCCAAGGGGTCTGCAGACTACCTAGCCCGTTGTTTGCCCAAACTGCTGCTCCCCACACCTACACAAGAGGCCTGAGTTGGACTCAGTGGGAAGATGTTTTTACAGATGCCCCACAGAAAGCATTCTTTCTGGTTGGATCACAGCTTGGTTTGGCTCCTGCTCTGCCCAAGACCGCAAGAAACTACAAAAGGTCGTGAACGCAGCCCAAATCCATCACGCAAACCTGCCTGAGTTCGAATCCCGCCATGGTGGAATTTGAGTTCAATAATAATAAAAAAAACTGGAATTAAGAATCTACTGATGACCGTGACACTATCGTCAATTGTCGGAAAAACCCACCTGGTTCACTAACGTCCTTCAGGGAAGGAAATCTGCTGTCCTTACTCCACAGCCATGTGATTAACTCAACGCTGCCCTCTGAACAAGGCAACTAAGGATGGGTAATAAATGCTGGCCCAGCCACTGATGCTTATGTCTCACGAATTAATATTAAAAAAAAAGTCCTTTAGGGAGGGAAATTTGCTGTCCTTACCCAGCCTGGCCATCATGTAACTCCAAAGCCACGGCAATGTGATGGACTCAACGCTGCCCTCTGAACAAGGGGCAACTAGTGATGGACAGTAAATGCAGGCCCAGCCAGCGACACCAATGTCCCACAAGTGAATAAGAAAATTCCCCTCAAAGTCTTGCAAGAAAGCAAATTCGTGTTGAAATACTGTCACTGTTTTCAGGCTGGCAAGTGCAAAAGTCAATTTTCAATTGAAAACATGGATTTTCAGAGGTTTACAGAATGGAAACAGGCCCTTTGGCCCAACTTGTCTATGCCCCCCTGCTTTTTTAAAGCACTGAGCTACTTCCAATTGCCCGCATTTGGCCCACATCGTTTTATACCCATTTTACCCATCTAACTATTAAACGCTTTTTAAAAAGACAAAATTGTGCCCGCCTCTACTACTACTATCTCTGGCAGCCCGTTCGAGAGACACTGTGTGAAAAAATTGCCCCTCTGGACCTTTTTGTATCTCTCCCCTCTCAACTTAAACCTATGCGCTCTACTTTTAGACCCCACTATCTTTGGGAAAAGATGTTGACTATCTAGCTGATCTGTGCCCCTCATTATTTTATAGACCTCTGTAAGGTTACCCCAAGCCTCCTACACTCCAGAGATAAAAGTCCCAGTCTATCCAGCCTCTCCTTCTACCTCAAACCATCAAGTCCCGGTAGCATCCTGGTAAATCTTCACCGAACTTTTTAAATAATGTCCTTTCTCTAATAGGGTGACCAGAACAGTACACAGTTCATATCCAATGCCACTAATGTTCTTACCTTGTAATACTGCCCCATTGAACCAGGGGGCATGGGGTACTGTCCTGTGCCTTGCTGGCCTGGCATCCGATGAGCAGGGTAGTTTGGAGAAGGAATGCTCCGCTGAGGGTTGGCAGGAGGGTACTGGCTGGGTTGGCTCGGGTACTGGCTGTTGGGAGCGTACTGCTGCCCAGGATAACTTTGCTGCAGGAAGGTAGAACCGCGGGTTAATGATATCAACAGGCTCTTCCCCACGTGCTCCCCTCTCCAACACCCCACCCACACAAAGACTTCCAATATAGGAGGACAACCTTCCTCGACTCGAGACTGCCCTATAAATGAAAGAGCAACACAGTTCCCCGATCTTTCATAGAATCCCATTTGGCCCATCGATTCTTCACTGATCGAAATCCATCTAAGCCCCATTCCCATAGACCCACATATTTACCCTGCTAATCCCCCTGACATTAGGGTCAATTTGGCATGGCCAATCCACCAAACTTGCACATCTTTGGACACTAATGGACAATTTAGCATGGCCAATCCACCTAACCCACACATCTTTGGACACTAAGGGGCAATTTAGAATGGCCAATCCATCTAACCTGCACATCTTTAGATACTAAGGGGCAATTTAGCATGGCCAATCCACCTAACCTACACATCTTTGGACACTAAGGGGCAATTTAGCATGGCCAATCCACCTAACCTGTACATCTTTGGACTGTGGGAGGAAACTGGAGCACCTGGAGGAAACTCCACACAGTGACAGACAGGGTTCGGACCCAGTTCCCTAGAGCTGTGAGGTAGCAATGCTGATCACTGCCCACTCGACAACATTCAAAAGGAAAGACTTGTATTCACATCACACCCATCCCCAACCATTGGCGAAGCCAGCGAAGAGCTTTTAGAAATGTAGTCGCTAATATGATATAGAAAACCCAGCAGTCAATTTTCACAGAGCAAGATCCCATAAACAGCAACGCAACAACAGACAATCTGTTTCCATTTGATTTGATTTATTATTATCACATGTATTGGGACACAATGAAAAGTATTGCTTCTTGCATGCTATATTGCCAAAGTATACCATTCATGGAATGCATAGTAGAGAAGGAAAGGAGAGGGTGCAGAATGTAATGTTGTAGTCACAGCTAGGGTGCACGGAAAGGTCAACTTAATATATTCTGATTTGATTTTGATTTATTATTGTCACATGTATTGGGATACAGCGAAAAGTATTGTTTGATTTATTATTGTCACGTGTATTGGGATACAGTGAAAAGTATTGTTTGATTTATTATTGTCACGTGTATTGGGATACAGTGAAAAGTATTGTTTGATTTATTATTGTCACACGTACTGGGATACAGTGAAAAGTATTGTTTGATTTATTATTGTCACATGTATTGGGATACAGTGAAAAGTATTGTTTGATTTATTATTGTCACGTACTGGGATACAGTGAAAAGTATTGTTTGATTTATTATTGTCACATGTACTGGGATACAGTGAAAAGTATTGTTTGATTTATTATTGTCACATGTACTGGGATACAGTGAAAAGTATTGTTTGATTTATTATTGTCACATGTATTGGGATACAGTGAAAAGTATTGTTTGATTTATTATTGTCACATGTATTGGGATACAGTGAAAAGTATTGTTTGATTTATTATTGTACTGGGATACAGTGAAAAGTATTGTTTGATTTATTATTGTACTGGGATACAGTGAAAAGTATTGTTTGATTTATTATTGTCACATGTATTGGGATACAGTGAAAAGTATTGTTTCCTGCTCATTATACAGACCATTCATAGAGTACATAGGGGAGAAGGAAAGGAGATGGTGTAGAATATAGTGTTACAGTCATAACTAAGTCCTAGAGAAAGATTAGCTTAACACATGGTCAATCCATTCAAAAGTCTTGATGGCAGAAGGGAAGAAGCTGTTGTTGAGACATTTGTATCTTTTTTCTTTACGGAAGAAGATGGAAAAGAGAGTCCGTGGTGTGTTGGCTTCTTAATTATGCCGGCTGCTTTTCCAAAGCAGTGGAAAGTACAGACAGAGTCAATGGATGGGAGGTTGGTTTGCGTGATGGACTGGGCTACGTTCAAGACCTTTTGTAGTTTCTTGCGGTCCTGCTCAGAGCAGGAGCCATACCAAGCTGTGATACATCTGGAAAGGATGCTTTCTATGGCACATCTGTAAAAACTGCTGAGGGTTGTAGCAGACATGCCACATTTTCTTAGCCCCCTGAGAGAGTAGATGCGTTCTGTTCCTTGTGCCGTTGATTGGAGTGCAACGCTGGCCAAGACACCAAGGAGAACTCCGTTGTGAAATAATGGTGTGGGATTCCCCCCTTCCCGTTCAACCTCCCTCCAACCCCAAGCAGGTACCAGTCCTCACTTTCATATCCTGGGTACAACCTGGGTACAAACAACACTAGGCACTGTGAGTATCAAACTTTAATGACTTACTGGCAAGGAGAACATTGAAAGGTGTCCTCCTGATTCATACTGACAATGGAGCAGCTCTCTTTCACTGTATCTTTCTCTTTGGAATTTTGGTATTGAAAGGGGTCTTGTTTTCACCCTGTGGCTAAGGCTGGGAACAGTGTTTATGAAACTGACATAAGGTTTAGATTAGTCGCTTATCCTGAAAACACAAGCGCTGGCCTCACTGAAGACCTTGTTGATAAGTTTTTCCTCCCCTTATTCTCCCTGACAAGAGTTGCTTTGTTACTGTCGATTGATTTTCCAAACCAGCATCTGCGGTTTGTAACTGCTTTCTAATAGTTTCATGGCAACTTTGAAGTGAGAATCCTTAATCTTGCAGAACAAATATTTGGCCATAGCTGGAATGACAACTTCATTTCCACATGCCCAAGAGACAGATAACAACAAATTACTATAATTAAACCACTTCTTTATTAGTTACCTCTTAGCTCTGAGTATTTATGGGGGGACGTGAGCATTTATTTCCCAGCCCTAATTGCCCCTAATAAAGGAGCCCTTAGTAAGTCTGGAATGAAATGTTAGACTAACTAATAATGATCATGAAACTTACTACATTGTTGTTTCATTTTAAAAAAATTGTTACAATTTTTGTTTGGCTAAATTAAACTGCACCATCACCCACTGCAGAACATGTTTCCAACAAGGCTTCCTCACACGACTAAACTCTCAAACATCTCTCTTCACATATCCCGTTCTACTTTTCATTAACAATTCCATTGTCCCATGGAAGACTTCTGCAGAAAATGCAGATGTATGGGATAGAGGGTGATTTAGCTAATTGGATTAGGAATTGGCTAGCAGATAGAAGACAGAGGGTGGTGGTTGATGGGAGATATTCATCGTGGAGTTCGGTGACAAGTGGTGTACCTCAGGGGTCTGTTTTGGGGCCCCTGCTGTTTGTAATTTTTATAAATGATCTGGATGAGGGTATTGAAGGATGGATTAGTAAATTTGAGGATGACACCAAAGTCGGAGGAGTGGTAGATAGTGAAGAGGGGTGTTATAGTTTGCAGAGAGACTTGGACAAGTTGCAGAGCTGGGCCGAGAGGTGGCAAATGGAGTTTAATGTGGAAAAAGGTGAGGTAATGCACTTTGGCAGGAACAATAAATGTGTAGAGTATAGGGCTAATGGTAGGGCTCTTAATAGTGTTGAGGAACAGAAGGATCTTGGTGTATGTGTGAATAGATCCCTGAAAGTAGGCAGTCAAGTGGATAAAGTTGTTAAGAAGGCATATGGAGTCTTAGCTTTTATTGGTAGGGGGATTGAATTTCGGAGCCGCAACGTCATGTTGCAACTGTACAACACTCTAGTGCGGCCGCACTTGGAGTATTGTGTGCAGTTCTGGTCCCCACATTATAAGAAAGATGTGGAGGCCTTGGAGAGGGTACAGAGGAGGTTTACCAGGATGTTGCCTGGTATGGAGGGCAGGTCTTATGAAGAGAGGCTGAGGGATTGAGGTTGTTTTCGTTAGAAAGGAGGCGGCTAAGAGGAGACCTTATTGAAACATATAAGATGATTAGAGGTTTAGATAGGGTGGACAGTGATAGCCTTTTTCCTAGGATGGAGAAAGCTAGCACGAGGGGACACAGCTTTAAATTAAGGGGTGATAGTTATAGGACGGATATCAGAGATAGGTTCTTTACCCAAAGGGTGGTTCGGGAGTGGAATGCCCTGCCTGCAGCAGTTGTAGATGTGCCAGGTTTGGTGGCGTTTAAGAGGTTAGTTGATAAGTATATGGAAGAGAAGGGAATGGTTTAGTTTGGAGGGTCATTGCTTTTTTCATAATTGGTTGGCACAAAATCGAAGGCCGAAGGGCCTGTTCTGCGCTGTAATGTTCTATGTTCTATCACTTCTGTAAAATTAAGTTTTCCAAACAGTCAAAAATATTTCATGTTTTCCTCCTTCGGGTTTCTCACTTACTGATGAAAACTTTGCAAACTGTAAAAGCCCTTTTCAGGCTGTTTGTCTGTCTGCTTGTGGAAGAGTGGAGGTAAAAGGACTAAAGGTGCTAGATACATTTCTTAGTTCGGGGACATTCCTGATTAAGTGGTTCATCAATAAATAGGCTGGGTTTAGAACTTTGCGTTGGGAGATAACAAGGTGTCGCTTTTTTGATTATTCAATGTTAATGGGGAATAAAGAGCTTTTACACACAATAATAAATCAAACAATACTTTTCACTGTATCCCAGTACAGGTGTCAATAATAAATCAAACAATACTTTTCACTGTATCCCAGTACATGTGACAATAATAAATCAAACAATACTTTTCACTGTATCCCAATACATGTGACAATAATAAATCAAACAATACTTTTCACTGTGTCCCAGTACACGTGACAATAATAAATCAAACAATACTTTTCACTGTATCCCAATACATGTGACAATAATAAATCAAACAATACTTTTCACTGTATCCCCAGTACATGTGATAATAATAAATCAAACAATACTTTTCACTGTATCCCAATACATGTGACAATAATAAATCAAACAATACTTTTCACTGTATCCCAGTACGTGACAATAATAAATCAAACAATACTTTTCACTGTATCCCAATACATGTGACATTAATAAATCAAACAATACTTTTCACTGTATCCCAATACATGTGACAATAATAAATCAAACAATACTTTTCACTGTATCCCAATACAGTGACAATAATAAATCAAACAATACTTTTCACTGTATCCCATACATGTGACAATAATAAATCAAACAATACTTTTCACTGTATCCCAATACATGTGACAATAATAAATCAAACAATACTTTTCACTGTATCCCAATACATGTGACAATAATAAATCAAACAATACTTTTCACTGTATCCCAGTACATGTGACAATAATAAGTCAAACAATACTTTTCACTGTATCCCAATACATGTGACAATATTAAATCAAACAATACTTTTCACTGTATCCCAATATGTGACAATAATAAATCAAATCATATCCCTCTTCAACAATGTTCAAATATACAAAGTAAAGTAGGAAAGACTGACTCTGGAAACTGACTCTGGAAAGGTGAGAATGATTGAGTGAGCTTACCTCATTGACAAAGGGCCTCTTTACTCCTTGCCCAGGGATCTGCTGATTTGGGCGGGATCCCAGGTACCCGTGCTGTGGCATTCGCTGGTTTTGAGCGTTGAACATGGCGTTGATGCCGGGGGGCCTGGAATGGCTCATGGACACGTGCGACATTCCTGATGGTCCCATAGTGCCGGCCACCCCTGCAGCGGCCATGCCCGTAGACATCTGGGCAGGGCCTCGGGGGCCCGAGTGACTCATGTACTGGCTGTTATAGGGCTGGGCTGTGCTTATCTGGGAAAGAGAAGCGGGATTGAAGAAAAACGTTACAAAACGTTTGGCCAAAATTCCCCAATTCTTAACATTTAGCCAATGCCTCCACCAATGGGAACAGTCTCATAGAATCCCTACAGTGCAGAAGGAGGCCATTCAGCCCATTGAACCTGCACTGATAATAATGCCATCCACGTCCTATTTCTGTAACCCCACATATTTACTCTCCTAATCCCCCTAAGGGGCAATTTAGCACGGCCAATCCACCACCCCGCATATCTTTGGACTGTGGGACGAAAGCATAGCACCGAGAAGAAACCCACGCAGACACAGGGAGAATGTGCAGACTCCGCACAGACAGTGGCCGAGCCGGGAATTGAACCCAGGTCCCTGGCGCTGGGAGGCAGCGGTGCTAACCCGCCGTGCCGCCCACGGCTCCTCCGATTCAGCTTTCCCAAAAATCCACCCCCTCCTCCCCCGGTTTCTCGCCGGCCACGGGGGCAACTCCACGGTGACTCCTTACCGGTCCGTACTGGTTCAGCTCCTGGTTCTGCTTCTCCTGCAGGGCGGCCACGGTTGCCGTGGCCGTGGCGGTCGCCGTGGCGGCCGCGGCAGCCACCGCTGCAGCGGCGGCAGCGGCGGCGGGCTGGGTGAAGTGCGTCGGGGGCCTGGAGTGCGAGGGGATGCCGATCCCGGCTGAGCCATTTGATCCAGCGGGGTAACTGAAAGCAAGCAGACAGAGAGCGGGGGGGGGGGGTTAAATCCACGGAGCTCAGAGCTGCCCTCTCGTTTGCGGTCATTAATAAAGCAATCTTAGCCACGGTTCCCCAGCTCATTATCAATCTGTAGCCATTCAGCCCATCATGTCTGTGCTAGCACTGTTACCCACTCAAACCCCAGTTCCATAGTCCGCTATATTCTCACAAATATCCATTATTCTTCCTTGTTCTGTGACAAAGACTTACACACACTAAAAAAAAAACCATCTGAATATTTCTTAGAACCCCGATAGTGCAGGAGGAGGCCATTCGACCCATCGGGCCTGTACTAACCACAGTCCCACTGGCTGGATTTTTAACATCGAACACGTGGGAGGCTTTCAAGTATAGTTTGATAGGGATTCAGGACCGGCACAATCCTGTAAGGATGAAGGATAAGTTTGGCAAGTTTTGGGAGCCTTGGATAAGGAGGAATATTGTGAACCTTTCCAAAGAGGAAAAGGAATATTCCGTGTGGAATACAAGGAAAGCAGAAAGAAACTTAAGCAGGGAATAAGGAAGGCTAACAGGGGGTCACAAAAAATCATTGGCCATCAGGATTAAGGAAAGCGATTTTTTTATATTTTAACGATATATTTTATCAAGCAATATCGGGAGAGGGTATTCCCCACTCAAGGACAACCTATGCATGGAGCCAGAGAAGATGGGTGAAGTGTTAAATGAGTATTTTGTGTCGATATTTACCAAAGAGAGAAGGACTTGGCGGATGATGAATCTAGGAAAGAGTGTCCAGGAATCTAGGAAAGAAGTTTGAGTCACGTTGAGATCCTTTTTGATTCTTTGAGATCAAAAAGGAGGAGGTATTGGGGTTCTTGAGAAGCATTAAGGGAGACAAGTCCCCAGGGCCTGATTGGATCTACCCCAGAATACTGAGAGAGACAGGGGAGGAAATTGCTCGGGCCTTCAGAGAACTCACCGGCTAAAAGTGTGAGTCATGTGCTGGCTGAGATACGGCTGGGCTGTGCTTATTACGGGAAAGAAAAACGGGATTGAGAAAACAAAAATGTTACAAAACGCTTGGCCGAAATGCCCGTTGAGCCATTCGAAACGAGGACAGTCCCACCTTTAACCCTTAGGTATGCTCAATCTTTCCACCAATGGGAACAGTATCATAGAATCCCTACAGTGCAGAAAGAGGCCATTCGGCCCATTGAGCCTGCACCGACCACAATCCCACCCACGTCCCATTTCTGTAACCCCACATATTTACTCTCCTAATCAGGGGATGGAAGAATAGTCAATGTTGTTCCTACGTTTAAGAAGAGGAGCAAGAATAATCCAGATAATTGTAGGCTAGTGAGCCTTACGTCAGAGGTAGGGAAATTATTGGAGAGGATTCTTCGAGACAGGATTTACTCCCACTTGGAAGTAAATGGGCGTGTTAGCGAGAGGCAACATGATTTTGTATAGGGAAGGTCATGTCTCACTAACTTGATCAAGTTTTTTGAGGAAGTGACGAAGATGATTAACAAGGGTAGGGCAGTGGATGTTGTCTACATGGACTTCAGTAAGGCCTTTGATAAATCCCAGACTGGTACAGAAAGGTGAAATTGCTTGGGATCAGAGGTGAGCTGGCAAGGTGGATACAGAATTGGCTCAGTCATAGAAGACAGAGGGTAGCAGTGGAAGGGTGCATTTCTGAGTGGAGGGCTGTGACAAGTGGTGTTCCTCGGGGATCAGTGCTGGGACCTTTGCTGTTTGTAATATATAGAAATGATTTGGAGGAAAATGTAACTGGAATGATTATCTCACAAAGGTTGGTGAATTTACAAATAGCGATGAGGACCATCAAAGGACACAGAAGGATATAGATCGGTTGGAGACTTGGGCGGAGAGATAGCACATGGAGCTAAATCTAGACAAATGCGAGGTAATGTATTTTGCAAGGTCTAATACTGATAGGAAATATACAGTAAATGGCAAAACCCTTAAGAGTATTGATAGGCAGAGGGATCTGGGTGTACAGGTACACTGAAAGTGACAACGCAGGCGGAGAAGATAGTCGAGAAGGCATACGGCAATGCTTGCCTTCATTGGCCAGGGCATTGAGTTTAAAAATTGGCAAGTCATGTTGCAGCTTTATAGAATCTTAGTTGTGCTGTATTTGGAATATCGTGTTCAATTCTGGTCGCCACACTACCAGAAGGATGTGGAGGCTTTGAAGAGGGTACAAAAAAGATTTACCAGGATACTGCCCTGGTACGGAAGGCATTAGCTATGAGGAGAGGTTGGAGAAGCTTGGTTTGTTCTCACTGGAGCGATAGAGGTTGAGGGGCAACCTGATAGAAATCTACAAGATTACGAGGGGCACGGGCAGAGTGGATAGTCAGAAGCTTTTTCCCAGGGTGGAGGAGTCAATTACTTGGGGGCACAGGTTGTAATCCCTGCGCTGTAATTTTCTTTGTGTTGTCAAGCAGAGGGAACTTGGGGTACAAGTACATAGCTCTTTGAAAGTTGGCACCCAGGTTGATCAAGTTGTTAGGAAGGCGTACGGTGTGTTAGCTTTTATTGGTAGAGAGATTTTAGGAGCCGTGAGGTTATGTTACAACTGTACAAAACTCTGGTGCGGCCGCGCTTGGAGTATTGCGTACAGTTCTGGTCGCCGCATTATAAGAAAGATGTGGAAGCATTGGAAAGGGTGCAGAGGAGGTTTACCAGGATGTTGCCTGGTATGGTGGGAAGGCCTTATGAGGAAAGGCTGAGGGACCTGAGGTTATTTTCATTAGAGAGAAGAAGGTTACGCGGTGACCTAATTGAGGCGTATAAGATGATCAAGGGATTGGATAGGGTGGATAGTGAGAGCCTTTTTCCTCGGATGGTGATGACCAACACGAGGGGACATAACTTTAAATTAAGAGGTGGTAGTTATAGGACGGATGTCAGAGGCAGGTTCTTTACACAGAGGGTGGTGAGAGCGTGGAATGCCCTGCCTGCAGCAGTTGTGGACTCGCCTACTTTGGGGGCATTCAAATGTTTGGTGGATAGGCATATGGATGATATTGGAGTAGTTTAGGTTAGAGGGTCCACTGGCCGGCGCAACATCGAGGGCCGAAGGGCCTGTACTGCGCTGTAATCTTCTATGTTCTATGTTTGAGGTGCGAGGGGCGAAGTTTAAAGGAGATGTACGAAACAGGTTTTTACACAGAGGGTGGTGGGTGCCTGGAACTCGTTGCCAGGGGAGGTAGTGGTCGGGGAGGGGTGGGTGCAGTGGGAGGGGGGGGCAGTAGTCGAAGCAGATACAATCGTGAGTTTTAAGGGGCATCTGGGCAAATACATGAATTGGAAGGGGTGTGTCTGGAAGTGTAGTGGGTTTTAGTTCAGTCGGGCAGCATGGCTAGTGCAAGCTTTGAGGACCGAAGGACCTGTCCCTGCGCTGTGATTTTCTTTGTTCTAGCCCCCCCTAAAACAATCCAGCACGGCCAATCCACCTAACATGCTCATCTCTGGATTGTGGGAGGAAATGCCCGGACACGGAGATAAGATTCCTCCTCTTGATTTTGAAGTGTTATCATCAGTCTTTGCTCTCTTTTCCTCTGTCACCCACAAGCAAAGTAGCTCGGGGGCAGCAAGGTGGCACACTGGTTAGCACTGCTGCCTCACAGTGCCAGGGACACGGAAACTAGAAGCAGGAGGAGGCCATTTGGCCCCTCCAGCCTGCTCTGCCATTTATTCTGATCATGGCTGATCGTCAAATTCAATATCCTGATTCCCCCCGCCCCCATATCCATCCATTGCTTTAGCCCCCAGAGCAAAATCTAATTTTTCTTGAAATCACACAATTTTTTGGCCTGAACTACTTTCTGTGGAAGTGAATTCTACACATTCACCACCCTCTTGATGAAGAAACTTCTCTTCACCTCCTTTATCCTCAAACTCCCTTATCCTCAAACTACGACCGTCCTGGTTCTGGGCTCCCCCACCGTCTTTCTGAATATACCCTGTTCGAATTTTACAAGTTTCTATGAGATCCCCTCTCGCTCTGCTAAACTCCAGTGAATGTCATCCTAACTGACTTAGTCTCTCCTCATATTTCAGTCCTTCCTCCAAAGTTAAACCTAAGTTTAATTCCCAGCTTGGGAATTCTCTGTGTGGAGTTTGCACATTCTCCCCTTGTCTGCATGGGTTTCCTCCGGGTGCTTCGGTTTCTCCCCACATTCTGGAGGACGTGCTGGTCAATTTAGCATGGCCAATCCACCTAACCTACACATCTTTGGACACTAAGGGACAATTTAGCATGGCCAATCCACCTAACCTACACATCTTTGGACACTAAGGGACAATTTAGCATGGCCAATCCACCTAACCTACACATCTTTGGACACTAAGGACAATTAGCATGGCCATCCACCTAACCCGCACATCTTTGGACACTAAGGGGCAATTTAGCATGGCCACACTGCACATCTTTGGACACTAAGGGCAATTTAGCATGGCCAATCCACCTAACCTACATCTTTGGACACTAAGGGGCAATTTAGCATGGCCAATCCACCCTAACCTGCACATCTTTGGACACTAAGGGGCAATTTAGCATGGCCAATCCACCTAACCTGCACATCTTTGGACACTAAGGGACAATTTAGCATGGCCAATCCCCTAACCTGCACATCTTTGGACACTAAGAACAATTAGCATGGCCAATCCACCTAACCTACACATCTTTGGACACTAAGGGCAATTTAGCATGGCCAATCCCCCTAACCTCAATCTTGGACACTAACAATTTAGCATGGCCAATCCCCCTAACCTGCACATCTTTGGACACTAAGGGGCAATTTAGCATGGCCAATCCACCTAATCCACGCATCTTTGGACACTAAGGAGCAATTTAGCATGGCCAATCCACCTAATCCACGCATCTTTGGACACTAAGGGGCAATTTAGCATGGCCAATCCACCTAACCTGCGCATCTTTGGACACTAAGGGGCAATTTAGCATGGCCAATCCGCCTAACCTACACATCTTGGACACTAAGGGACAATTTAGCATGGCCAATCCACCTAACCTACACATCTTTGGACACTAAGGAGCAATTTAGCATGGCCAATCCACCTAACCTACACATCTTTGGACACTAAGGAGCAATTTAGCATGGCCAATCCACCTAACCTACACATCTTTGGACGGTAATGGGCAATTTAGTATGGCCAGTCCATCTAACCTGCACATCTTTGGAGTGTGGGAGGAAATGGGAGGATTGAATGTAAACCCTCGCAGACACGAGGAGATGGTGCAGACTTCACACAGTCACCCGAGGCTTCTGGAGCACTCAGTGGGCCGAATTCTGTTCCTATACCTTGTGGCTGGAATTGAACCTGGGTCCCTGACGCTGTGAGGCAGCAATGCTAACCACCGTGCCGCCCCGTGTTTGTACGCCCTTCCTGTCACACTCTGGTTACCATTACCCGCATGACCATCCCAATCCAAGTTCTCCTTAACTTTCCAAATCTCACCTCTCATGAACCCACCCCCCTCCAAACGTTTAAAACCCCCTCTACGTTTGAAGTTAAAGTTTATTTATTAGTGTCACAAGTGGGCTTACGTTAACACTGCAATGAAGTTACTGTGAAAATCCCCTCGTCGCCTCACTGAGAATTTATCACCTACCAGCACGTCTTTTGGACTGTGGGAGGAAACCGGAGCACCCGGAGGAAACCCACGCAGACACGGGGAGAACGTGCAAACTCCACACAGACAGTGACCCAAGCCAGGAATTGAACCAGGGTCCCTGGCACTGTGAGACAGCCGCGCTAAACCACGATATCACCAGCCCACGGTTCAGGCGAAGGCTGCCCTTCTCTTTTTGGTTACCTGCCCGTGTATCCTGCTCCTCCGGGGTAGTTAGGCCGCCCGTACATATTTGGCTGCATATAGCCCTTGCTCGAGCTGGTCTCCGTCGCTGGGAACGGCTGCTGCCCCATGAACCGGGGAGAATTCATGCCTGGGCTGCTTCCCGGAATGCCGGATGACATGTGGTTCCCGCCGGAGTTGCCACCGGGAGCCATCGGATTTCCGAGGACCTGCGAAAGACGGAAGAGGCTTGGTTAGAATCGATTCATTATTGGGACGCAGTGAAAAAACACACGGTACGCAGGGGAGAAGGGAAGAAAGCTCGGCTGTTGAGAAAAAAATCACATTAACGCAAGGTCGGTCTATTCCAAAACGCTGATGGCAGTGGGGAAGAAGTCATAGAATCATAGAAAATAGGAGCAGGAGAAGGCATTCAGCCCTTTGAACCTGATCCGTCATCATCATAGTCATGGCTATAAACCTAATCCTGCTTTCTCCACATAATCTTTGATCCCATTCGATGCAAGTGCTAAATCCAGCTGCTTCTTGAATACATTCAATGTTTTGGCATCGACTACTTCACTGAGCAAGGGCGTCTTAAGGGGCAGTTTAGCAGAGCCAATCCACCTGACCCGCACATCTTCTGGACTTCTTCCGGGAGGAAAACCGGAGCACCCAGAGGGAACGCATGCAAACACGGGGAGAACGTGCAGACTCCACACAGACGGAGCTGGGAATCGAACCCGGGCCCGTGTGAGGCGGCAGTGCTAACTGCTGTGCCAGAACCATGGGGTCCCACCCAGTTGGACGTCTTATCCAAAGGAGAGGCCCCCATAGTGAATCTAAGGGATACTGTACGGAAAAGTAACAAGAACAGTCAAGCAAATTAGAAACCAAAGAGGTTATTAAAATAAATATACAGATTAGAACTGCTTCGTTTAGCAGTTGTAGAGACGAAGTGTGGCAGTGTCTGCTCCACCCCAGGGGTGGAGTGACTGAGCGACACGGAGATTTAATAAGCCCCCTCACAGACAATCACAGGGCAAGTAAAACAAGGCAGTGCTAGAGACAAGAATTCTTCCGACACAGACAGAAATTACTGGAAACGTTGGATCCGATCATAACATGAGCACGGGCGGGATGAAAGCAAATCCCCATTAGCGGCGTGGCACAGCG
Source organism: Sphyrna mokarran (assembly GCA_024679065.1). NCBI lineage: Eukaryota > Metazoa > Chordata > Chondrichthyes > Carcharhiniformes > Carcharhinidae > Sphyrna > Sphyrna mokarran. The sequence goes on along the minus strand of JAGIQG010000031.1, from coordinate 24,719,860 downwards.
GATTAGCACTCACAGCACCTGGGTTCGATTCCAGCTCAGGTCACTGTCTGTGTGCAGAGTCTGTACATGTCTCTGCATCAGCTTTCATTGAGAGTCAGCTACATTGCTGTGGGATTCATATGTAGGACAGACAGATTTCCTTCCCTTAAGGGAATCAGTTGGTTTTTCCGTTTCGTGGTCGTGAGTAAATTCTTAATTCCAGATTTCTTTTTATTGAATTCAATTTTTTTTTATTGAATTCAAATTTTTTTTATTGAATTCAATTTCTTTTTACTGAATTCAATTTCTTTTTATTGAATTCAATTTCTTTTTTTATTGAATTCAGATTTCACCCGGGATTCGAGATGACCCTGGGTCTCTGGATTGCTGGTCCGGTGAAAATACTACTAAACCACCATCTTCCCCACTGAGACACAGTGGTTAGCACCGCTGCCTCACAGCAAGAATTAAGCAACACCAATTTTAAATCCAACCGATTTATTTGATAGTAAAATTGCGAGCTTTCGACACTCTTGTGTCTTTGTCAGGCAAATTTAGAATTGCTAAATTCTTACTGAGATCTTACTACCCCAGTCCAACGCCGGCATCTTTACATCATGACTACTATCGGCCTCACAGCGCCAGGGATCCAGGTTTGATTGCCAGTTCGGGTCACTGTCTTTGTGGAGTTTGCATGTGACTGCGTGGGTTTCTTCCGGCTGCTCCAGTTTCCTCCCACAGTCCGAATGATGTGCAGGCTTGGGATCAGAGAGTCACTTGTCCATGCCGCCTTTTTCTTTATACCCATCTTACCCGTGTAACTGTCCAAATACTTCTTAAAAGACAAAATTGTACCCACCTCTACTACTGCCTCTGGCAGCTTGTTCCAGACACTCACCACCCTCTGTGTGAAAAAATTGCTCCCTCAACATTTTTGTATCTCTCCCCTCTCACCTTAAACCTATGCCTTCTAGTTTTAGACTCCCCCATCTTTGGGAAAAGATATTGACCATCAAGCTGATCTGTGCCCCTCATTATCTTATAGACTTCTATAAGATCCTGTTCCCCAGAGTCTATCCAGCCTCTCCTTACAACTCAATCCATTGAGTCCCGGTAGCATCCTAGTAAATCTCTTCTGCACTCTTTCTAATTTAATAATATCCTTTCTACAATAGGGTGACCAGAACTGTACACAGTATTCCAAGTGTGGCCTTACCAATGTCTTGTATAACTTCAACAACAGGAGTGCACCCTCTCAGTGAGCAGTGCCCTGTGTTGACTAGGAGTCCCTCTATCAATTAGGAATGCCTGGGTGAATTTGGAGTGCCTGTCAAATTATGAGTGCCCCCCCCTCTCCACCTCCGTCGAATTAGGAGTGCTCCCTCCATCAAATTAGGGGTGCCCGCCCCCCCTGTCAAATTAGGGGTGCCCCCCCCTGTCAAATTAGGGGTGCACCCCCCCCCCGTCCAAATAGAGGTGCCCCCCCATCAAATTAGAGGTGCCCCCCCTACCAAAATAGGGGTGCTCCCCCCGCCAAATTAGGGGTGCTCCCCCGTCAAATTAGGGGTGGCCCCCCCCCGTCAAATTTAATTTAGATAAATGTGAGGTGATACATTTTGGCCGATTGAACCAGAGCAGGACTTAGTTAATAGGAAAGATCTCGGGGTACAGGTTCATAGCTCCTTGAAAGTGGAGTCACGGGTGGACAGAGTGGTGAAGAAGGCATTCGGCAATGCTTGGTTTCATAGGTCAGAACATTGAAGTGGAGCTGCCGGCATTGGACTGGGGTAAACACAGTAAGAAGTCTCACAACACCCGGTTAAAGTCCAACAGGTTTATTTGCTAGCACTAGCTTTTGGACTTCTGACCTGAGAATCAATGCCTGATGGCATTGTGAGACTTCCTACAGAGCATTGAACACAGGAGTTAGGACATAGAACATTACAGCACAGTACAGGCCCTTCAGCTCACGCTGTTGCGTTGACCTGTGAAACCAATCTAAAGCCCATCTAACATATACTATTCCAATATCAGCCATGTGTTTATCCAATGACCATCAAATTAGGGGTGTTCCCCCTGTCAAATTACGGGTACCCCCCGTCAAATTAGGGGTGCTCCCCCGTCAAATTAGGGGTCCCCTCCGTCAAATTAGGGGTGCTCCCCCGTCAAATTAGGGGTCCCCTCCGTCAAATTAGGGGTGCCCCCCCTGTCAAATTAGGGGTGCCCCCCGTCAAATTAGGGGTGCTCCCCCGTCAAATTAGGGGTCCCCTCCGTCAAATTAGGGGTGCCCCCCGTCAAATTAGGGGTGCCCCCCCCTGCCTATTAGGGGTGCCCCCCCCTGCCTATTAGGGGTGCCCCCCCCTGCCTATTAGGGGTGCCCCCTGTCTATTAGGAGAGACTTTATCAATTAGGGGAGCCCCCTGTCAATTAGGGGAGCCCCCTGTCAATTAGGGGAGCCCCCTGTCAATTTCCTCGGATGAAGATGGCTAGCATGAAGGGACATAGCTTTAACTTGAGGGGTGATATACGTAGGACAGATATCAGAGGTAGGTTCTTTACTCAGAAGGTAGTAACAGTGTGGAACGTCCTGCCCGCAGCAGTAGTGGACTCGCCAACATTAAGGGCATTTAAATGGTCATTGGATAAACACATGGCTGATATTGGAATAGTATATGTTAGATGGGCTTTAGATTGGTTTCACAGGTCAACGCAACAGCGTGAGCTGAAGGGCCTGTACTGTGCTGTAATGTTCTATGTCCTAACTCCTGTGTTCAATGCTCTGTAGGAAGTCTCACAATGCCATCAGGCATTGATTCTCAGGTCAGAAGTCCAAAAGCTAGTGCTAGCAAATAAACCTGTTGGACTTTAACCGGGTGTTGTGAGACTTCTTACTGTGTTTACCCCAGTCCAATGCCGGCAGCTCCACTTCAATGTTCTGACCTATGAAACCAAGCATGCCGAATGCCTTCTTCACCACTCTGTCCACCCGTGACTCCACTTTCAAGGAGCTATGAACCTGTACCCCGAGATCTTTCCTATTAACTAAGTCCTGCTCTGGTTCAATCGGCCAAAATGTATCACCTCACATTTATCTAAATTAAATTCCACCTGCCATTCGTCAGCCCACTGGCCCAATTGACCAGGATCCTGTTGCAATCGAAGATAACTTTCAAAAGTGGATTGGCCATGCTAAATTGTCTTTAGTATCCAAAGATGTGTAGGTTAGATGGATTGGCCATGCTAAATTGCTCCTTAGTGTCCAAAGATATGTAGGTTAGATGGATTGGCCATGCTAAATTGTCCCTTAGTGTCCAAAGATGTGTAGGTTAGGTGGATTGGCCATGTTAAATTGCCCCTTAGTGTCCAAAGATGTGTAGGTTAGGTGATTGGCCTGTTAAATTGCCCCTTAGTGTCCAAAGATGTGCAGGTCAGGTGGATGGCCATGCTAAATTGTCCTTAGTGTCCAAAGATGCGTAGGTTAGGTGGATTGGCCATGCTAATTGCCCCTTAGGTCCAAAGATGTGTCGGTTATGTGGATTGGCCATGTAAATTGCCCCTTAGTGTCCAAAGATGTGTAGTAGGTGGATTGGCCATGTTAAATTGCCCCTTAGTTCCAAAGATGTGTAGGTTAGTGGATTGGCATGTTAAATTGCCCCTTAGTGTCCAAAGATGTGTAGGTTAGGTGGATTGGCCATGCTAAATTGTCCCTTAGTGTCCAAAGATGTGTAGGTTAGGTGGATTGGCCATGCTAAATTGTCCCTTAGTGTCCAAAGACGTGCAGGTTAGGGGATTGGCCATGCTAAATTGCCCCTTATGTCCAAAGATGTGCAGGTTAGGTGGATTGGCCATGTTAAATTGCCCCTTATTGTCCAAAGATGTGCAGGTTAGGTGGATGGCCATGCTAAATTGTCCCTTAGTGTCCAAAGACGTGCAGGTTAGGTGGATTGGCCATGCTAAATTGCCCCTTATTGTCCAAAGATGTGCAGGTTAGGTGGATTGGCCATGTTAAATTGCCCCTTATTGTCCAAAGATGTGCAGGTTAGGTGGATTGGCCATGCTAAATTGCCCCTTATTGTCCAAAGATGTGCGGGTTAGGTGGATTGGCCATGCTAAATTGCCCCTTATTGTCCAAAGATGTGTGGGTTAGGTGGATTGGCCATGCTGGGAAGCTGGCAAATGAGCGTGTTTAGACGGAGAGACACCCATTTTGTCCAGAATAAATGTACAACTGCGTTCTGCGCAGAGGTGCAATCACTTCCGCTGTGCCTCCAACACACCCAAAGCACTGCGGAGGCAGTGAGGAACCAAAATCTCGGAGGTGCACCAGCACGTGTCTGCAGGAGCTGAGCAGAGTTGCAACATAAGGGCGAACCCAGAAGCAGA
>JAGIQG010000031.1:24700498-24710498 GCA_024679065.1 Sphyrna mokarran | reverse complement strand
TTGAGACAATTTAGGGAGAATTTGTTTTGCCAATTAGCCCAAGAGCACATCTTTGGGATGTGGGAGGAAACCGGAGCACCCGGAGAAAACCCACGCAAGCACGGGGAGAATGCGCAAACTCCCACAGACACAGGCCCCAAATCCATGTATCTGCACAGCACAGCGATAGTCACTGAGCTGTCGTGTTGCCCATCAAATGGTCCAGGTCAAGCGTACACTAACGACGTGAAGCACTAGGATACTCTCGAAAAAAATCCAAGAGCAGCCCTCTCACGACCCATCGCGTGTTTGCCCCTCGTTAGACAACAAGGTGGACCAAAGCACCTGTAGGATAAAAACAAGTACATCAATATCATCATCTATTTACACACTTCCCAGGGACTCCCAAGACTCATGATCCCTATTTTAAATCAGTTTTCTATACCCCTCCATTCCCATTCTGTTCATGTGCCCATCTAAGTATTTCTTAAATAACTCCAGAGTACCTGCCTCCACCACTTTACTTGGCAGTGCATTCCATACCCCCACCACCCTCTGTGTGAAAAAATCTCCCTCTAACATCCAAATTATACCTTACCCCCACTTGGGACAGGAACCGAATCCCGTCGAGCTGGCCTTTGGAGCTAACACGATGATTGATGCGAAAAGCACTGCTCATCGGGACTCCGGCTGCCTGTGAAGCCCAGAAGTAGGGAATTCCCAACTGATTGAGGCTCCGGCGCCAAATTTAAGTACCCCCGCCCACCACACTTCCTGCAGCTGACGGAAAGGAAAACTCCACCCGACATCTCAGGAGGTGAGTCACCTTCAGAGGCAAAAAAAACACCATCGCAATTCAAGTTGTTAACAAGCAACGACAGCCCTCCTCAAGGTTCAGGGACACGCAAGTTAGAATCAAAGATTCATCGAATCCCGACAGTGCAGAAGGAGGCCCATCGAGTCTGCACCAACCACAATCCCATCCAGCCCCCTACTCCCGTAATCCCATATGTTCAATTTGCTAATCCCTCTAAAGTACGTGTCCCGGAACACGAAAGGGCAATTTAGCGTGGCTAACCCACCTAACTTGCACAGCTTTGGAGTGTGGAAGGAAACTGGAGCACCCAGAGGAAAGCCATGCAGACACGGGGAGAACATGCAGTCTCCACACAGAGAGCGACAGAAGCCCTCGAACTTGGTCCCTGGTACATTGAAGCTAACCACTGTGCTTCAGTGTCACCCTGGATGGGATAGGGCCTAGGTAGGGTTGTTGTTGGTACTGACTTGATGAACCAAACGGCCTCTTCCTGCGCTGGGGGGAATTCTTTGATTCTTCTATAATCATTCCTGAGAGACGGGGCCCAGAATTGCTCACAATATTCCAAATGTGGTCTGACCAGAGCCTTGTAAAGCCTCAGCACGACATCCCTGCTCTAGCCCTTTGGGAATCAATGCTAATATTGCATTTCCCTTCTTGACGCACGGCTCAACCTCCAGAGAATCCCGCATTTGGGATTCCCAAGTCCCTCTGCGCTTCCGGTTTCTAACACAGTGGAAAGAACGGCCAAGTTCAGGCGGTGACCCTCAGTCAGCGCCGCCGAGGCCTAGTTCAGGCGGTGACCCTCAGTCAGCGCCGCCGAGGCCTAGTTCAGGAGGTGACCCTCATCAGCGCCGCCGAGGCCTAGTTCAGGGGTGACCTCAGTCAGCGCCGCCGAGGCCTAGTTCAGGCGGTGACCCTCAGTCAGCGCCGCCGAGGCCTAGTTCAGGCGGTGACCCTCAGTCAGCGCCGCCGAGGCCTAGTTCAGGAGGTGACCCTCAGTCAGCGCCGCCGAGGCCTAGTTCAGGAGGTGACCCTCAGTCAGCGCCGCCGAGGCCTAGTTCAGGAGGTGGCCCTCAGTCAGCGCTGCCGAGGCCTAGTTCAGGCTTCACGCACTCTTACACTGACCTGTGCGGTGTGGGTGGAAGGGATGGTTTCATAGGATTCATCGAGTTCATGGGCGCCTGCAAGGGCAGCTTGATGACGGAGTTATTCGGTCGGGTCTTCTGATGGTGCAGGAGAAGCAGCCTCCCCAAGTCCTCACACCACGATGTGAGAAGGGCTAGAGACAAAAGAATAAAGCTGCTTTAAAAAAACCTCCGGGAGAAAGGCAATCCACTCAGCAGGGCCCCAGCGGTATAACAGCGACGAGGTTTGTAAGTTCACAATAAGATATCGTAGCAGTAGGCCATTCTGCCCATCGAGTCCCTTCTGCCATGGCTGATATGCTCCTGATCCCCATTTTCCTGCCTCCTCCCCAGAACCCTCAAACTCATTCCCAACTAAAAATCTCTCTAATTCCTCCTTAAGTTTACTCACTGTCCCAGCAACCACCGCATTTTGAGTTAGTGAATTCCACAGATTCACAACCCTTAGGGAGAAATAGTTTCCCTGTTTTAAATTTGCTGCCCCCCATCCTAAGACTATGACCTCTCGTCCCAGAACGTCCCACAAGAGGAAGCATACACTCCACGTCGACTTTATCCACACCTTTTATCATCTTGTAAACCTCAATTTGATCTCCCTTCATTCATAGAATCATCATATCCCTACAATGCAGAAGGAGGCCATTCAGCCCATCGAGTCTGCACCGACAAGAATCCCACCCAGACAAACACATCATACAGAAGGAGCATGCCGTTCATTGAGTACATAGGGAAGAAGGAAAAGGAGAGAGTGTCGTTGCACCAGAGGACATTCCCTTTCTGGTTGTATCACGACTCGGTACAGGCTCCTGCTCTGCCCAAGACTGCAAGAAACTACAAAAGGTTGTGAATGAAGCCCAGTCCATCACTCAAACCAGCCTCCCATCCGCTGACTCCGCCTACACTTCCCGCTGCCTCGGAAAACCGGCCAGCATAATCAAGGAACCCACACACCCCGGACATTCTCTCTTCCGCCTTCTTCTGAAAAGGATACAAAAATCTGGGATCACGTACTAACCGACTCAGGAACAGCTTCTTCCCTGCTGCTGTCAGACTTTTGAATGGACCTACCTCGCATTAAGTTGATCTTTCTCTACACCCGAGCGGTGACTCTAACACTACATTCTGCCCTCTCTCCTTTCCTTCTCCTCTATGTACTCTATGAACGGTATGTTTTGTCTGTATAGCGCACAAGAAACAATACTTTTCACTGTATCCCAATACATGTGACAATAATAAATCAAACAATACTTTTCACTGTATCCCAATACACGTGACAATAATAAATCAAACAATACTTTTCACTGTATCCCAGTACATGTGACAATAATAAATCAAACAATACTTTTCACTGTATCCCAATACATGTGACAATATTAGTGAAAAGTATTGTTTTGATTTATTATTGTCACACAAAACTTTTTATTTTGTCACATATGGGATACAGTGAAAAGTATTGTTTGATTTATTATTGTCACATGTATTGGGATACAGTGAAAGTATTGTTGATTTATTTTGTCACATGTACGGGATCAATGAAAAGTATTGTTTGATTTATTATTGTCACATGTACTGGATACAATGAAAAAAAGTATGTTTGATTTATTGTTGTCACATGACTGGGATACAATGAAAGTATTTTTGATTTTTATTGTCACGTATTGGGATACAGTGAAAAGTATTGTTTGATTTATTTGTCACATGTACTGGATACAGTGAAAAGTATGTTTGATTTATTATTGTCAATGTACTGGATACAATGAAAAGTATTGTTTGATTTATTATTGTCACATGTATTGGATACAGTGAAAAGTATTGTTTGATTTATTATTGTCACATGTACTGGGATACAGTGAAAATAATTCACTGTATATACATGAAAGTATTGTTTGATTTATTATTGTTCACTGTATTGGGATACAGTGAAAAGTATTGTTTGATTTATTATTGTCACATGTATTGGGATACAGTGAAAAGTATTGTTTGATTTATTATTGTCACATGTATTGGGATACAGTGAAAAGTATTGTTTGATTTATTATTGTCACATGTACTGGGATACAGTGAAAAGTATTGTTTGATTTATTATTGTCACATGTATTGGGATACAGTGAAAAGTATTGTTTGATTTATTATTGTCACATGTATTGGGATACAGTGAAAAGTATTGTTTGATTTATTATTGTCATGTATGGGATACAGTGAAAAGTATTGTTTGATTTATTATTGTCACATGTACTGGGATACAGTGAAAAGTATTGTTTGATTTATTATTGTCAGTATGGATACATGAAAAGTATTGTTTGATTTTCACAATCAGTGAAAAAAATTTATTATTGTCACGTATGGGAACAGTGAAAAGTATGTTTGATTTAATCACATGTTGGGATACAGTGAAAAGTATGTTTGATTTATTATTGTCACATGTATTGGATACAGTGAAAAGTATTGTTTGATTTATTATTGTCACATGTATTGGGATACAGTGAAAAGTATTGTTTGATTTATTATTGTCACATGTACTGGGATACAATGAAAAGTATTGTTTGATTTATTATTGTCACATGTATTGGGATACAGTGAAAAGTATTGTTTGATTTATTATTGTCACAGTATGGATACAGTAAAAGTATTGTTTGATTTATTATTGTCACATGTACTGGATACAGTGAAAATATTGTTTGATTTATTATTGTCACATGTACTGGATACAGTGAAAAGTATTGTTTGATTTATTATTGTCACATGTATTGGGATACAGTGAAAAGTATTGTTTGATTTATTATTGTCACATGTATTGGGATACAGTGAAAAGTATTGTTTGATTTATTATTGTCACATGTATTGGGATACAGTGAAAAGTATTGTTTGATTTATTATTGTCACATGTATTGGGATACAGTGAAAAGTATTGTTTGATTTATTATTGTCACATGTACTGGGATACAGTGAAAAGTATTGTTTGATTTATTATTGTCACATGTATTGGGATACAGTGAAAAGTATTGTTTGATTTATTATTGTCACATGTATTGGGATACAGTGAAAAGTATTGTTTGATTTATTATTGACTGTATGGGATACAGTGAAAGATTGTTTGATTTATATTGTCATGTATGGGATACAGTGAAAAGTATTGTTTGATTTATTATTGTCACATGTATGGGATACAGTGAAAAGTATTGTTGATTTATATTGTCACATGTATGGATACAGTGAAAAGTTGTTTGATTTATTATTGTCACATGTATTGGGATACAGTGAAAAGTATTGTTTGATTTATTATTGTCACATGTATTGGGATACAGTGAAAAGTATTGTTTGATTTATTATTGTCACATGTATTGGGATACAGTGAAAAGTAACAATAATAAATCAAACAATACTTTTCACTGTATCCCAATACACGTGACAATAATAAATCAAACAATACTTTTCACTGTATCCCAATACATGTGACAATAATAAATCAAATAAAGTGGCCTGGGCTCCCAAGCTCTGGAATTCCTTCCCTAAAACTCACTGCCCTCTACCTCACTTTACTTCATTGAGAAGCTCCTTCAAACTACTTCTTCGACCAAGCTTTCGGTCATCTGATCTAATATCTGGGAAACCAGCAGCAGCTGGTGAGAAAGCAAATCACGTGTTGGCCTTCATAGCGAGACGATTTGAGTTTAGGGATAGGGATGTTTTGCTACAATTGTACAGGGTGTTGGTAAGGCCAGACCTGGAGTATTCTGTGTGGTTTTGGTCTCCTTATCTGAGGAAGGATGGTCCTTGCTACAGAGGGAGTACAGCGAAGGTTTAACAGGCTGATTCCTGGGACAGCAGGTCTGTCACATGAGGAGAGACTAAGTCGGTTAGGATTATATTCATTGGAGTTTAGAAGAGAGAGAGGGGAATCTCAAAGAACAAAGAACAAAACAGCACAGGAAACAGGGCCTTCGGCCCAATGAGCCCGCGCCGCCACCCCGATGTTCCCATCTCTACCCGCGATCCCTGTCCATGTTTATAAATCTATGGATTAAAAACCAAATTTGAGACAATTTAGGGAGAATTTGTTTTGCCAATTAGCCTAAGAGCACATCTTTGGGATGTGGGAGGAAACCGGAGCACCCGGAGAAAACCCACGCAAGCACGGGGAGAATGCGCAAACTCCCACAGACACAGGCCCAAATCCATGTATCTGCACAGCACAGCGATAGTCACTGAGCTGTCGTGTTGCCCATCAAATGGTCCAGGTCAAGCGTACACTAACGATGTGAAGCACTAGGATACTCTCGAAAAATCCAAGAGCAGCCCTCTCACGACCCATCGCGTGTATGTCCCTTGTTAGACAACAAGGTGGACCAAAGCACCTGTAGGATAAAAACAAGTACATCAATATCATCATCTATTTACACACTTCCCAGGGACTCCCAAGGCTCATGATCCCTATTTTAAATCAGTTTCCTATACCCCTCCATTCCCATTCTGAAACTTATAAAACTTCTAACAGGGTTAGACAGAGTACAAATTAAATGTTGATTTTGTAGCGTACCACAGTTATTCCAATGTAAATGAGTTGCAGTTCAGAAAGAATGTCCCTGGATCATAGTTTGAGGATAAGGGGTAAACGTTTCAGAACTGAGGTGAGGAGAAATTTCTTCACCCAGAGAGTGGGGAATGTGTGGAATTCACTCCCACAGAAAGTAGTTGAGGGCAAACCATTGGATATCCTTGGGCTGGCTTGGACATGATGGGCTGAACGGCCTCCCTCTGAGCTGTAATTTTTCCTATGTTTCTGTTGTACATTTCAAAAACAGCACTGTGGGTGTACCTACAACCACACGGACTGACTGATGTCCAATCACAATCCCGGAACTCCCTCCCTAACAGCACTGTAGGTGTACCTACACCACACGGACTGACTGATGTCCAATCACAATCCCGGAACTCCCTCCCTAACAGCAATGTAGGTGTACCTACACCACACGGACTGACTGATGTCCAATAACAATCCTGGAACTCCCTTCCTAACAGCACTGTGGGTGTACCTACACCACACGGACTGACTGATGTCCAATAACAATCCTGGAACTCCCTCCCTAACAGCACTGTGGGTGTACCTACACCACAGGAACGGGTTCAAGATGGCGGCTCACCCACCACCGTCTCAAGACGCAATTAGGGATGAACGATAAATGCTGACCAAGTGGCACGTTGGCACAGAGGTTAGCACAGCTGCCTCACAGCACTAGGGACCCAGGTTCAATTCCCAGCTTGGGTCACTGTCTTTGTGGAGTTTGCACGTGCTTCGTCTGGGTGCTCCAGTTCCCTCCCACACTCCAAAAAAAAGCCCAACTTCACTGCAGTGTTAATGTAAGCTTACTTGCGAGATTTGTAAATAAACCTAATACGAGCCTTTCATTCACTAGCCTGTGAATGAAAGAAACTAAATAAATGATTGGGAAAATCCTTTTGCAGAGGGTTGATAGAATCATAAAATCCCTACAGTGCAAAAGCACGCCATTCGGTCCACGGACTGCTGACCACAATCCCAACCAGACCCTAACCTCACAATCCCATGCATTTACTGTAGCTAGCCCCCTGATACTAAGGAGCAATTTAGCATGGCCAATCCACCCTAACCTGCACATCTTTGGACACTAAGGGGCAATTTAGCATGGCCATCCACCAACCTACACATCTTTGGACATAAGGGGCAATTTAGCATGGCCAATCCACCTAACCTGCATATCTTTGGACACTAAGGGACAATTTAGCATGGCCAATCCACCTAACCTGCACATCTTTGGACACTAAGGGGCAATTTAACATGGCCAATCCACCCAACCTACACATCTTTGGATACTATGGGACAATTAGCATGGCCAATTCACTCAACTACACATCTTGGACACTAAGGGGCAATTTAACATGGCCAATCCACCCTAACCTACACAACTTGGACACTAAGGGGCAATTTAGCATGGCCAATCACCTAACCTGCAATCTTTGACATAAGGGGCAATTTAGCATGGCAATCCCCCTAACCTACACAACTTTGAACACTAAGGGGCAATTAGCATGGCCAATCCACCTAACCTGCACATCTTTGGACACTAAGGGGCAATTTAGCATGGCCAATCCACCCTAACCTGCACATCTTTGGACACTAAGAGCAATTTAGCATGGCCAATCCACCTAACCTGCACATCTTTGGACACTAAGGGCAATTTAGCATGGCCAATCCACCTATCCTGCACATCTTTGAACACTAAGGGGCAATTTAGCATGGCCAATCCCACCTATCCTGCACATCTTTGAACCATAAGGGGCAATTTAGCATGGCCAATCCACATCCTGCACATCTTTGAACACTAGGGGCAATTTAGCATGGCCAATCCACCTATCCTGCACATCTTTGAACACTAAGGGGCAATTTAGCATGGCCAATCCACCTAACCTACACATCTTTGGATACTATGGGACAATTTAGCATGGCCAATTCACCTAACCTGCACATCTTTGGACACTAAGGGGCAATTTAGCATGGCCAATCCACCTAACCTGCACATCTTGGACACTAAGGAGCAATTTAGCAGGTCAATCACTAACCTGCACATCTTTGGACACTAAGGGGCAATTTAGCATGGCCAATCCCCCTAACCTACACAACTTTGAACACTAAGGGGCAATTTAGCATGGCCAATCCACCTATCCTGCACATCATCTTTGGACACTAAGGGACAATTTAGCATGGACAATCCACCCAACCCGCACATCTCAGGACACTAAGGGACAATTTAGCATGGACAATCCACCCAACCCGCACATCTCGGGACACTAAGCGGCAATTTAGCATGGTCAATCCATCGAGCCAGCATATTTTTGGACCATGGGAGGAAACCGGAGCACCTGGAGGAAACCCATGCAGTTACAGGGAGAATGTGCAAACTCCAGACAGACAATGTGCCAAGCCAGAAATCGAAAGCGGGCCTCTGGCGTTGGAAGGCCGCAGTGCTAACCCACTGTGATACCGCGCTGCCGCTGGATGTGTGGAATTTTTAATAAACCTTTACTGAGATAAAATAATCCCGTTGAAGGGCAGCGGTGGGAAGAGGGGTGACTAGATGAATCCTGTCGATGTCCAAGCTGGGCGTGAGGCACCCCCCGCTGTCCAAGGACCACCCCCACCCCTACACCCCCCCGCTGCCCTCCATCACGGGGCCGCGTCAGAAGCTGTGGGGCCCGAGTGATTCGCCGCATCACTTGGTGTAACATCTCCTGCGCGTGCACAGATTGTGCGTTCTTCTCTCCCTCTTTTAACGGCCGGTGTTACTCTGCCCTAGTGGTTGGTAAACCGCCAGGGCGTGGGAGGTGAATGTCGATGGGAGGGCACCAACGATGGGAACTGGGCGCTGGATCCTTTGGACTACATGCCAGCTTAAGTTGGCAGCCTTCCAGCTCTCTTTAATTACGTTCTAGAAGGGAGAGGCATGTTGTTGACTTGCGTCTTGGGAACCTAGTCAGTTAGAAACTAGAAGCAGTGTGAGGGGGCTATTCAGCTCTTTGAATGATAGAGCAAGCTCATTGCGATCGCGGCTAATCATCAAGTTCAACATTCTGATCCCCTCCTGATAAAAGAACAGAGTTCAGCATCCTTTGGCCCTCCAAGCCCGTGCTGATCATTAGCCCTAACTAAACTATTTAAAAAAAAACCCTTCTGCCCTTACTCGGGCCTGTATCCGTCCATTCCCTCCTTATTCATGCACCCAACCTCTTCAATGTTGCTCATGTTCCTGCTTCCAACATCTCCTCTGGCAGCAGATTCTACTCCCTGCGTGAAAAACTTCCCCCTGCACATCTCTCCTTAAACTTCCCCTGTCACCTTCGACCCGTGCCCTCTGATAATTGACCTTCCACACTAGGAATATCTCTCGATTCCCGTAGCCCCAAGAGCTATATGGAATTCCTTGAAATCACACAATGTTTTGGCCTCAACTACTTTCTGTGGGAGTGAAGTTCACACATTCGCCACCCTCTGGGTCAAGAAATTTCTCCTCACCTCAGTTCT
>JAGIQG010000031.1:24575498-24692998 GCA_024679065.1 Sphyrna mokarran | reverse complement strand
AGCTCCCTCTACACTGTCCCATCAAACACTCCCAGGACAGGTACAGCACGGGGTTAGATACAGAGTAAAGCTCCCTCTACACTGTCCCCCCATCAAACACTCCCAGGACAGGTACAGCACGGGGTTAGATACAGAGTAAAGCTCCCTCTACACTGCCCCCATCAAACACTCCCAGGACAGGTACAGCACGGGGTTAGATACAGAGTAAAGCTCCCTCTACACTGTCCCCCATCAAACACTCCAGGACAGATACAGCACGGTTAGATACAGAGTAAAGCTCCCTCTACACTGTCCCCATCAAACACTGACGACAAGTTTAAGAGTATTCAAACACTGCAAAACTCCCAGGACAGGTACAGCACGGGGTTAGATACAGAGTAAAGCTCCCTCTACACTGTCCCCCCATCAAACACTCCCAGGACAGGTATAGCACGGGGTTAGATACAGAGTAAAGCTCCCTCTACACTGTCCCCCCATCAAACACTCCCAGGACAGGTACAGCACGGGGTTAGATACAGAGTAAAGCTCTCTTTACACTATCTCCTGCGTAGATTTAGCCACGTAGTGTGTAAGAAGTGGAGCAGCAGCGCCTAGTCATGCCAACATTTGTACCTAGTTCTGAATTGTTTTGTTCGACAATGAAGTCTGAATTACTATGCAATAGCTGAAATACCCTTAAACATGTAAAAAAAACACTCAGCAATATTTTGGATATAAAATGTTGAGAGGAATAGATAGGATGGACTCTGAGAGACTATTTCTCCGAGCTGAAATGGTCAATACGAGAGGACACAGATTTAAGGTGCAGGGAAGCAAATACAGAGGAGATGTCAGGGGTAGGTTTTTCACTCAGATGGTGGTGAGTGAATGGAACCGACTGCTGTCGGAGATTGTTGAGGCAAACTCACTGGGGTCTTTTAAGAGACTTCTGGATGACTGTATGGAAAAGAATAGGATAGGGGGTTATAGATAGGTCTGTGGATTGGTAGATGTGATCGGCGCAACTCGTGGGCCGAAGGGCCTGTTTGTGCTGTATTGTTCTATGTTCTATATCCACTTGCAGTGACCCTAACCTACAGGGTAATGTGTGGAGAGGGTAATACATCTCTGAACTGGCAAGCTAGATGCTCAGACTAATGCTCCAAGGACACAGCTTCAAATCCCATCACAAAATTCAAATTCAACTAATAAAACCTCGAATCAGTAACGGTTTGTAGAATCCTGACAGTGCAGAATGAAACCATTCAGCCCATCGAGTCTGCACTCACAACAATCCCAGCCAGCCCCTATGCTGCAACCCTCTGTATTCACCCCGCTAGACTGGAGAAGTAGATGCAGGGAGGATGTTCCTGGTGATGGGGGAGTCCAGAATCAGGGGTCACAGTCTGAGGATTTGGGGTGGACCATTTAGGACAGAGATGAGGAGACATTTCTTCACCCAGGGAGCCTGTGGAATTCATTACCACAGGAAGTAGTTGATGCCAAAACATTGAATGTGTTCAAGAGGCGGCTGGATATAGCACTTGGGGCAAACGGGATCAAAGGTTATGGGGAGAAAGCAGGGTTAGGCTGTTGAGTTGGACAATCAGCCATGATTGTAGCGGGCTTAGGGTGAGGGGGGTAAGGTATAATTTGGATGCTAGAGGGAGTTTTTTCACACAGAGGGTGGTGGGGGTATGGAAGGCGCTGCCAAGTAAAGTGGTGGAGGCAGGTACTCTGGAGCTATTTAAGAAATACTTAGATGGGCACATGAACAGAATGGGAATGGAGGGGTATAGAAAACTGATTTAAAATAGGATCATGAGCCTTGGGAGTCCCTGGGAAGTGTGTAAATAGATGATGATATTGATGTACTTGTTTTTATCCTACAGGTGCGTTGGTCCACCTTGTTGTCTAACAAGGGGCATACACGCGATGGGTCGTGAGAGGGCTGCTCTTGGATTTTTTTTCAAGAGTATCCTAGTGCTTCACGTCATTAGTGTACGCTTGACCTGGACCATTTGATGGGCAACACGACAGCTCAGTGACTATCGCTGTGCTGTGCAGAGACATGGATTTGGGCCTGTGTCTGTGGGAGTTTGCACATTCTCCCCGTGCTTGCGTGGGTTTTCTCTGGGTGCTCCGGTTTCCTCCCACATCCCAAAGATGTGTTCTTAGGCTAATTGGCAAAACAAATTCTCCCTAAATTGTCTCAAATTTGGTTTTTAATCCATAGATCTATAAACATGGACAGGGATCGCGGGTAGAGGTGGGAACATCAGGGTGGTGGCGCGGGCTCGTTGGGCCGAAGGGCCTGTTTCCCGTGCTGTTTTGTTCTTTGTTCTTTGAATAGTGGAGCAGGGTCGAACGGCTTCTCTTTCTCCTGTCTTGTGTATTTCTCTGTAACTTAGCATAGCCAATCCACCTAACCCTGCACATCTTTGTAGTGCAGGAGGAAATCAAAGCACCCAGAGGAAATCCACACAGACACAGGAAGAATGTGCAAGTTCCACACAGACAGCGACCTTAGCTGGGAATCAAACCTGGGTCCCTGGCGCTGGGAGGCAACAGTGCTAACCGCTGTGCCACCTCGCTGCCCTAAGCTACCTTGAGGAGGTTGTGAGGGGGGGGAAAAAAGGGGGCTTTTGGGGCTAAAGGGATCGAGGGATACGGGGATGGGAGGGGATCAGGATATTGATTTCAATTATCGGCCATAATCAAAATGAATGGCAGAACAGGCTCCGAAGGCCGAATGCCCTCCTCCTGCTTCGAGTTTGAAGCGGCAGCTTTGCCAACTCTGCATTGCTCAGCTGTCTGATTCTAAAGAAAACTATACAGATCAATAGACGAATCTTCACAGTGCCCGAGGTCACACGGCACAGAAAGGCACTTTTTGAACATCACAGCGAGCTTAGCTCATGGCCACAACAACTGCCAGGCATTTTCTGACTGTGGTATGAATCGTTCCAGATATTCTCCTCTGCCTGTGATCTGAGAAGTGGCGGCTTCTGACGCAATCTTCAAACCCGACTTGGAACAATTCAAAACAAAAAAGGCCTCTCACACAAGTAGGTTCAGGACAAACTCAAACTCTCCCCGTCAACGGTGGCATAGTGGTTAACACGGCTGCCTCACAGCTCCAGGGACCTGGGTTCGATTCCCGGCTTGGGTCACTGTCTGTGCGGAGTCTGCGCATTCTCACCATAGAACATAGAACATTTACAGCACAGAACAGGCCCTTCGGCCTTCGATGTTGCGCCGACCAATATAAAAAGCAATGCCCCTCCAAACTAAACCATTCCCTCTCTTCCATATACTTATCAACTAACCTCTTAAACGCCACCAAACTTGGCGCATCTACAACTGCTGCAGGCAGGGCATTCCACTCCCGAATCACCCTTTGGGTAAAGAACCTACCTCTGATATCCATCCTATAACTATCACCCCTTAATTTAAAGCTGTGTCCCCTTGTGCTAGCTTTCTCCATCCTAGGAAAAAGGCTATCACTTCCACCCTATCTAAACCTCTAATCATCTTATATGTTTCGATAAGGTCCCCTCTTAGCCGCCTCCTTTCTAACGAAAACAACCTCAAATCCCTCAGCCTCTCTTCATAAGACCTGCCCTCCATACCAGGCAACATCCTGGTAAACCTCCTCTGTACCCTCTCAATGCCTCCACATCTTTCTTATAATGTGGGGACCAGAACTGCACACAATACTCCAAGTGCGGCCGCACTAGAGTTTTGTACAGTTGCAACATGACGTTGCGGCTCCGAAATTCAATCCCCCTACCAATAAAGCTAAGACTCCATATGCCTTCTTAACAACCTTCTCGACTTGACTGCCTACTTTCAGGGATCTATGCACATACACACCAAGATCCCTCTGTTCATCAACACTACTAAGAATCCTACCATTAGCCATATACTCTACACATTTATTATTTCTGCCATAGTGCATTACCTCACACTTTTCCACATTAAACTCCATTTGCCACCTCTCGGCCCAGCTCTGCAACTTGTCCAAGTCCCTCTGCAAACTATAACACCCTCTTCACTATCTACCACTCCACCGACTTTAGTGTCATCTGCAAATTTACTAATCCATCCTTCAATACCCTCATCCAGATCATTTATAAAAATTACAAAACAGCAGGGGCCCCAAAACAGACCCCTGAGGTACACCACTTGTCACCGAACTCCACGATGAATATCTCCCATCAACCACCACCCTCTGTCTTCTATCTGCTAGCCAATTCCTAATCCAATTAGCTAATCACCCTCTATCCCATACATCTGCATTTTCTGCAGAAGTCTTCCATGGGCCACCTTATCAAACGCTTACTAAAGTCCATATATACCACATCAACCGCCTTACCCCCATCCACCTCTTTGGTCACTTTTTCAAAAAACTCAATGAGGTTAGTAAGGCACGACCTACCCTTCACAAAACCATGCTGACTAACCCCAATCAATTCATTTCTCTCTAAATAACTATAAATCCTATCCCTAATAATTCTCTCCAATACTTTGCCCACAACAGAAGTAAGACTCACTGGCCTATAATTCCCTGGAAGGTCTCTCTTCCCCTTCTTGAACAACAGGACCACATTCGCTATCCTCCAGTCCTCCGGAACCACACCCGTATCCATGTCTGCATGGGTTTCCTTCGGGTGCTCTGGTTTCCTCCCACACTCCGAACAACGTGCTGGTTAGGTGCTAAATTCTCCCTCAGTGTACCCGATCTGGCACTGGAGTGTGGCAACTAGAGGATTTTCAGAATAACATCACTGCAGTGTTACTGTTAGCAAACTAGTGACACTAATAGATAAACCAAAAAGGTTGCAATGCTGAGGCTAAGGCTGACATTGAGACTTTATGTGGGTTAGGGTAATTCAAGGCTCTTTCCCTTCAATTTGATGTGATTTATTATTGTCCCATGTATTGGGATACAGTGAAAAGTATTGTTTGATTTATTATTGTCTCATGTACTGGGATACAGTGAAAAGTATTGTTTGATTTATTATTGTCACATGTACTGGGATACAGTGAAAAGTATTGTTTGATTTATTATTGTCACGTGTATTGGGATAAGGAAATCAGTGTAAAGTATTGTTTGATTATTTGTCACATGTATTGGGATACAGTGAAAAGTATTGTTTATTATTGTCACATGTACTGGGATACAGTGAAAAGTTGTTTTTTATATTGTCACATGTATTGGGATACAGTGAAAAGTATTGTTTGATTTATATTGTCACATGTATGGGATACAGTGAAAAGTATTGTTTGATTTATTATTGTCACATGTATTGGATACAGTGAAAAGTATTGTTTGATTTATTATTGTCACATGTATTGGGATACAGTGAAAAGTATTGTTTGATTTATTATTGTCACATGTATTGGGATACAGTGAAAAGTATTGTTTGATTTATTATTGTCACATGCATCAGCATACAGTGAAAAGTATTGCCTATGCAGACAAAACATACTATCCATAGAATACATCAGGGAGAAGGAAAGGAGAGAATGCGGAATGCAGTGTTACAGTCATAGCTAGGGTGTCGAGAAAGATCAGCTTAATAATGTGGTAAGTCCATTAAAAGTCTGATGGCAGCAGGGAAGAAGCTGTTCTTGAGTCAGTTGGTAAGTGATCTCAGACTTTTGCATCTTTGGCCCAATAGTAGAAGGTGGAAGAGAGAACGCCTGGGGTAAATGGAGTCCTGGATTGTGTCGTCTGCTTTTCCAAGGCAGCAGGAAGTGTAGATGGAGTCAATGCATGGGAGGCTGGTTTGAGTAATACTCGGGCTGAATCCACCACTCAGGCCTTGCGTTACTCTCCAAAGCCTTCACTTCACCGTGTGCACTCTGCAATCCCTCCCTTTTCCATCCACTCCATCCCCTTTCAAATTCTCTTCTCACCCACCGATTATTCTAAATTATGCCTTTTGAACATGTTTCAATCTTTTTTTTTTACATTCATTCATAGGACATGGGCATCAGTGACTGGCCAGCATTTATCGTCTGTCCCTAGTTGCCCCTTGGAGGGCAGTTGTGAGTCAACCACATTGCTGTGGCTCTGGGGTCACATGTAGGCCAGACCAGGGTAAGGACGGCAGATTTCCTTCCTGAAAGGGGCATAGTGAACCAGATGTTTTTTTTCTGACCATCAATAATGGTTTCATGGTCATCAGTACATTCTTAATTCCAGATGTGTTTTATTGAATGTAAATTCCACCATCTGCCATGCAGGATTCGAACCTGGGTCCCCAGATCATTACCTTGGCTCTGGATTGCTGGTCCATTGACAAAACCACTGCTAAATTCTCCCTCCGTGTAACCCCAACAGAGTGTGGCGACGAGGGGATTTTCAAAGTAACTTCATTGTGGTGTTAATGTAAGCCTACTTGTGACCAATAAGTAAATGTATTTTGGAAAGTGGACCGCTAAGGGCAAAATTCTCTTAATTTAGTAAATTTATATATAATATTAAATTAGTAAAATATAAATAAACACAAGCACCACACATACACACACGCAGAAAGATCGGTGATATTGTAGAGGGGGTAAGATGTGCACAAATACAGTTTGAAAAGGAAAATCAGCTAAATCACTAAGGGGACCAGTGCCACTCTCAACTGCATGACAGAATGCTAATCATGCTAATCTATTCAGATTGCAAATTAAAACGAACAAAGAAAGAACAAAGAACAAAACAGCACGGGAAACTGGCCTTTCGGCCCAACGAGCCCGCGCCGCCACCCCGATGTTCCCACCTCTACCCGCGATCCCTGTCCATGTTTATAGATCTATGGATTAAAAATCAAATTTGAGACAATTTAGGGAGAATTTGTTTTGCCAATTAGCCTAAGAGCACATCTTTGGGACGTGGGAGGAAACCGGAGCTCCTGGAGAAAACCCACGCAAGCACGGGGAGAATGCACAAACTCCCACAGACACAGGCCCCAAATCCATGTATCTGCACAGCACAGCTATAGTCACTGAGCTGTCGCGTTGCCCATCAAATGGTCCAGGTCAAGCGTACACTAACGATGTGAAGCACTAGGATACTCTCGAAAAAAGATCCAAGAGCAGTCCTCTCACGACCCATCGCGTGTATGCCCCTTGTTAGACAACAATGTGGACCAAAGCACCTGTAGGATAAAAGTGGGAAGATGTAGGGCAGGACATGCCCCTGTCTTCATCAATAGGAACAAAATGGAAATGATCGACAGCCACCGGTTTTTAAATGTCCAGATCACCAGTAATCTATCCTTGTCCTCCCGCAATGGATTGTGAACATAACCCAGTCCATCACACAAACCAGCCTCCCATCAATTGACTCTGTCTACACTTCCCAGTGCCTCGGAAAAGCAGCCGGCATAATCAAGGGCCCTATGCACACCAGACATTCTCTCTTCCACCTTCATCCGTTGGGAAAAAGATACAAAAGTCTGAGGAATGATAACAACCAACTTGAGAACAGCTTCTTCTCTGCTGACGTCAGACTTTTGAATTGGCCTACCTTGTATTCAGCTATCTTTCTCTACATCCCAGCTATGACTATAACACTATATTCTGTGCTCTCTCCTTTCCTTCTCTATGAATGGTATATTTTGTCTGTATAGCATGCAAGAAACAATACTTTTCACTGTATCCCAGTACATGAGACAATAATAAATCAAACAATACTTTTCACTGTATCCCAATACATGGGACAATAATAAATCAAACAATACTTTTCACTGTATCCCAATACATGAGACAATAATAAATCAAACAATACTTTTCACTGTATCCCAATACATGTGACAATAATAAATCAAACAATACTTTTCACTGTATCCCAATACATGTGACAATAATAAATCAAACAATACTTTTCACTGTATCCCAGTACACGTGACAATAATAAATCAAACAATACTTTTCACTGTATCCCAGTACATGTGTCAATAATAAATCAAACAATACTTTTCACTGTATCCCAATACATGTGACAATAATAAATCAAACAATACTTTTCACTGTATCCCAGTACATGTGACAATAATAAATCAAACAATATTTTTCACTGTATCCAATACATGTGACAATAATAAATCAAACAATACTTTTCACTGTATCCCAATAAATGTGACAATAATAAATCAAACAATACTTTTCACTGTATCCCAGTACGTGTGACAATAATAAATCAAACAATACTTTTCACTGTATCCCAATACATGTGACAATAATAAATCAAACAATACTTTTCACTGTATCCCAATTCCTGTGACAATAATAAACCAAATCAAACATTAAGCTGACCTTCGTTATACCCTAGCTGGGACTGTATTTTGTACTCTCTCATTTCCTTCTCCCCTATGTACTCTATGAACAGTATGATTTGTCTATATAGCACACAAGAAACAATACTTTTCACTGTGTCCCAAGACAGGTGACAATAATAAATCAAACAATATTTTTCCCAATATCCCAGTACATGGGACAATAATGAATCGAATCAAATCTAAATCCACGTCAGACCCCTGCCGTCACAGACGCCTCCATTCCAAAATGTAGCATCGTGCCCCAGGGCGACAGCAGAATGGTAATAGCTTTTCCAGCACCGCTCACAGCAAACAACGGAATTTGGGGTGGTATTTTCCTTCTCGCTGTCACCATCAGGTTTGCAGCCTTGTGTCGAAGGCCTGCAGTCCACTGATATGTCTCCTCAGCCGTATCAAATATCTGACTGGTGAGCACAGTACAGCCTCCACTTCCTCCCGCATGTTTTACTGTTGTCAGGGAGACCACCGGCGATTAGGGGAGCCGGTAAATCAGTAACAGATCGCCGGGAGGCCAGCGAAGGCGAGATAAGAGTGTCAGCAGGCACAGGCCCAAGCAAAAAGACACTTCCAAGGGGGAAAGGATATCCTGGAGACAGGGCAGGCAGCTCACTGCGGCTCCGGTACACTTTATCACCGGCTGGATGGGGAGCAAGCTGAGAAAACAGCTATGATCAGTACCCACCCTCACACTCATTCCATCCATGAAGTCCCCTTAGAGATTTAGCTGATTTTCCTTTTCAAACTGTATTTGTGCACATCTTACCCACTCTACAATATCACCGATCTTTCTGTGTGTGTGTATGTGCGGTGCTTGTGTTTATTTATATTTTATTAATTTAATATTATATATAAATTTATCAAATTAAGAGAATTTTGCCCTTAGCGGTCCACCTTCCGAAATACATTTACTTATTGGTCACAAGTAGGCTTACGTTAACACCGCAATGAAGTTCCTTTGAAAATCCCCTCGTCGCCACACTCTGTTGGGGTTACACGGAGGGAGAATTTAGCAGCGAACCAGCCAGGAAACCCATGCAGACACGGGGAGGACGCGCAGACCCTGATACAGACAGTGACCCAAGCCGGGAATCGAACCCAGGTCCCTGTGAGAGACAACAGTGCCAACCAACCACTGTGCCATCACGTCGTGATCTAACTGGAGCCGAGAGAAGCTGCTTTGGACTATTGACCATGAGGGGAAGCAGAGCCGGAGACATTCACGTTGAGACAACGCGAACACTTCAAATTAAAAAAAAATTACCTCCTTCCAGCCTACTTCACCACCCAACGTGACGTGGCCTTTTCTGCATTTCATCGAGAGATGAAATATTGGCATTATATTGTTAAATAATAAATATGGATCTGTTATTTCATAAGCAGTTATACATTGTTCAGCAAACTTGTCTGACAAAGTCCTGCATTAAACAGAGAGTCAGTCAAGCGTAAAAGGCCCATAAAAATGTAAAACAGCTAATATTTCTCAGCGAGGCCCATACATTTCAATAACTAACTTGTTTTTCATTGCACTCCAATTAGCGTTGCAGCTCACTTCACTGCAGTGTTGTTTCTACTGGGATTTGGAAATGATATCTCTACAGTAAGCGGCCATGAACATAGCCCCAGCTTAAACAAGCATTCTGCTGAAACATTGAAAGCTGATTAAACTCTACAGCCTCCGCCCGCACGTCCCTCAGACAGCGCCGAAGCAGGCCGTTCTGCCCCATCGTGCCTTTGCCAGCCCGAAGCAAAACCGACCGCTCCTTTCAACCCCACCTTCCATCAGCTCAGCCCAAGTGAGTAACTCATCTCCTGACTCCCCCAAAGCCTGTACCACCCCATCTGTCTGCAGCCCTCTGTGGCAATGAATTCCACAGATTCACCAGACCCTCTGGCTGAAGGAATTCCTTCTCATCTATATTTTAAAGGATTGTCCCTTTCGCCTGAGGCTGTACCCTCTCCAGTTCTAGTTCTTCCTACCAGTGGAAACATCCTTTCCACATCCACTCTACCCAGGCCTTGCAGTATTCTGTAAGTTTCAATAAAATTCCCCCCTTCTAAACTCTATTACGCACACACCATTCCTCAGACGATAAGCTCTTCATTCCAGGGAAAACTCTTCCGAATCTCTTCCAGACCCTTTCCAAAGCCAGCATATACTCAATTTGATCTCCCCGCACACTTCTAAATTCCTAGCTTTGCCGGCTACAGATGCACATCCAGGTACCTCTTACAAGTGTTGACCTCAACTACAAACATGTTCTGTGAAATCCAGATGCTCACCACCCTCTGAGTAAAGCAGTTTCCTCAAATCCAGTATAGAGATAGAAATGCTTTGCTGTAAGGTCATGATAAGGCCAGACCTGGAGTATTGTGTGCAGTTTTGGTCTCCTTATCTGAGGAAGGATGGTCCTTGTTACAGAGGGAGTACAGCGAAGGTTTACCAGGCTGATTCCTGGGATGGCAGGTCTGTCGTATGAGGAGAGACTTAAGTCGGTTAGAATTATATTCACTGGAGTTTAGAAGAGAGAGAGGGGATCGCATAGAAATTTATAAAATTCGAACAGGGTTAGACAGGGTAGATTCAGAAAGAATGATCCTGATGGTGGGGGGAGTCCAGAAATAGGGATCATAGTTTGATAGGTAAACCTTTTAGAACTGAGGTGAGGAGAAATTTCTTCACCCAGATGGTGGTGAATGTGTGGAATTCACTCCCACAGAAAGTAGGTGAGGCCAAAATGTTGTGCGATTTCAAAAAAAAAAATTAGATTCCGCTCTTGAGGCTAAAGGGATCAAGGATATTGGGGGAGGAGGGGGATGAAGGGAGGGATTAGGATATTGAATTTGATGATCAGCCATGATTAAAATGAATGGTGGAGCAGGTTCGAAGAGTCAACATCTGCTCCTATTTTCCATGTTTCTCCGTCCTCTCTAATCCTTTGACCAATCATCTTAAATCAAATATGTGTGGGTTCGGTGTATTAGCCATGATAAGCTGTCCCTTAACATTAGGGGGATTAGGAGGGTAAAGGCAAAGACAGGACCTGGCTGGGATTGTTGTTAGTGTAGACTCGATGGGCCAAATGGCCTACTTCTGCACTGTAGGGATTCTATGATGATTCTACATCTCCTTAACTAAGAGGAGCTTGTCTTTCCTCTGCACCCCAGTCTTCGGCCCTCGTGAGTTTTGTACATTTCAATTTGGTCACCCCTGCCCTCAGCCTCCTCTGCTTCTAGAAAGACAATCCCAGCCGTCTGCAATCTCTCCTCATCGCTGCAATTTTCAACCCTGGGAACATTCTTGTCAATCTTCCCTGCACTGCCCTCCATGGTAAATTATGTCCTTCCTGAAATGCGATGATGCGACGTGCACCCAGAACTCCAGCTACTGCCTAACGAGCATTTATACAGTTCCAATATTGGATTCCTGCTTTGGTAACAACCCCTCGCCCTTCTCAAAACATTGAAATCGTCAGATGGAATCCATTGGAACTGTGGTGTAAGTGGAGCAGTCAGGAGTTAAAACTGTATTCCCCCCACTCATCATTTGTAAATCTGGCTGCATCAACAGCGATGAAGTAGAGATAGAACATTACAGCGCAGAACAGGCCCTTTGGCCCTCGATGTTGCGCCGACCAAATAGGAACAAGCAGTGACCCTCTAACCTAAACCATTCCCTTTTCATCCATAAACTTATCTACAAATGGTTGAGATCTTTGCATTTCTCGGTGCCCGGATCACCAACGTGTCCTCCGTGCCGGCACTATAGTTAGAAAGCCCACCAATGCCTGCACCATAGAATTCTTACAGTGCAGAAAGAGGGCATTCAGCCCATCGAGTCTGCACTGACTGACTGCAACCCCATCCAGGCCTTATCCCCGCAAGCCCACAAATTTCTTTCACACGAAGGGTAAATTTACCACGGCCGGTCCACCTAAAGCACACATCTTCGGACAGTGGCAGGAAACCGGAGAAAACCTGTGGGGAGAACACGCAAACTCCGCACGGACAGTGATCCAAGCCGGAATCGGACCCTGGTCACTAGCACTGTGAGGCAGCAGTGCTAAACCACTGTGCCATGATTCCACTTTCTCAGAAGTAAATTCTCATTTAGTATGTTGTTGTTCATTTGTGGGACATGGGCATTGCTGGCCGGCCAGCATTTATTGCCCATCCTTAGTTGCCCAAGGGCAGTTGAGAGTCAACCACATTGCTATCTTTCCAGGTAAGGGACGGCAGATTTCCTTCCCTAAAGAGCCACATGGGTTTTTCCAACAATCAACAATGGTTTCATGGTCAGCAGTAGATTCTTAATTCCTGATTTTTTTAATTGAATTCAAATTCCACCATTTCCTATGGCGGAATTTGAACACTAGCTCCCAGAACGTTAGCCGAGTTTCTGGATCAATAGTCTAACAATAATATCATTCAGCTATTACCTTCCCCTAGAACCGTCACCAATTTTTACAGACGCACCATCGAAAGCATCCTTTCCGGATGTATCAGAGCTTGGTACGGCTCCTGCTCTGCCCAAAACTGCAAGAAACTACAAAATGTTATGAACGTAGCCCAGTCCATCACGCAAACCAGCCTCCCATCCATTGACTCTGTCTATACTTCCCGCTGCCTCGGGAAAGCAGTCTGCATAATCGAGGACCCCCACACATCCCAATCACTCTCTCGTCCACCATTCTAAAAAATATGGACCTACCTCATATAAGCTGATCCTTCTCTACACCCTAGCCATGACTAACTCTACATTCTGCGCTCTCTCCTTTCCTTCTCTACAAACGGTATGCTTTGTCTATACAAAACGGTATGCTTTGCCACTCTATCCCAATACACGTGATAATAATAAATCAAATAATACTTTTCACTGTGTCCCAGTGAAACGATGTAAAGGTGCCGGCGTTGGATTGGGGTGGTAAGAACTCAGTAAGAATTTAGCAACACCAATTTTTAATCCAACCGATTTATTTGATAGTAAAATTGCGAGCTTTCAACATTTTTTGCTTGGCGCATCTACAACAGCTGCAGGCAGGGCATTCCTCTCCCTAATCACTCTTTGAGTAAAGACTGCATTTGCCTGACGAAGACACAGTGTTGAAAGCTCGCAATTTTACTATCAAATAAATCGGTTGGATTAAAAATTGGTGTTGCTAAATTCTTACTGAGTTCTTCCCAGTGAAACGCCAGAAACAATACTTTTCACTGTATCCCAGTACATGTGACAATAATAAATCAAACAATACTTTTCACTGTATCCCAATACATGTGACAATAATAAATCAAACAATACTTTTCACTGTATCCCAGTACATGTGACAAAATAAATCAAACAATACTTTTCACTGTATCCCAGTACATGTGACAATAATAAATCAAACAATACTTTTCACTGTATCCCAATACATGTGACAATAATAAATCAAACAATACTTTTCACTGTATCCCAGTACGTGACAATAATAAATCAAACAATAATTTTCACTGTATCCCAGTACATGTGACAATAATAAATCAAACAATACTTTTCACTGTATCCCAATACACGTGACAATAATTAATCAAATCAATGTGAAATCTTCCCCATGTAGAGATCAGAAAACTACAGTCCCTCCTGTCGGTAGAATTTTGCAGAACTTCTAAGACAACAGAAGGCATTGTAGTCTTGCACTTAATTCAGAGTGGAAAGAGTGGATCAAAACTTGGCGGGGGTGGGGAAGAGGGGGAATGAGGAAGAGATCCTGCAAAGCCTTGACTTAAAGCTTCTTCACCCTGCATTGTTTTTGATGGAAAATTCCGAGTCCCTCCCGGAATGAAGCCATACTGTCTCACTTCCAGGAATGGACAGGAAGGAAGTATTGGTCCAAAATGCGCAGAGAAAGGACTCCTCCACGGAAAAGCAAGCTGGGAATGACTGGGAGAACAGCTCCATCAGCATGACGTATGCACCAAATAGGTCAACTATGCTGGCAATGACTGGAATATCAAAACAAAACATTTGATTCTGGCAAATGTTAACACTTGTATTTCCCAGAACTTTCTACACTGCAACTTCTCATTTGGGGGTGTAATTCCATGAAAACATGACAAAGCGTCACTAGGTTGTGTCGTTAGCTAGGGTGGCACAGTGGTTAACACTGCTGCCTCACAGAGCCAGGGGCCTGGGTTCGATTGCTGGCTTGGGTCACTGTCTGTGTGGAGTCTTCATGTTCTCCCTGTGTCTGCGTGGGTTTCTTCTGGGTGCTCCGGTTTCCTCCGACAATCCAGGACCAGGGTGGGCACTTTTGAGAGAAAATTTAGCACTGCACCAGCACGACTTTCAGAAGGCAGCTTGATACTTACATCCGACATTAGCCAATGTGTAAACTTAGATTAGTGAGATGAAAGTACACAGGGAGAAGATACAAAGCAATTACCCTCAGCAGGATGGTGAAGGGGAGGCAGTGTAAGACTTTCTACCATGAGGAAGCCTGTAACCTGATACGAAAACCCGATAGGATTGGATGACAAGTCTGAAATATCGGATCTGATTTATCATTGCCACGTGTACTGGGATACAGTGAAAAGTATTGTTTGATTTATTATTGTCACATGTATTGGGATACAGTGAAAAGTATTGTTTGATTTATTATTGTCACATGTATTGGGATACAGTGAAAAGTATTGTTTGATTTATTATTGTCACGTACTGGAATACAGTGAAAAGTATTGTTTGATTTAGTATTGTCACGTGTATTGGGATACAGTAAAAAGTATTGTTTGATTTATTATTGTCACATGTATTGGGATACAGTGAAAAGTATTGTTTGATTTATTATTGTCACATGTATTGGGATACAGTGAAAAGTATGGTTTGATTTATTATTGTCACATGTATTGGGATACAGTGAAAAGTATTGTTTGATTTATTATTGTCACATGTATTGGGATACAGTGAAAAGTATTGTTTGATTTATTATTGTCACATGTATTGGGATACAGTGAAAAGTATTGGTTGATTTATTATTGTCACATGTATTGGGATACAGTGAAAAGTATTGGTTGATTTATTATTGTCACATGTATTGGGATACAGTGAAAAGAATTGTTTGATTTATTATTGTACTGGGATACAGTGAAAAGAATTGTTTGATTTATTACTGTCACATGTATTGGGATACAGTGAAAAGTATTGTTTGATTTATTATTGTACTGGGATACAGTGAAAAGTATTGTTTGATTTATTATTGTTACATGTATTAGTATGTAGTGAAAAGTATTGTTTTTCGCGTGCTATAGAGCCAAAGCGTAATGTTCATAGAGAAGGAAAGGAGAGGGTGCAGAATGTAGTGCTACAGTCACAGCTAGGGTCTAGAGAAAGATCAACTTAATGCAAGGTCCATCCAAAAGTCTAATACCAGCAAGGAAGAAGCTGTTCTTGAGTTGGTATGTGACTTCAGAGTTTTGTTTTTACGCCCCAACGGAAGAAGATGGAAGAGAGAATGTCCGGGATGCATGGGGTCCTTAATTATGCTGGCTGCTTTGCTGAGGCAGATGGAAATGTAGACAGAATCTGTGGATGGGAGGCTGGTTTGTGTGATGGACTCACATTCATTCACGACCTTTAGTAGTTCCTTGCGGTCTCGGGCAGAGCAGAAGTCACACCAAGCTGTGATACAACCAGAAAGAATGCTTTCTTTGGTGCATCTGTAAAAGTTGGTGAGAGTCGTAGCGGACATTCCAAATTTCCTTAGCCTCCTGAGAAAGTAGGGGCGTTAGTGAGCTTTCTTAACTATAGCGTCGGCATGGTAGGATCAAGACAGATTGTTGGTGATCTGCAGACCTAAGAACTAGAAACTCTCGACCACTTTGTCCCCATTGATGTAGACAGGGGCATATTCTCTGCTACTCTTCCTGAAGTTGATTACTATCTCTTTTGTGTCACAATTTGGGAACTTTGTTGGGTTATTTCATTTAAGCCCAAGGGTCACGTGACCTGTCCGAAAGTCATCCCTGACAGTCGGAATAGCTGGTCTGATTGTTAGGGACTAAAAGAGGACTCAGACCACGTGGAGAAAAGTGTAAGTTACTTGTAGACAACGACAACCGTTTCTGACTATCCCACGAGTCTCCCAAAGTTCCAGAAAAGCGTTGAATGGATTGGGTTGTAAGCTCAGTAGACCATCCAATTACTTCTAAAATGAAAGGGGTCCAGAATAAGGGATCACTAATCAGTGTTTCTTCTGAGATACAAAGTTAATAAGGCGAATTTGACTGGCCTGGCTACCCACAGGAATCAGAGCGGGCGATGGACGGACCATGGAAAGATCTGGTATGTTGTGGGGTAAACGAGGCCAGAAAATCCCACCCAATGTGTTTCTTTTTGCTGTGAGGAAGAAGGTAGAGAGTGCCTTTTTTTTTGCGATCAGGTTACCAGCTTCCTTAGAAATCCATGAATATCACTTTGATTTGATTTGATTTACTATTAACACACAGTGAAAAGTATCGTCTCTTGCGTGCCAAACAGACAAAGCATATCGTACACAGAGAAGGAAAGGAGAGGGTGCAGAACGTAGTGTTACAGTCACAGCTAGGGTGTAGAGAAAGATCAGCTTAGTGCGAGGTAGGGTCCATTCAAAAGTCTGACAGCAGCAGGGAAGAAGCTGTTCTCGAGTCGGTTGGTACGTGACCTCAGACTTTTGTATCTTTTTCCTGCCGGAGGTGGAAGAGAGAATGACCGGGGTGCGTGGGGTCCTTGATTATGCTGGCTGCTTTTCCCAAGGCAGTGGGAAACGTAGAGAGAGTCAGTGTTTGGGAGGCTGGTTTGTGTGATTTTGCAGTTTGTACTTTTGTCCTGGGTGGTTTGCAGCCAAACAAAAGACAGACAGCAGAAGACAGAAGGAACCAGGAGCAGTTTCTCCTGGTCCATTTGGCCCAGACCCCTTGTGATTTTGAACGCCTCTATCAAATATTCTCTTCTTGAAGGAGGACAGACCCCACTGCTACAACTATCTGTCTCCAATCTGCAACCCCTCATCCCTGGAATCATTCTTTTCCCCACACTCTCTGATGTTTTCACATCCTTCCTCAAGTGTTTGTAACCAGAACATAGAACAATACAGCACAAACAGGCCCTTCGGCCCACGAGTTGCACCGATCACATCTACCAATCCACAGACCTATCTATAAACCCCTATCCTATTCTTTTCCATATACTCATCCAGAAGTCTCTTAAAAGACCCCAGTGAGTTTGCCTCAACAACCTCCGATGGCAGTCAGTTCCATTCACTCACCACCCTCTGAGTGAAAAACCTACCCTGACATCTCCTTTGTATTTGCTTCCCTGCACCTTAAATCTGTGTCCTCTCGTAGTGACCATTTCAGCTCGGGGAAATAGTCTCTGAGAATCCACCCCTATCTATTCCTCTCAACATTTTATAAACCTCTATCAGGTCGCCTCTCAACCTACGTCTCTCCAGTGAGAAGAGTCCCAGCTCCCTCAACCTATCTTCATAAGGCCTGCCTCCCAATCCAGGCAGCATCCTCGTAAATCTCCTCTGAACTCTCTCAATAGCCTCCACATCCTTCCTATAATGAGGCGATCAGAACTGCACACAATACTCCAACTGGGGTCTGACAAGAGTCTTATAGAGCTGCATCATTACCTCCTGACTCCTAAACTCTATTCCTCGATTAATGAAGGCCAGTACACAGTATGCCTTCTTGACCACTTCCTCCACCTGCGAGGCCGATTTAAGAGTCCTATGGACCCGGACCCCGAGATCCTTCTGCTCTACAACACAGCTAAGACTCCTACCTTCTAAATACAAAACTCCATTTACAGCCAATCCAGACTTTTATCATTTTGAATTGAACCTTCTTGCTTCTGTACTCTGTGTCCTTTTGTATAAAGCCCAGGATTGTATAATACCTCAACATTCAAGCCACACAAATACCAGGCAATGACCATCACCAAAGGAGAAACTCTAATCGTTGCCCCTTCTCATTCACTGGTGTTACCGTCTCTGAATCCCCTACTACTAACATCCTGGGGGGGGTCACCATTGACCAGAAACTGAGCTGGACTCAGCTATATAAATACTGTGGCTACCAGAGGAGGTCAGATACTGGGAATCCTGCGGAGAGTAACTCACCTCCTGAATCCCCCAAAGCCTGTCCACCATCTACAAAGTCAGGAGTGTGATGGAACACCCCCCACTTGCCTGGATGGGTGCAGCTCCCAACAACACTCAAGAAGCTCGACACCTTCCAAAACAAAGCAGCCCCGCTTGATTGGCACCCCATCCACAAACATTCACTCCCTCCACCACCGACGCTCAGTAGCAGCAGTGTGTACCATCTACAAGATGCACTGCAGCAACTCATCCTTAGACAGCACCTTCCAAACCCACAAGCTCTATCATCTAGAAGGACAAGGGGCAGCAGATACATGGGGAACACCACCACCTGCAAGTTCCTCTGTGAGCCACTCACCATCCTGACTTGGAAATATATTAGCCATTCTTCACTGTTGCTGGGTCAAAATTGTTGGAACTCCCTCCCTAACAGCACTGTGAGTGTACCTACACCATAGGGACTGCAGTAGGTTCAAGATAGCGGCTAACAACCACGTTCTCAATTGGGGGTGGACAATAAATGATGAACCTAGCCACTGATGCCCACGTCCCATGATTGGATAAAATGAAAATCACAGAAGACATCATAGAATCCTACAGAGCAGATGGAGGCCATTCGGCCCTTTGACTCTGCACTGACCACAATCCCAACCAGGTCCTATCACCCACATATTTACTCTGCTAATTCCTGATAGTAGGATCAATTTAACATGGCCAATCCACCTAACCTGCACATCTTCAGACACCAAGGGACAATTTAACATGGCCAATCCATCTAACCTGCATATCTTTGGAGACTAAGGGACAATTTAACATGGCCAATCCACCTAACCTACACATCTTCAGACACCAAGGGACAATTTAACATGGCCAATCCACCTAACCTGCATATCTTTGGAGACTAAGGGACAATTTAACATGGCCAATCCACCTAACCTGCATATCTTTGGAGACTAAGGGACAATTTAGCATGGCCAATCCACCTAATCTACACATCTTTGGACACTAAGAGGCAATTTAACATGGCCAATCCACCTAACCTACACATCTTCAGACACCAAGGGACAATTTAGCATGGCCAATCCACCTTTGGACACTAAGAGGCAATTTAACATGGCCAATCCATCTAACCTACACATCTTCAGACACCAAGGGACAATTTAGCATGGCCAATCCACCTAACCTGCACATCTTTGGACACTAAGAGGCAATTTAACATGGCCAATCCACCTTAACCCGCACATCTTTGGACAATAAGGGACAATTCAGCATGGCCAATCCACCTAACCTGCACATCTTTGGACACTAAGGGACAAATTAGCATGGCCAATCCACCTAACCTGCACATCTTTGGACACTAAGGGACAATTTAGCATGGCCAATCCACCCAACCTGCACATCTTTGGATTGCGGGAAGAAACCAGAGCACCCAGAGGAAACCCATGCAGACACAGGGATAACGTGCAAACTCCACACGGACAGTGACACATAGCCGGGAATCGAGCCAGGTTCGCTGGCGTTGTGAGGCAGCAGTAGTAACCACCGTGCCTCTAATCATTTGGCTGACATTTCATAAATACCTTGACTAAATCAGCAAGAATCAATGGTGGGATGCAAGACAGTGAGGAAGGTTATTTCCAATTGCAGTGGGATCTTGATCAATTGGGCCAGTGGGCTGACGAATGGCAGATGGAGTTTAATTTAGATAAATGCAAGGTGAAGCATTTTGGTAGATTGAACCAGGGGGAGACTTACTCAGTGAATGATAGAGCATTGAGGAGAGTCAGGGAATTAAGAGCTCTAGGGGTATAGGTTCATAGCTCCTTGAAAGTGGAGCCACAGGCAGACAGAATGGTGAAGAAGGCATTCGGCATGCTTGGTTTCATTGGTCAGAACATTGAATACAGGAGTTGGGACGTCTTGTTGAAGTTGTACAAGACATTGGTGAGGCCACACTTGGAATACTGTGTACAGTTCTGGCCACCCTATTATAGAAAGGATATTATTAAACCAGAAAGAGAGCAGAAAAGATTTACTAGGATGCTACCGGGACTTGATGGACTGAGTTATAGGGGAGGCTGGATAGACAGGGACTTTTTTCTCTGGAGCGTAGGAGGGATAACCTTATAGAAGTCAATAAAATGATGACGTGCACAGACAAGTAGATAGTCAACTACTACTGTCTCTGGCAGCTCGTTCCAGACACTCACCACCCTCTGTGTGAAAAAATTGCCCCTCTGGGACCTTTTGTATCTCTTCCCCTCTCCCCTTAAACCTATGCCCTCTGGTTTTAGACTCCCCTACCTTTGGGAAAAGATATTGACTATCCCGCTGATCTCTGCCACTCATTATTTTCTAGACCTCTATAAGATCACCCCTCAGCCTCCTACGCTCCAGAGGAAAAAGTCCCTGTCTATCCAGCCTCTTCTTGTAACTCAAATCCCGGTAGCATCCCTAGTAAAACTTTTCTGCTCTCTTTCTAGTTTAATAATATCCTTTCTATAATAGGGTGACTAGAACTGTACACTGTATTCTAAGTGTGGCCTGACCAATGTCTAGTCCAACTTCTAGAACCTTACCCCTAGATGCAGCACGGTGACATAGTGATCAGCACTGCTGATTCACAGTGCCAAGGACCCGGGTTCAATTCCGGACTCGGCTGACTGTGAAGAGACTGCACGTTCTCCCCGTGTCTGCGCGGGTTTCCTCTGGATGCTCTGGTTTCCTCCCACAGTCTAAAGATGTGCAAATTAGGTAGATTAAATTGTCCCTTAGTGTCAGGGGGACTAGCTAGGTTAAATGCATGGGGTTACTGGGTCGGGGCCTAAGTGGGATTGCGGTCAGTGCAAACTTGATGGGATGAATGGCCTCCTTCTGCACTGTAGGATACTATGACTCTTTGTTCTATAACTCTTTCCAATCCTCTACCATGAACTGAATAAGTCTGCCCCAGTTCAATCTACCAAAATGCATCACCTCGCATTTATCCAAATTAAATTCCATTTGCCATTGATCAGCCCACTGGCCCAATTGATCAAGATCGCATATGGTGTACAGACACCCACAGTGCTGTTAGAGAGGGAGTTCCAGGATTGTTATTGGGCATCAGTCAGTCCCCATGTGGTGTAGGTACACCCACAGTGCTGTTAGGGAGGGAGTTCCAGGATTGTTATTGGGCATCAGTCAGTCCCCGTGTGGTGTAGGTACACCCACAGTGCTGTTAGGGAGGGAGTTCCAGGATTGTTATTGGGCATCAGTCAGTCCATGTGGTGTAGGTACACCCACAGTGCTGTTAGGGAGGGAGTTCCAGGATTGTTATTGGGCATCAGTCAGTCCGTGTGGTGTAGGTACACCCACAGTGCTGTTAGAGAAGGGAGTTCCAGGATTGTTATTGGACATCAGTCAGTCCCCTGTGGTGTAGGTACACCCACAGTGCTGTTAGGGAGGGAGTTCCAGGATTGTTATTGGACATCAGTCAGTCCGTGTGGTGTAGGTACACCCACAGTGCTGTTAGGGAGGGAGTTCCAGGATTGTTATTGAACATCAGTCAGTCCGTGTGGTGTAGGTACACCCACAGCGCTGTTAGAGAGGCAGTTCCAGCATTGTTATTGGACATCAGTCAGTCCGTGTGGTGTAGGTACACCCACAGTGCTGTTAGGGAGGGAGTTCCAGGATTGTTATTGGACATCAGTCAGTCCGTGTGGTGTAGGTACACCCACAGTGCTGTTAGGGAGGGAGTCCCAGGATTTTGACCCAGCGACAGCAAAGGAACGGCCAATATATTTCCAAGTCAGTGATTTGGAGGGGAATTTGTAGGGGATGGTGTTCCCCGTGTGTCTGCTGCCCCTGTCCTTCTAGACGGGAGTGGATTTGCTTTTCCTTTCACAGCTTCCCTTGAAGATAATTAAGCTCATGTTTTTTTTAAGCTGTGGATGTTTCAAGGGAGCTTAAACGCTGTGTCGGGTTTTGCTTAGCGACTGTGATGGCACTTTTGCTGTTTGCTAAAGGGCTCCTTAACAACCAAGGTGTGGCAAGATCCCAGGAGTGTTGCAAACGTGAACTACTCCAAGCTGTAAGAAGTTCTGGGAGCAGTCAGGATCCATCCGCCAGTCTCTCCGCAGGGAGTTCAGTCCATGATGAACTCAAATCCCTTTGTTTGGGAGAACATCTTGAAGCAGCACCGTTGAAATTCCATCAGCCTGAAATAATTAACTCGTACGTGTGTTTTACAAGACAGGGGAGAGAGTGATGTGCAGGCACACACCACACCAAAGCAATCTCACCTCACACTCATCTGATTACACTTACAGTTTGGGGGAGAGGGGAGGGTAATAGCTGCCTCATGATCCCGAATGAGATTGGTGCCAAAAACAGTGTGGAGACTGTTGTCCCGACTTTACCCCAGGCAGCAGACGCACAGCTGTCTGCATAACCCTTCCACACACACACACACACACACACACACACACATAGGCTCTCTCACGCGCACACACACAGACTCTCGCGCGCGCACACACACACAGACTCTCGCGCGCGCACACACACAGACTCGCGCGCACACACACACAGACTCTCGCGCACACACATACACAGACTCTTGCACGCACACATACACAGACTCTCGCGCACACACACAGACTCTCGCACGCACACACATGGACATACAGACTCTAGCACCACACACAGACTCTCGTATGCACACACACATACACACACACAGACTCTCGTGCGTGCACACACACACACACGCACACACACACACACACAGACTCTCGCACGCACACACACGCGCACACACACACACGCACACACACGCACAGACTCTCACAGACACACCCCGGCACGCACAGCTCACAACCGGAATTGGAAACAGACATTTCAGGGGGAATCTCACAAAGTCGTAGAAAGCAGAACCACAGAAGGAGACCTTCCAGAAAAAGACACAAAAGTCTGAGGTCACTTCCAACCAACTCAAGAACAGTTTCTTCCCTGCTGCTGTCAAGACATTTACATGGACTCACCTCGCATTAAGTTGATCTTTCTCTACACCCTAGCTATGATTGTAACACAACATTCTCCTCTCCTTCTCTATGAACGGTATGCTTCGTGTAGCACACAAGAAACTGCCTCACTGCGCCAGGGGACCCAGGTTTGAGTCCCGGCCTGAGTCATGGTCTGTGCGAGTCTGCGTGCTCTCCCTATTTCCTCCCACAGTCTGAAAGACGTGCTGGTTAGGTGCTAAATTCTCCCTCAGTGTAACCCGAGCAGGCACCAGAGTGTGGCAGCTAGGGGATTTTCACAGTAACTTCATTGCTGTGTGAATGTAAGCCAACTTGTGATTAATAAATAAACTTTAGAGGGGCAACTTTTTTTCCCCACACAGAGTGCACGTCTAGTACGAGCTGCCAGACGAAGCTTTTAAGAAGCATTTAGACAGTTACATCGAGGGATATGGGCCAAACACGGGCAAATGGAACTAGCTTAGTGGTTAAAAAAAAGAAGTAGCACGGACAAGTTGGGCCAAAGGGCCTGTTTCCATGCTGTAAACCATAAGACTCCAAAAGCCTGAAAGTTAACTCCGATTTTTGCAAATATTCAGACGTTCTCTGCAGAACGATCAAGCATTTGTCAGGATTAAACAATCTAGTTTGCATTTTCCCACAGTCAGCCAGAACTGTTTGACTACCGCAATAAAAACAAAACACTGGAGACCCCAAAACATAAATGGAAAATGCGGGAAAACCCAGCAGATCTGTCAGCTTCTGTGGAGAGAGAAGCATAATTAACGTTTCACATTGGATTTTTTTTTGAGAGTATCCTAGTGCTTCACGTTGTTAGTGTACGCTTGACCTGGACCATTTGACGGGCAACACGACAGCTCAGTGACTATCGCTGTGCTGTGCAGATACATGGATTTGGGCCTGTGTCTGTGGGAGTTTGCGCATTCTCCCCGTGCTTGCGTGGGTTTTCTCCGGGTGCTCCGGTTTCCTCCCACATCCCAAAGATGTGCTCTTAGGCTAATTGGCAAAACAAATTCTCCCTAAATTGTCTCAAATTTGGTTTTTAATGCATAGATCTATAAACATGGACAGGGATCGCGGGTAGAGGTGGGAGCATCGGGGTGGCGGCGCAGGCTCATTGGGCCGAAGGGCCTGTTTCCTGTGCTGTTTTGTTCTTTATTACCGAATCCTTTATTCTGCGATTAATGCCTGCTCTGGGCCTTGTTGTCCAGGACGCACTTAATTTATCCCACACTCTAACCGATCTCTGATCTTGTGTTTGGCCTGTCCCCCAACAACAGAAAACTCATCATCTTCCACCTCTCTAAATTTCAAAGACAAATCATTCTAGACTTGAAACGTTAACTCTTTCTCTGAGCGTCT
Source organism: Sphyrna mokarran (assembly GCA_024679065.1). NCBI lineage: Eukaryota > Metazoa > Chordata > Chondrichthyes > Carcharhiniformes > Carcharhinidae > Sphyrna > Sphyrna mokarran. The sequence goes on along the minus strand of JAGIQG010000031.1, from coordinate 24,668,179 downwards.
TCAGCATTGGTGAGGCCACATTTGGAACACCGTGTCCAATCCTAGTCCCCACACTACCAGAAGGTCATAGAGGCTTTGCAGGGAGTACTGAAGAGGTTTACCAGGATGTTGCCCTGGTCTGGAGGGTATTCGCTATGAGGAGAGATTGAATAAACTGGGGTTGTTCTCCCTGGAAAGACAGAGGCTGAAGAGACATCCTGATAGAAGTTTATGAGGGACGTAGGCAGGATGAACATTTAGAAGCTTTTTCCTAGGGCAGAAATGACAATTACAAGGGGGCACAAGTTCAAGATAAGGGGGGAAAGGTTCAGAGGCGGGGAAGTTCTTCTGACACAGATGATTGTGGGGGTCTGGGATGCACTGCCAATGGGGTGGTTGAGGCAGACACATAATAGACATTTTAGACAGTCGTATAAATAAACACACGAACAAATGGGATACAGGCAATTGGTCTAGATAGGACAACGTGATTAGCACAGGCTTCGAGGGCCGAAGGGCCTGTTCCTGCGCTGTACTGTTCTCCTGTTTGAGATCGCAAACCTTGTTTGCACACTAACTGCCAATCCCCAATTGCTCTTGAGCTGAGTGGCTTGCGAGGTCATTTCTAAGAGTCAACCCCACATCGTGCAGACCTGATAAGGAAAGCAGATTTCATTCAATAAAAGGCAAACAGCAAAACCAGGTGGGTCCCCGACAATCGTGTCTAATTCAAGATTATTTCAAAATTGAATCAAAGTTCACCATCTGCCACAGTGGGATTCGAACCCGCGCTCCCACAGCACGACCCGGGGTCTCTGGATTACTAATCCAGTGGCAATACCACTTCACCTTCACAGGACTTCCACTGTTGGCTCCTCATTCCAACCTTCCCGTCCACTGGCTCCGTCTTCACTTCCCACTGCCTCAGTAAAAGCAGCCAGCACAATGAAAGACCCCACACATCCCGACACACTTCCTTCCACCTTCTTCTCTCGGGAAAATGATACAAAAGTCTGAAGACACATAGCAACCTACTCAAGAACACCTTCTTCCTGCTTTTGAATGAACCTACCTTGCATTAAGTTGGTCTTCCTCTACACCCTATCTATCACTGTACCACTACATTCTACCTTCTCCCCATGTACTCTATAAATGGTTTGAATAGCACGCAAGAAACAATACTTTTCACTGTATCCCAATACATGTGACAATAATAAATCAAACAATACTTTTCACTGTATCCCAATACATGTGACAATAATAAATCAAACAATACTTTTCACTGTATCCAATACATGTGACAATAATAAATCAAACAATACTTTTCACTGTATCCCAATACATGTGACAATAATAAATCAAACAATACTTTTCACTGTATCCCGATACATGTGACAATAATAAATCAAACAATACTTTTCACTGTATCCCAATACACGTGACAATAATAAATCAAACAATACTTTTCACTGTATCCCAATACATGTGACAATAATAAATCAAACAATACTTTTCACTGTATCCCAGTACATGTGACAATAATAAATCAAACAATACTTTTCACTGTATCCCAGTACATGTGACAATAATAAATCAAACAATACTTTTCACTGTATCCCAGTACATGTGACAATAATAAATCAAACAATACTTTTCACTGTATCCCAGTACATGTGACAATAATAAATCAAACAATATTTTTCACTGTATCTCAATACATATGATAATAATAACTCAAAGTTCAATTCCCAATTACAATTGAGAGCAGCAGGTACATGGGGAATTCCAGCTAGTCCTCTGTGAGGCAGCATTGTGGCACAGTGGTTCAATTCTCGGCTTGGGTCACTGCGCAGAGTCTGCATGCTCTCCCCATGTCTGTGTGGGTTTCTTCCCACAGTCTGAAAGACGTGCTTGTTAGGTGCATTTGACCTGAACAGGCGCCAGATGCAGCGACATGGGGACTTACACTATGGGGACTTCATTGCAGTGTTAATGTAAGCCTTGTGACTAATAAATTAACTTGTACAAGTTCCCCTCCAAGTCACTCAGCACCTTGACTTGGAAATATATCAGCCATTCCTTCCCAGTCGCATCAGATTCCTGGAAAATCCCTCCCTAACGGCATTGTGGGTCAACCCCACGGCACGGGGAACTGCAGCGATTCAAGATGGCGGCTCATCACCACCTTCTTAAGGGGCAACTAGGGATGGGCAAAGAAGGCTGGCCCAGCCAGCAACACCCACGAATGAATAAAAAAAACTTGAGTGGACAAGATAGCAATCTTCCTTCAGGACTTAACCCACCGTTAACCGCACACCAACCATCCTGTCCACTCACTCCTCCCACATGGTGATAGGTTAGATTTGCACTGCGGTTTTCACATTCATGTAACCAACTAAAATACAGCTAAGTGTCTTTAATTGCAATTTTCCTTTTATTCAGCTCCTAAATTCAGACAACTATGCAGATAGATTGGATCCATTCTCCTTGGAATCACAGAATCCCTACAGTGCAGAAGGAGGCCATTCGGCCCATCGCATCTAAACTGACCACAATCTCAATTGTTTTACCCACAAATCCCCTGACACTAAGGGGCAATTTAGCGCGGCCAATCCACCCTAACCTGCACATCTTTGGACACTAAGGGACAATTTAGCATGGCCAATCCACCCTAACCTGCACATCTTTGGACACTAAGGAACAATTTAGCATGGCCTATCCCCCTAACCTGCACATCTTTCGACACTAAGGACAATTTAGCATGGCCAATCCACCCTAACCTACACATCTTTGGACACTAAGGGACAATTTAGCATGGCCAATCCACCCTAACCTGCACATCTTTGGACACTAAGGGACAATTTAGCACGGCCAATCCACCCTAACCTACACATCTTTGGACACTAAGGGACAATTCAGCACGGCCAATCCACCCTAACCTACACATCTTTGGACACTAAGGGACAATTTAGCATGGCCATCCACCCTAACCTACACATCTTTGGACACTAAGGGACAATTTAGCATGGCCAATCCACCTAACCTCCACATCTTTGGACACTAAGGGACATTTAGCACGGCCAATCCACCCTAACCTGCACATCTTTGGACACTAAGGGACAATTTAGCACGGCCAATCCACCCTAACCTGCACATCTTTGGACACTAAGGGACAATTCAGCATGGCCAATCCACCTAACCCACACATCTTTGGACACTAAGGAACAATTTTGCATGGTCAATCCACCTAACCTGCACATCTTTGGACACTAAGGGACAATTTAGCATGGCCAATCCACCTAACCTGCACATCTTTGGAGTGTGGGAGGAAACCGGAGAACCTGAAGGAAACCCGTGTAGACACGGGGAGAATGTGTAGACTCCACACAGGCAGTGACCCACGCCGGGAATCGAAGCCGGATCCCCGGCGCTGTGAGGCAGCTGTGCTAACCACTGTGCCACAGGTTTGAAATCGCCGTAGTCCACGTGCTGTGGGTTGACCCTCAGTGCCCTTAGGGAGGGAGTCACAGGATTTTGACCCAGTGACAGTAAAGGAACGGAGAGGAAAGGGGAATTGGCAGGAGGCTTGACTGAGGTGATCAAAATTGCGAGGGGGGGAGAGTCTGGGACAGAAGAAAGGGGAGGGGTGGTTAAAAACAGGGCGGCGTGGATAAGTTGGATGAAAAGGCCTGTGTCCGTGCTGTAAACTTTTACAACTCTGTGTATCTAACGTGCCTTAGAAACGTTTCAGTAGTTGAAAGAGCTCGAATAGGTCAACTGATCAGTCACCTTTTTTTCCAAGAGAAAAGGCACACGTTTCTGGGACTCTGCAGTTGCCTCTGAGTGATCTGGTGACCACAACAGAGAGCTATCTAACAAGGCTCAAAACTACGCTGATCAATGCGTGATATTTCTCCTCGCCAGGGGACGCTACTTCTGTCACTTCTATCCAACTTTATGATCATTGGATCCCTACGGTGCAGAAGGAGGCCATTCTGCCCATCAAGTCTGCACCAATCTCAATCCCAATCATTCCCTATTCCTGTAACCCCATGCGTTTATCCTGCAACATCCCCCTGACACTAAGAGTCGATTTAGCACGGCCAATCCACCCTACCTGCACATCTTTGGACACCAAGGATAATTTAGCAAGGCTAATCAACCTTATCTGCACATATTTGGATACGAAGGGGCAATTTAGCATGGCCAATCCAGCTTACCGACACATCTTTGGACACTAAGGGACAATTTGGAATGCCAATCCATCAAACCTGCATATCTTTGGACACTAAGGGGCAATTTAGCATTGGTCAATCCACCTAACCTACACATCTTTGGACACTAAGGGGCAATCTAGCATGGCCGATCCACCTAACCTACACATCTTTTGACACTAAGGGGCAATTTAGCATGGTCAATCCACCTAACCTACACATCTTTGGACAGTAAGGGGCAATTTAGCATGGCCAATCCACCTAACCTACACATCTTTGGACACTAAGGGGCAACTTAGCATGGTCAATCCACCTAACCTACACATCTTTGGACACTAAGGGGCAATCTAACATGGTCAATCCACCTAACCTGCACATCTTTGGACACTAAGGGGCAATTTAGCATGGCCAATCCACCTAACCTGCACATCTTTGGACACTAAGGGACAATTTAGCATTGGCCAATCTACCTAGCCTGCACATCTTCGGAGTGTGGGGAGGAAACCCACGCACACACGGGGCGAACATGCAAACTCCACACAGACAGTGACCTAAACCGGGAATCGAAACTGGGTACCTAGTGCTGTGAGGCAACAGTGTTAACCACTGTGCTACCACATTCTAAATGGCCCCTGGGGAGGTGTGTGGACAGTTTGTTTAGAGGGTTGGTGGCCACGTTGGAGCGTGAAGCCCTGGACCAGCTATGGTAGTAGGGACTCCCGCTTCCTCTGCATCCCAAGATGGGCCAGGATTCCTTACCCTCTCCTCCTCCCTGCCAATGGCAAGGTCTGGAAGGATTTACTGGGTTGCAAACGCAAATGCGTTGGCCCAGGAGGTTTCAAGGTGGGACTCAAACCTGTTGCTCTGGCTGGGAAGGTCCCCATTGCCACCAGGAGACCACAACCCTTCCCCCTTTCTTTTAACCATTCTCCAAATGACCTGCCTTCTCGCCATTCGGGAGGTTACCGGCCTGGTGGCGTTACCGGCCTAGCAGGGAAAATGGATCCTTTTCCCCCCTCACAGGGGACATATCGAGAGCGAGTCTTGCCCAGTCTACAGCGTGAGTTCCCTGAGAGATGAAGGCCAGTTCACAGGAATGTACTACTGAGGCTTTACAAGGCTCTGGGTTAGATAACATTTGAAATATCAGGAGCCGTTCTGAACCCCCCCACATAGAGGGAAGGGCGTACTGACCTCGAAGAGGGTCCGAGGAGGTTCATGAGAACGATCCCGGGAACGAAAGGGTTTAAGAATGAGGAACGTTTGAGGGTCTGTCCTCGGTGGATTTCATAGAAGTAGGAGGAGGCCATTCGGCCCTTTAAGTCTGCTCCGCCATTTATTTTGGCTGATCATCCAATTCAATATCTTGATTCCTGCCCCCCCGCCCCCACAAACAACATCCCTCCATCCCTTTAGCCCCAAGAGCGAAATCTAATTTCTTGAAATCTCACAACATCTTGGCCTCAACTACCAATGGTGGGAGTGAATTCCCTCCCTCACATTCAACACCCTCCAGATGAAGAAATTTCTCCTCCCCACCTCAGTTCTAAAAGGTTTACCCCTTTATGCTCAAACTGTGACCCCCTACTTCTGGACTCCCTCCCCCTCCCACCCACCACCATCTCATTGAAACTTACAGAATACTGAGAGGCCTTGGATAGAGCAGGAAGTGGGGGAGATATTCCCATTAGTCGGAGAGACTCGGATCCGAGGGGCACAGCCTCTCCGAGATGAGGGGAAATTTCTTCAGCCAGAGGGTTTGGGGAATTCATTGAGTATATTTAAGACAGAGATAGATCGGTTCTTGATTGGTAAGAAAGGGGTCAAGGTTACAGGGAAAAAGCAAGAGGTTGAGAAAGTTATCAGCCGTGATTGAATGGTGAAGCAAACTCAATGGGCTGAATGTCCTCATTCTACTTCTAAATCTTATGGTTTAAGAGGCTGTAATGTGCTATCCAGTCTAGTCCCTGGTGTTCCTCTTAAATCCCCTTCTCGATGGTCAGCAGATAGGGTTTGAGGGCAGTGATGGGTGGGGAACTCATTACAGCTTTGCCCCACACTCTCTTTCTAAACAATTCATTGCCCTTGGCAATGGGGAAAGGATGGCAGAGAAGAGAGACTGGGAGCTCTGACTGCCAGGGTAGGTGAGGGCAGTTTATTAAAAACATTCCACCCCCCGCCGGCCCCACACAATCCCCACTGACCCTGCTCACACCAGAACCCCTCCAAAACAAACATTTCAAATCATTCTGTGAGAGAGAGCATCTTCCTCCGAGGAGGCACCTTGTGTTCACACGCTGTCACACCCTTACCCCAATCCCATCACCTCAATCCACGGAGCACAGTGATTTACCAGGGAAACCACTTCCTTCAGGAGAAAGCTTAAAAATCAGACATGGCCACAGAGAGCTTTCTGAGGGACACACACACACACAGGCATACACACACACACACAGACACACACAGGCGCACTCACACACACACACACACACACACACACATACACACACGTAGACACAGACACACACACACATAGACACACACGACACACACACACACACACACACACACTCATACACACATAGACACAGACACTCACACACACATAGACACAGACACACACACTCACACTCACACACACACAGACACACACACTCTCTCTCACACTCACACACATACTCACACACAGACAAACACACTCTCTCACACTCACACACAGACACAGCCTACACATGTCAACAAGAGCCCTCTCCATTCCTGTGACTCTTGCACTCCAGATTTTGATATTGTTCCAGCCTTGGACTGAGTGTTCGCAGCACAACCACCACCACCGCCCCCCCCACCAAACCCACACCACCACCACCACCCTCCACCCCACACCGCCTTCCCCTTCCCAGTATCCCCCCCCTCCCCGTCCCCCTCCCAGCCCCTCAACATGGTAGCCGGGAGTTACAACTCACCCAGCGGTGACCATCTCCTCTCTCTGTGTGTGTCTCTGTCTGTCTGAATCTCCCCGTGCCCTCTCGGCGACGGCCCCTTGTGCTCCGCGCTCAGCCGGGGACAGAGTCTGGTCTCCGCGTCTCCATCTTCGTTTCCAGCAACCCCCCCCCTTCTCCCCAACACACACACACACACACCACAACCCCCCCACCCACCCCCCCACCACCCCCCAACTTCCTCCTCTTCCCCAACCCCACCAACTCTGAGCCGCAAGGCTACAATACAAGACCACCGGGTAGACGCTGTTCCTTGGTGGTGGGGGGAAGGGAGCCTCTCCAGCGGCACTCAAACTGTGCGTGTGTGTGTGTGTGTGTGTGTGTCTCCCTAGCTTATTACACAATACATATTAATGATTCATTATCCAACCACTTCCACTCCCCTTCCTTTCACTGCTGGACAAAAGTAGCAGAGTGCAGATTTGATCGCTTGGAGAAAGGCAGTGTGTGTGTGTGTGTGTGTGTGTGTGGCGTACGCGAGAGAGAGAGAGATTGATGTTTTAAAAACCCTTCACTCCTACTCTTTGCTAGCGGAGGGCACAAACCTTCCCCCGCCGACCTTGACTGACCTTATCCCCCTCCTCCCCGGTGCGTCCTGATTAATAAAAAGACAACTGAGTCCAAGCTTCCCCTACCCTCTCCTGTCACCCCGGTGTCTGTTTTCCCCAGCGATCCACTGCTTGCTTTCTCTCTCTCCTTTACCGTCTCCCCGCCAACCACCCCCCCCCCACCTCCCCTGAGACAATCTGAGGACAGGACTGGGGCTGGTTCATTGTTCAGAGTCTGGGCAGGCAGGGGAGGCCACTTTCTGACACTGTGAGAAGCCCCTGGAGGGGAGCCAAAGGGTTCTCCGACATTCTCGCCTCTCCGAGGAGGCTCACTCGGTTGGCACTGACAGCACCCCCTCCCAACACCACACACACACGCTCACACACACATATACAATCTCCCTCTCACACACACACACACTCTCACACACACATACAATCTCCCTCTCACACACACACACACACGCTCCACACACACATATACAATCTCCCTCTCACCACACACACACTCTCAACACACATACATCCTCCTCTCACACACACACACACTCTCACACCACCATACAATCTCCCTCTCACACACACACACACTACAATCTCCCTCTCACACACACACACCTCTCACACACATACAATCTCCCTCTCACACACACACACACTCTCACACACACATACAATCTCTCTCACAACACACACACACTCTCACACGCATATACAACTCCCTCTCACACACACACACACATACAATCTCCCTCTCACACACACACACACTCTCACACACATATACAATCTCCCTCTCACACACACACACACTCTCACACACACATACAATCTCCCTCTCACACACACACACACTCTCACACGCATATACAATCTCCCTCTCACACACACACACAATCTCCCTCTCACACACACACACTCACACACATATACAATCTCCCTCTCACACACACAGACACACACTCTCACACACATGTACAATCACCCTCTCACACACACACACACACACACTCTCACACACATATACAATCTCCGTCTCACACACACACACACAAAATCTCTTACACGTACACATACACACAAATACTCTCTCTCACACACACGCATACAATCTCTCTCTCTCACACAGACTCACACCCTCTCTCTCTCACAGACACTCTCTCTCTCAGACACACATACATACTGTCTTTCTCACACACATATACACACAGATACTCTCTCTGTCACACACACATTCACTGTCTTACACACATTCACTGTCTTACATACATTCACTCACACACACACTCCCTCTCTGTCTCTCTCTCTCTCACATTCTCTCTCAGACATACACACACACACCTTATACACTCTCACACATAAACTCACACTAACACACACACACACACTCAGATTCTCTCACACACATACAAACACTCTCTGTCACACACACAAGCGCGCTGTCACACACACTCTTGCTCTCTCTCTCACACACACAGTTAGTAGATGGATTGGCCATGCTAAATTGCCTGTTAGTGTGAGGGGAATTAACATGGTGGCAGGAATCAGGCTTGGAAGGGATTGATGTCAGGGCAGGGTCAATGGGTTGAACGGCCTGCTTCTGCACTGTAAGGATTCTAGGATGAGGGAATTTTGGAACCGAGATGAGGAGGAATTTCTCCAGCCAGAGGGTTTGGGGAATCTATGGAACGCACAGAGGAGGCCGGGTCACTGAGTGTACTTAAGACAGAGATGGAGCAGTTCTTGACTGGGAAGGGGGTCAAAGATTATGGGAAAAAGACAGGAGAATGGGGATGAGAAAGTGATCAGCCATGATTGGATGGCAGAATGGGCCGAAGGGTCTAATTCTATATGTTAAGAACAGAAGATTGGTTAGGACAAGATTAGGGCCAGTCACAGACAGCAGTGGGAAGTTGTGCGTGGAGCCTGAAGAGATTGGTGAGGCACTGAATAAATATTTCTCTTCGGTATTCACGCAGAGTGCTGGAAATGTAGCTATGGAGAGCACTGAGGTACAGGGTTGCAAATTGGGAAGTATTGTAGTAGATAGGGAGGATGTGTTAGAAATTCTCGAGGGTTTGAAGTTGGATAAGTCCCCTGGGCCGGACGGGATTTACCCTAGGATTCTCTGGGGGGCAAGAGAGGAGATTGCAGAGCCTCTGGCTCTGATCTTCAGGTCCTCGTTGGTTACGGGTGTGGTTCCGGAGGACTGGAGGATGGCGAATGTGGTCCCATTGTTTAAGAAGGGGAAGAGAGACCTTCCTGGGAATTATAGGCCAGTGAGTATTACTTCTGTTGTGGGCAAGGTATTGGAGAGAATTATTAGGGATAGGATTTATAGTTATTTAGAGAGAAATGAATTGATTGGGGATAGTCAGCATGGATTTGTGAAGGGTAGGTTGTGCCTTACTAACCTTATTGAGTTTTTTGAAAAAGTGACCAAAGAGATGGATGGGGGTAAGGTAGTTGATGTGGTATATATGGACTTTAGTAAGGCGTTCGATAAGGTGGCACATGGAAGGCTTCTGCAGAAAATGCAGATGTATGGGATAGAGGGTGATTTAGCTAATTGGGTTAGGAATTGGCTAGCAGGTAGAAGACAGAGGGTGGTGGTTGATTGGAGATATTCATCGTGGAGTTCGGTGACAAGTGGTGTACCTCAGGGGTCTGTTTTGGGGCCCCTGCTGTTTGTAATTTTAATAAATGATCTGGATGAGGGTATTGAAGGATGGATTAGTAAATTTGCAGATGACACTAAAGTCGGTGGAGTGGTAGATAGTGAAGAGGGGTGTTATAGTTTGCAGAGTGACTTGGACAAGTTGTAGAGCTGGGCTGAGAGGTGGCAAATGGAGTTTAATGTGGAAAAGTGTGAGGTAATGCACTATGGCAGAAATAAGAAATGTGTAGAGTATAGGGCGAATGGTAGGATTCTTAGTAGTCTTGATGAACAGAGGGATCTTGGTGTGTATGTGCATAGATCCCTGAAAGTAGGCAGTCAAGGCGATAAGGTTGTTAAGAAGGCATATGGAGTCTTAGCTTTTATTGGTAGGGGGATTGAATTTTGGAGCCACAACGTCATGTTGCAACTGTACAAAACTCTAGTGCGGCCGCACTTGGAGTATTGTGTGCAGTTCTGTTCCCCACATTATAAGAAAGATGTGGAGGCATTGGAGAGGGTACAGAGGAGGTTTACCAGGATGTTGCTGGTATGGAGGGCAGGTCTTATGAAGAGAGGCTGAGGGATTTGAGGTTGTTTTCGTTAGAAAGGAGGCGGCTAAGAGGGGACTTAATCGAAACATATAAGATGATTAGAGGTTTAGATAGGGTGGACAGTGATAGCCTTTTTCCTAGGATGGAGAAAGCTAGCACGACGGGACACAGCTTTAAATTAAGGGGTGATAGTTATAGGACAGATATCAGAGGTAGGTTCTTTACCCAAAGGGTGGTTCGGGAGTGGAATGCCCTGCCTGCAGCAGTTGTAGATGCGCCAAGTTTGGTGGCGTTTAAGCGGTTAGTTGATAAGTATATGGAAGAGAAGGGAATGGTTTAGTTTGGAGGGTCATTGCTTTTTATATTGGTCGGCGCAACATCGAGGGCCGAAGGGTCTGTTCTGTGCTGTAATGTTCTATGTTCTAATTCTGCTCCTACAGCCTCGTGGTGTGAAGATTTTCACTCCAAGATGAGCTTGGAGAAGCTCTCCTCGGAGTGACAGGGGAGATCTGTTTAACGTGTATGAGATTACGACAGGTTTAGGGCAATGAAAAGCTAAAGGTTCAAAGTTTATTTATCGGTGTCATGAGGCTTACATTAACACTGCAGTGAAGTTACTGTGAAAATCCCCTCTCTGGCGCCTGTCTGCACTGTTTCGAACTGTGGGAGACAACTGGAACACCCCCCAACACAGACACAGAGAGGACACACAAACTCTGCACAGACAGTGACCCGGGCTGGGAATCTAACTCCCAAAGGAGATTGGATGGGACTTGAGGGATATGGGAAGAGTGAGGAAGAATGGGACTCACTGGAGTGCCCTACAGCTAGAGAGCTAGCATTGGTTCGATGGACTGAACAGCCTTCTTTTCTGTGCAAGAGACTACAAAGGGTCCAGAACGAAGCCCAATCTATCACGCAAACCAGCCCCCCATCCATCGACTCTGTCTACACTTCCCGGAGCTGAGGAGAAAGCAGCCGGCATAATCACTCACCCCACGCAGTCCGGACATCCCGTCTTCAAACATAACAGTCTGAGGACATGTACCAACCGCCTCAAGAACAGGTTCTTCCCTGCTGCTATTTTGAGTCAACCTACCTTATATTAAGTTGATCTTTCTCTGCACCCTAGCTATAACTCTAACAGTATATTCTGCACCCTCTCCTTTCCTTCTCCCCTGCGTATTCCCTGAACAGTATGCTTCATAGCGCACAAGAAACAATACTTTCCACTGTATCCCAATGATCAATTTTCTATATTTCTATGACTCTAACCGCCCTCCCTCATGATAAGAGCCCAGTGAATCGGCAATGCATTGAACACTGTTTCCTTGGCCAACTAGGATGCTGGAGTGGGATTCCAATCAACGCTATTCCAGCTCGCGCCAACTTTCTGAGCCTCAAGGCTTTCTCTGGGCCCAGGTCACAGACAGGTCACGCACCGTGCTGGGTTGGCGAATGAAACCTGAAGGAGAGGCATCAGTCTGTGCCGACACGACCCTATCTCCAAAGCCCAAGGTCTCAGTCTGGAGCCAGATGCCTCTCAGCAGTGGATGTGTTGGCAGCCGTCACGCTGCTTTTTCTCTTTTCCATCAATGACGGGACACACACACACACACAGGAATCACCAAATCGCAGCCCTGGGCAGACTTCGAGCCTCAGTACGTCTGGCTGAGGGGAAAGGTTACCCAGCGAGCTGCAAGCAGGAGCAAAATGGCTCAGTCTGCTCTCTGAGAGAGACATGGACTGTGTACAAGAAACCCAAACACTAGGATGGCCTTGGGAGCTTTCTGAAAGCCAGACACTCTGATGTTCTCCTGAGCTGGTATGTTATAGAACATAGAACATTACAGCACAGAACAGGCCCTTCGGCCCTCGATGTTGTGCCGACCAAAATAAAAAGCAATGCCCCTCCAAACTAAACCATTCCCTTCTCTTCCATATACTTATCAACTAACCTCTTAAACGCCACCAAACTTGGCGCATCTACAACAGCTGCAGGCAGGGCATTCACTCCCTAATCACTCTTTGAGTAAAGAACCTACCTCTGATATCCGTCCTATAACTCATACCCCTTAATTTAAAGCTGTGTCCCCTCGTGCTAGCTTTCTCCATCCTAGGAAAAAGGCTATCACTGTCCACCCTGTCTAAACCTCTAATCATCTTATATGCTTCAATAAGATCCCCTCTTAGCCGCCTCCGTTCTAACGAAAACAACCTCAAATCCTTCAACCTCTCTTCATAGGACCTGCCCTCCATACCAGGCAACATCCTAGTAAACCTCCTCTGTACCCTCTCCAATGCCTCCACATCTTTCTTATAATGTGGCGACCAGAACTGCACACAATACTCCAAGTGCGGCCGCCATAGAGTTTTGTACAGCTGCAACATGATGCTGCGGCTCCTAAATTCAATCCCCCTACCAATAAAAGCTAAGACTCCATAAGCCTTCTTAACAACTTTATCCACTTGACTGCCTACTTTCAGGGATCTATTGACACATACACCAAGATCCTTTCTGTTCCTCAACACTATTAAGAGCCCTACCATTAGCCCTATACTCTACACATTTATTGTTCCTGCCAAAGTGCATTACCTCACACTTTCCCACATTAAACTCCATTTGCCACCTCTCGGCCCAGCTCTGCAACTTGTCCACGTCACTCTGTAAACTATAACACCCCTCTTCACTATCTACCACTCCACCGACTTTAGTGTCATCTGCAAATTTACTGATCCATCCCTCAATACCCTCATCCAGATCATTTATAAAAATTACAATTTCTAACAAAAAAATTCTAACAAAAATTTGTTATAAGATTACAATTATAGAGTCTTACAGCATAGAGAGAGGCCCTTCAGCCCACTGTGTCTGTACTACCCATCAAATATCAATTTCTTTTCCCCTATGTAGTCAATGATGTATTTGTACACAAGGTATAATACTTTTCACTGTATCCCAATACACGTGACAATAATAAATCAAACAATACTTTTCACTGTATCCCAGTACACGTGACAATAATAAATCAAACAATACTTTTCACTGTATCCCAGTACATGTGACAATAATAAATCAAACAATACTTTTCCCTGTATCCCAATACATGTGACAATAATAAACAATATTTTTCACTGTATCCCAATATATTTGACAATACTAAATCAAACGATACTTTTCACTGTATCCTAATACTTGTGATAACAATAAATTAAATCACATTGATCTTTCTCTGCAACCCTGTGACTATAATACTACATTCTGCACCTATATTATACATTCAGCACAGTGGCACAGTAGTTAGCACTGCAGCTTGACAATGCCAAGGGCCTGGGTTCAATCCCTGGCTTGGGATCACTGCCTGTCTAGAGTTTGCACATTCTCCCCATGTCTGAATGGGTTTCCTCAGGGTGCTCCAGTTTCCTACCACTCCAAAGATATGTGGGTTAGGTGTGCTAAATTGCCCCTGAGTATCCTGGGATGGGTAGGTTAGCGGGATTAGCAGGGTAAATACATGGGGTTACGAGGATAGGGCCGAGGTAGGATTGTGGTTAGTGTGGGCTCAATGCATCGCATGGCCTCCTTCTGTACTGTAGGGATTCCATGATTCTAATCCCATTTTCCCTGCATTTAGTTTATTACTTTGAGTGCTACAGCATTCCAAATACTCATCTAAACGTTATGTGGGCTCCCACCTTTACCCTTCCCCCTCCTTGTGAGTCCCAGAATCCTCCTACCATCGGATGAAAACGTTTACCCTCAAAACCTCTCCTGCCCCTTCCCTTAAATCTCTGCCTTCTGGTTACTGCCCCCTCTACTCTAAGGGGGAAACATTTCTTCCTATCCATTATCGATGTCCTTCATCATTTTGCACTCCTCGATCAAATTCCCCCCCTCAGCCTTCCCTGCTCTAAGGAAAACATTTCACCTGACGAAGGGGCAGTGCTCCGAAAGCTTGTGGCTTGTGCTAGCAAATAAAGCTGTTGGACTTTAACCTGGTGTTGTGAGACTGCTTACTGTGCTTACCCCAGTCCAACGCCGGCATCTAAGGAAGACAACCACAGTCTAGCCAGCCCCTCTTCATAACTGGATTGCTCCGTCCCAGGCAGCATCTTGGAGAATCTCCTCCGCACCCTCTCCAGCGCAATCACACTCTCCCTGTAATGTGGTGACCAGAACTATACACAGTACTCCAGCTGTGGCCGCACCAACATTCTATACAGCTCCACCACAGAATCTACAGTGCACAAAGGTGCCCATTCAGTGTACACCAACTGCAATCCCACCCAGACCCTATCCCCATACATTTACCTTAACTAGTCCTCCTGACGCTAAGGGACAATTTAGCATGGCCAATCTCCCCAACCTGCACATCTTTAGACACTAAGGGACAATTTAGCATGGCCAATCCACCTAACCTGCACATCTTTGGACACTAAGGGACAATTTAGCATAGCCCATCTCCCTAACCTCCACATCTTTGGACACTAAGGGGCAATTTAGCATGGCCAATCCACCCTAACCCATACATCTTTGGCACTAAGGGGCAATTTAGCGTGGCCAATCTCCCTAACCTGCACATCTTTGGACACTAAAGGGCAATTTAGCATGGCCAATCCACCTAACCTGCACATCTTTGACACTAAGGGGCAATTTAGCATGGCCAATCCACCCTAACCTACACATCTTTGGACACTAAGGGGCAATTTAGCATGGCCAATCCACCCTAACCCATACATCTTTGGACACTAAGGGACAATTTAGCATGGCCAATCCACCTAATGAACACATCTTTGGACTGTGGGAGGAAACTGGAGCACCTGGAGGAAACCCACGCAGAAATGGGGAGAACATACAGTCTCCACTCAGACGGTGACCCAAGCCGGGAATCGAACCCGTGTCCCTGTGAGGCAGCAGTGCTAACTACTGTGCGCCACCCTCACCACCTCCCTGCTCTTGTATTCTTGTATTCTTGGCTAATAAAGGCAAGTATGCTTTATGCTTTCTTAACCACCTGATGCCATCAGGGATCATTGGCCAGGGAGCCCAATGTCCCTCTGGTCTTCTGTATTTCCTTGTGTCCTACCGTGTATTCCCGTGTCTCGTCAGTCCCCCCAAAAATGCGTCCCCCCTCACACATCCCCAGGATTAATTCCCATTTTCCCTGATCTGCCCGTCTGACCAGCCTGTCTATATCACCCTGGGATCTAAGACTTTTCCCCCTCTCCCTTTACCGCACCATCGTTGTCCACACCAGGTCATTGCTGATTTTACCCTCACGTTCACCTCGAGATCATTAATGCAAACAGCACCGAACCCTGCGCTACCCCACTGGACATGGGTTTCCAGCTGTAAAAACAACAACAACCCCCCCCCCACCCCACACCACCTCTTGCCATAAAGCCAAATTTGGATCCAAGTGCCTCGTCCCAAACTTTCGGATAAAGTTCAGCCTTGGCAGTTGCCCAGGTACACAATGGAATGCTACCAAGCACTTTAATGATGAATGTGGTCATTGGCACCCTCAGAAGGTAAAGTGGAATTGGACAGATTGGTTAGAGGGGTAGTTTTGCACTAAACAGCTAATAGAAACTAGAAGAGGAGGCCATTCAGCCCTTCAAGACTGCTCCGTCATTCATTCTGATCATGGCTGATCATCAAATTCAATATTCTAATCCCCCTTCCCTCCCATATCCCTCGATCCCTTTAGCCCCAAGAGCGATATCTAATTTCCTCTTGAAATCGCACAATGTTTTGGTCTCAACTACTTTCTGTGGGAGTGAATTCCACACATTCACCAGCCTCTGGGTGAAGACATTTTGCCTCAACTCAGTCCTAAAAAATTGTTTTTTTGTTAGTGTCACTAGTAGGCTTACATTAACGCTACAGTGAAGTTACTGTGAAAATCTCCTAGTTGCCACACTCTGCGCTTATTCGGGTATACCAAGGGAGAACTTAGCAGCTAACCAGCACGGCTTTTAGACTGTGGGAGGAAACCGGAGCACCCGGAGGAAACCCACGTAGACACGGGGAGAATAGCAGTGACCCAAGCCGGGAATTGAACCCCGGTGCTATGACTATCATGCAATATTCTGCATTCTCTCGTTTCCTTCTCTGTGAATGGTATGCTTTGTCTATATAGCACTTAAGAAACAATACTTTTCACTGTATTCCAGTACATGTGACAATAATAAATCAAACAATACTTTTCACTGTATCCCAGTACATGTGACAATAATAAATCAAACAATACTTTTCACTGTATCCCAAGTACATGTGACAATAATAAATCAAACAATACTTTTCACTGTATCCCAGTACATGTGACAATAATAAATCAAACAATACTTTTCACTGTATCCCAGTACATGTGACAATAATAAATCAAACTATACTTTTCACTGTATCCCAGTACATGTGACAATAATAAATCAAACAATACTTTTCACTGTATCCCAGTACATGTGACAATAATAAATCAAACAATACTTTTCACTGTGTCCCAAACATGACAATAATAAATCAAACAATACTTTTCACTGTTCCAAAACATGACAATAATAAATCAAACAATACTTTTCACTGTGTCCAAACATGACAATAATAAATCAACAATACTTTTCACTGTATCCCAGTACATGTGACAATAATAAATCAAACAATACTTTTCACTGTATCCCAGTACATGTGACAATAATAAATCAAACAATACTTTTCACTGCACTCCAGAGATGGGAGGGCACAGAGATTGAGGGAGGGGATTACAGAGTTTTGGGGCAAGGCAACTGAAGGCACGGTCACTAATGGGTTAAAAATGGGAGTGTTGCAGCAGAGCAGAATGGGAGGGGATAATGGTCTCAGAATGTTTTGGGGACTGCAGGAGATTATACAGATCAGGAAAGGGGCGATTTTAGCATTTAAAATCGAGACCTTGCTGTACCAGGACCCAATGTAGTTTAAACGTAACTTAAATGTATTTTACTCGTGTCACAAGTGGGATTACATTAACACTGCAATGAAGTTGCTATGAGAATCCCCTGGTCGCCACACTCCAGCACCTGTTCGGGTTACACTGAGGGAGAATTTAGCGTCTAACCAGCACATCGTTTGGACTGTGGGAGAAAACTGGAGCACCCGGAGGAAACCCACGCAGACACAAGGAAAATGTGCAGACTCCACACAGACAGAGACGCAGGCTGGGAATCGAACCCGGGTCCCTGGCACTGTGAGGCAGCAGTGCTAACCACTATGCCACCATGCCCTCCTCTATAAAACGTGAGTCAGCAAGCAAAATGGGGATGGCGGGGGAGGAGAAGGGGTATGTAACTGGTGAACGCATAGGCTTCACTGAGAGGCATGACAGGGGGGGGATTAACTTTTCTTATTCATTCGTGGGACATGGGTGTTGCTGGTTGGCTAGCATTTATTGCCCATCCCTAGCCGCCACCTTGAATCGCTGCAGTACACGTGCTGTGGGTCAGCCCACAGTGCTGTTAGGGAGGGAGTTCCAGGATTGTTATTGGACGTCAGTCAGTCCCCATGTGGTGTAGGTACACCCACAGTGCTGTTAGGGAGGGAGTTCCAGGATTGTTATTGGACATCAGTCAGTCCGTGTGGTGTAGGTACACCCACAGTGCTGTTAGGGAGGGAGTTCCAGGATTGTTATTGGACATCAGTCAGTCCGTGTGGTGTAGGTACACCCACAGTGCTGTTAGGGAGGGAGTTCCAGGATTTTGACCCAGCGACCGATATATTTCCAAGTCGGGATGGTGAGTGGCTCGGAGGGGAACTCGCATTAAGGTCGGGGTCAGGGTATCTGTTGCCCTTGGCCTTCTAGATGGTAGCGGCTGTGGGTTTGGAAGGTGCTGTCTAAGGACTAGTTGCTGCGGTGCATCTTGTCGATGGTGCACACTGAGGTGGAGGGAGCGAACGTGGATGAGGCGCTAAACCCGATAAGGGATGACAGAGCACAAAAATCACAAGTTAAAGACGAGGGAGCGTTTTCCTTTTCCCGGTCGGGACTGTTGGCGTGGGCGCCCGTACCCTCCGAGCCCGGGAGAGGGAAGGGGAGATAACAGCAATGTCACGCCGTTTGCACAAGGATCTCCCGCTGGAGACTGTCAGGAAGGATTCCAGTTTGGCTCTGAGCCAAACCTTGAAAGGAAGGAGACAATAGAAGGGGAAGGGAATCTGAGACAAGGCGTCAATTCTGAAGGTCGTTTAGGACACCCAAAAGGTCACCTTGACAAATTCATGGCTGGAAGGGCAAGTGAGACAGGCCCAGTCAAAGTGAAGGGCTTCAACACAAATGTTGCAACGCCCGAGCCCAGTTAATCGGCTCAACAACTGGACCTAAGCAATCAAACAAGACAAACAGCTTTGTAAACAGGAAAAGAAAAGCCATTACACTGTCCCCTTTCCGCCGTACAACCCCACCCAACAGAAACACGCTATGCACAAAAGAGACAGCATTGGATGCGTGCGGAGCGTGCTGTGCATTAGTGACCAAGCGCAGAAGGACAGAAATGAATTTCAAAGCAGTCTCATTGTCCAGACTGTTGTTCAGACCCGCGCTTCTAGTTTCCTAGACCGCCCCGTCATTTCTCGCTCACCCCACCTCACGTGGCTCTGCACAGTATCATCAATGCAGCACGGTGCCACCCGTGGTTGGCAGCGCTGCCTCACAACGCCAGGGACCCGGGTTCAATTCCTGGCCTCGGGTCACTGCCTATGGGGGGGGGGGTCTGCACGTTCTCTCCGCGTCTGCGTGGGTTTCCTCCGGGTGCTCCGGTTACTTCCCACGATCCGCAAGACGCGCGGGTTAGGTAAATTGGCTGTGCTAACCTGTCCTCTAATGTCAGGGGGATTAACTAGGGTAAATGCATCGTGTTATGGGGATAGGGCCTGGGTGGGATTGTGGTCGGTACAGACTTAATGTACCAAATAGTTTCTTTCTGCACGGCAGGAATTCTATGATTGTCTCGTTCAAATCTAGCCTGCCATAATACTGGAATACAGGATTAGAGACTGTGTGTAAGTATCACTGTATAACTTTGGGATACAGTATTATAGACTGTGTGTCACAATATAACACTGGGATACAGTATTAGTGAGTGTGTGCGTGTGTGTCACTGTATAACAGTGGGATACAGTATTAGTGAGAGCGTGTGTGTCACTGTATAACACTGGGATACAGTATCAGAGAGAGTGGGTGACACTGTATAACACTGGGATACAGCATTAGAGACAGTGTGTGTCACCGTATAACACTGGGATACAGTGTTAGACAGAGTGTGTGTCACTGTATAACACTGGGATACAGTATTAGAGAGAGAGTGTCACTGTATAACACTGGGATACAGTATTAGAGAGAGTGTGTGTCACTGTATAACACTGGGATACAGTATTAGAGAGTGTGTGTGTCACTGTATAACACTGGGATATAGTATTAGAGAGTGTGTGTGTGTCACTGTATAACACTGGGATATAGTATTAGAGAGTGTGTGAGTCACTGTATAACACTGGGATACAGTATTAGACAGAGTGTGAGTCACTGTATAACACTGGGATATAGTACAGGAGAGTGTGAGTCACTGTATAACACTGGGATATAGTATTAGAGAGTGTGTGTGTCACTGTATAACACTGGGATACAGTATTAGAGAGAGTGTGTCACTGTATAACACTGGGATACAGTATTAGAGAGAGTGTGAGTCACTGTATAACACTGGGATATAGTACAGGAGAGTGTGAGTCACTGTATAACACTGGGATATAGTATAGGAGAGTGTGAGTCACTGTATAACACTGGGATATAGTACAGGAGAGTGTGAGTCACTGTATAACACTGGGATATAGTATTAGAGAGTGTGTGAGTCACTGTATAACACTGGGATACAGTATTAGAGAGAGTGTGTCACTGTATAACACTGGGATATAGTACAGGAGAGTGTGAGTCACTGTATAACACTGGGATATAGTACAGGAGAGTGTGAGTCACTGTATAACACTGGGATATAGTACGGAGAGTGTGAGTCACTGTATAACACTGGGATATAGTATTAGAGAGAGTGTGAGTCACTGTATAACACTGGGATACAGTATTAGAGAGAGTGTGTGTCACTGTATAACACTGGGATATAGTATTAGAGAGTGTGTGAGTCACTGTATAACACTGGGATATAGTATAGAGAGAGTGTGAGTCACTGTATAACACTGGGATATAGTACAGGAGAGTGTGAGTCACTGTATAACACTGGGATATAGTACAGGAGAATGTGAGTCACTGTATAACACTGGGATATAGTATTAGAGAGTGTGTGAGTCACTGTATAACACTGGGATACAGTATTAGAGAGAGTGTGTCACTGTATAACACTGGGATACAGTATTAGACAGAGTGTGAGTCACTGTATAACACTGGGATACAGTGTTAGACAGAGTGTGTGTCACTGTATAACACTGGGATACAGTATTAGAGAGAGAGTGTCACTGTATAACACTGGGATACAGTATTAGAGAGAGTGTGTGTCACTGTATAACACTGGGATACAGTATTAGAGAGTGTGTGTGTCACTGTATAACACTGGGATATAGTATTAGAGAGTGTGTGTGTGTCACTGTATAACACTGGGATATAGTATTAGAGAGTGTGTGAGTCACTGTATAACACTGGGATACAGTATTAGACAGAGTGTGAGTCACTGTATAACACTGGGATATAGTACAGGAGAGTGTGAGTCACTGTATAACACTGGGATATAGTATTAGAGAGTGTGTGTGTCACTGTATAACACTGGGATACAGTATTAGAGAGAGTGTGTCACTGTATAACACTGGGATACAGTATTAGAGAGAGTGTGAGTCACTGTATAACACTGGGATATAGTACAGGAGAGTGTGAGTCACTGTATAACACTGGGATATAGTATTAGAGAGTGTGTGAGTCACTGTATAACACTGGGATACAGTATTAGACAGAGTATGAGTCACTGTATAACACTGGGATATAGTACAGGAGAGTGTGAGTCACTGTATAACACTGGGATATAGTACAGGAGAGTGTGAGTCACTGTATAACACTGGGATATAGTACAGGAGAGTGTGAGTCACTGTATAACACTGGGATATAGTACAGGAGAGTGTGAGTCACTGTATAACACTGGGATATAGTACAGGAGAATGTGAGTCACTGTATAACACTGGGATATAGTATTAGAGAGTGTGTGAGTCACTGTATAACACTGGGATACAGTATTAGAGAGAGTGTGTCACTGTATAACACTGGGATACAGTATTAGAGAGAGTGTGAGTCACTGTATAACACTGGGATATAGTACAGGAGAGTGTGAGTCACTGTATAACACTGGGATATAGTATTAGAGAGTGTGTGAGTCACTGTATAACACTGGGATACAGTATTAGACAGAGTATGAGTCACTGTATAACACTGGGATATAGTACAGGAGAGTGTGAGTCACTGTATAACACTGGGATATAGTACAGGAGAGTGTGAGTCACTGTATAACACTGGGATATAGTACAGGAGAGTGAGTCACTGTATAACACTGGGATATAGTACAGGAGAGTGCGTTTACTTTGTTGTAGCTCATGCAAAATCAAAGGAATTCCTGAAATAACAATCAGCTGAAATCGGTCATTTGGCCGTTGATGCCTATCCTGGCTCATGAAATTAATTTTCCAACTGTTGTCAAGTAACCAACTCTGAAATGATGATATAATCGTCTCCAATCCGCTCTGGAACTCCGAAGTCTTTCCTCACTTTACCTCTCATTCTTTTCCCATTTCCCTGTCAAATCTCCCCCTCCTGGAAGCAGTTTATCCTGACTAACTCCAGCAAACAGTCTGCTCAAGAACAATCTTCTCAAACCTATCCTGCCACCCGAAAAATTGTGAGTACACCCAGATGCCCTTGTATTTCCCCCTCGCGAACTCCGTACCATTTAATGTGTAACGTGGGACAGCAGGGTGGCACAGTGGGTTAGCACTGCTGCCTCGCAGCGCCAGGGACCCGGGTTCAATTCTGGCCTTGGATCACTGCCTGTGCGGAGTCTGCATGTTCTCCCCGTGTGTGCGCGGGTTTCCTCCGGATGCTCCGCTTTCCTCCCGCAGATGTGCGGGTTAGGGGGATTGGCCATGATAAATTGCCCCTCAGTGTCAGGGGGATTAGCAGGGTAAACATGTAAGGTTACGGGGAATAGGGCTTGGGAGGGATTGTGATCAGTGCAGACTTGATGGGCTGAATGGCCTCCTTCTGCATTGTAGAGACTCCACGATTCTAATGTCATTTCTCGTTCTGTGTGCACCATTCTCGAGCCTGTCCCCTCTTGTCCTGCTCACCCAAGGGTAGAGTACACACTTATTGCCCCACTCACAAATGGGCGGAATTTTGCCAGCACAACACCCGAAGGTTCGTACGATCTCGCCGCTGGAGAATACAGTTCTTAGAGCCTCGCCCACCCCCGGAATCAGTGCGGTCGTGCTGGTAAAATTCAACGCAACGTATCCAACAGCATCACTAAGGTATCTCAAGCTAACAAGAGACAGGGTCTGACTCAACACTCATTCTTGCCTCTGCCACATCTGCAAAGTCAGCTCTGGGCCTGGGCGGCCGAGGAGTTGCCCCTTACCTGCTGATTTTGGGGTAAACTTTTCCCTGTGGGTGGCACAGACAGCCAGCAACCGGTAACCGAGGTCCAAATCAAACCCTTGCTGGGTAGAAACGCGGCTCACCACCTGGAACAGAGAGAAGCGGAACACATTTAACACCCTGACCCTGTAAATAGTGCGGCCACCAGGAACCCTGCGGACAGCAACTCACCTCCTGACTCCCCCGAATCTTTCTCCGACTCACAGGGCACAAGTCAGGAGTGTGGCCGTAGAACGGGGCGACACGGCGGCACAGTGGGGTTAGCGCTGCTGCCTCTCAGCGCCATGGGCCCGGGTTCGATTCCTGGCTCGGGTCACTGTCTGTGTGGAGTTTGCACATTCTCCCCGTGTCTGCGTGGGTTTCTTCTGGGTGCTCCAGTTCCCCATCACAGTCTGAAACATGCACTGGTTAGGTGCTAAATTCTCCCTCCGTGTAACGCGAACAGGCTCCAGAGTGTGGCAACTAGCGGATTTTCACAGTAACTTCATTGCAGTGTTAATGTAAGCCTATTTGTGACACTAATAAATGAACTTTCAAACAATCATAGAATCCCTACAGTGCAGAAGGAGGCCATTCGGCCCATAGAGTCTGCACCAACCACAATCCCACCGAGGCCCGATCCCCATAACCCCATGCCTAACGTTAGCTAGACTCCTGAGACTAAGGGGCAATTTAGCATGGCCAATCCACCTAACCTGCATATCTTTGGACACTAAGGGACAATCTATCATGGCCAATCCACCCTAACCTGCATATCTT
The DNA here is from genome assembly GCA_024679065.1 of Sphyrna mokarran. Taxonomy (NCBI): domain Eukaryota; kingdom Metazoa; phylum Chordata; class Chondrichthyes; order Carcharhiniformes; family Carcharhinidae; genus Sphyrna; species Sphyrna mokarran. The sequence continues at coordinate 24,643,802 of JAGIQG010000031.1, read as the reverse complement.
TGGACACTAAGGGGCAATTTAGCATGGCCAATCCCCCTAACCTACACATCTTTGGACACTAAGGGGCAATTTAACATGGCCAATCCCCTAACCTGCACATCTTTGGAGCGTGGGGGTAAGCTGGAGCACCCGGAGGAAACCCACACAGACACGGGGAGAATGTGCAGATTCCACACAGCCAGTGACCCAAGCCAGGAAACAATTCCTGACGCTGTGAGACAGCAGTGTTAACCACTGCGCCACTGTGTTGCCCATGATGGAACACTCCCCACTTGCCTGGATGGGTGCAGCTCCCAACAACACTCAAGAAGCTCGACACCATCCAGGACAAAGCAGCCCCTCTTGATTGGCACCCCATCCACAAACATTCACTCCCTCCACCACCGACGCTCAGTAGCAGCAGTGTGTACCATCTACAAGATGCACTGCAGCAACTCATCCTTAGACAGCACCTTCCAAACCCACGGCCGCTACCATCTAGAAGGACAAGGGAAGGAGATACATGGGGGAACACCACCACCTGCAAGTTCCCTTCTCGGCCACTCACCATCCTGACTTGGAAATATTTCGGCCGTTCCTTCACTGTCACTGGGTCAAAATCCTGGAACTCCCTCCCTAACAGCACTGTGGGCGTACCTACACCACACGGACTGACTGATGTCCAATAACAATCCTGGAACTTCCTCCCTAACAGCACTGTGGGTGTACCTACACCACACGGACTGACTGATGTCCAATAACAATCCTGGAACTCCCTCCCTAACTGCACTGTGGGTGTACCTACACCACACGGTCTGACTGATGTCCAATAACAATCCTGGAACTCCCTCCCTAACAGCACTGTGGGTGTACCTACACCACACGGACTGACTGATGTCCAATAACAATCCTGGAACTCCCTCCCTAACAGCACTGTGGGTGTACCGACACCACACGGACTGACTGATGTCCAATAACAATCCTGGAACTCCCTCCCTAACAGCACTGTGGATGTACCTACACCACATGGACTGACTGATGTCCAATAACAATCCTGGAACTCCCTCCCTAACAGCACTGTGGGTGTACCTACACCACACGGACTGACTGATGTCCAATAACAGTCCTGGAACTCCCTCCCTAACAGCACTGTGGGTTTACCTACACCACACGGACTGACTGATGTCCAATAACAATCCTGGAACTCCCTCCCTAACAGCACTGTGGGTGTACCTACACCACATGGACTGACTGATGTCCAATAACAATCCTGGAGCTCCCTCCCTAACAGCACTGTGGGTGTACTTACACCACATGGACTGACTGACGTCCAATAACAATCCTGGAACTCCCTCCCTAACAGCACTGTGGGTGTACCTACACCACACGGACTGACTGATGTCCAATAACAATCCTGGAACTCCCTCCCTAACAGTGTTACTTGGACTACAACAGGTTCAAGATGGGGGCTCACCCACCACCTTCTCAAGGGGTAATTAGGGATGGGCAATAAATGCTGGTTGAGCCAGCGACACCCATGTCTCGTTGAACTAAGATGAGGATTGTCACTGGTCTGCACCAGATTATAACGTTCCTGCTGCAGACAGTGGTCATATTAATGCACTGCAGGTTCACTCTGGGTCTATCAGCGTTAGACCATCCCCATTTCATTGTATTGTGCATGTGGTTGATTCACATTTGAAACTTCAGGTGGTAAACACAGCGTCACTGCATTTCCTAATGCACGAGGCTCATCCTTGGTGGCACAGCGGGTTAGCACTGCTGCCTCACAGCGCCAGGGACCCAGGTTCAATTGTTGGCTTAGGTCACTGTCTGTGCAGAGTCTGCACGTTCTCCCTGTGTCTGCGTGGGTTTCCTCCAGGTGCTCGATTCCTTCCCTCACTCCGAAGATGTGCGGATTAGGTGGATTGGCCTTGCTAAATCGCTCCATTGTGCTAAACTGCCTCTTAGTGTCCAAAGATGCACAGGTTAGGAGGATTAGTGTGACATGTGGGGTTACAAGGGTCGGGCCTGAGAAAGATGCTCTGTCGGAGAGTCAATGCAGGCTCGATGAACCAAATGACCTCCTCCTGCACTTGAGCGAGTCTGAGATTCTGTGCAGGAAAGTGGAGCAATCCGTCGGTTAGTGCTGTCGGCTATGAGTGCTGCATTTTCAAATCTATCTCTGCGCGCTTCGCTTATTAACGTTGGAGCTTCCATTGGAGCTAGGGATGGGGAGCAGGTAGGAACATGCAGTAGCTCGGCAGGATCTCTTGTCTGGGCAACAGATCAGATTCGAGGTTTCACCTATCACCAGAATTGACATTTTGTGGTTTGGATCCGGAACTGTGAAAATTCACTGGGGGCGGGGGGGGTGCAGGGCGAGGTGCGCAGAGGGAGATTGCAATCGGAAAGGGCATAGAGACAGGAACCCCGTAGATACCGACCGCAAAGACAGAGGATTTTCAGTCCAGTCAAGTTCTTGCCCTATGAGACATACATTGCGGGCAGGTTAATTAGGAGATTTTCACGGTTAGAATTTAGACTGTGATTCATTCTTGTGACCTTTCGAAATGAGTCAACATTCTGAAACTCAGTCTGCCTCTTTTCATACTTCCCTACGCTCAGACAGCTCCCACATCACCAGCTGAAGCATGGCAGCTACCCCTCAGGGTGTCCCTGGCGAATGTTCTACCCATTAACTGCTTACTGGTTTCACACACATCTGCTGTATAGGAGGAAGCTTGTTCAGAGAAGCTTGTAAAGGTAACTGACCTCAGTAACTTGGACGGCACGGTGGTTCGTACTACTACCTCAAAGTGTCAGGGATCCGGGTTCAATTCCTTGCTTGGGTCGCTGTCTGTGCGCATTTTCCCCATGTCTGCATTCATTTCCGGGAGCTCCTGTTTCCTCCCAGTGTCCAAAAGATGTGCAGGTTAGGTGGATTGGTCATACTAAATTGCCCCTTAGTGTCCAAAGATGTGCAGGTTCGGTGGATTGGTCATACTAAATTGCCCCTTAGTGTCCAAAGATGTGCAGGTTCGGTGGATTCGACATGCTAAATTGCCCCTTGGTGTTGAAAGATGTGCAGGTTAGGTGGATTGGCCATGCTAAATTGTCCCTTGGTGTTGAAAGATGTGCAGGTTAGGTGGATTGGCCATGCTAAACTGCCCCTTAGTGTCCAAAGGGTCTCCATGTTCTCCCCGTGTCTGCGTGGGTTTCCTCCGGGGGCTCCGGTTTCTTCCACAGTCTGGTTAGGTGCTAAATTCTCCCTGACTGTTCCCAAACAGGTGCCAGAGTGTGGCGACTTAGGGATTTTCACAGCAGCTTCTTTGCAGTGTTAATGTCAGCCTACTTGTGACCTTAATAAGTAAACCTTCAGCACAGAAACTAGTCACTGACTGCCCATCAGGGAAAGAGACCCACTGATGCCACTTTGTTTCCTGTCTACTAACCACCTCTCTACCCATCAAAAAAATATTAGCCCAGGGGCAAACTAACCCTGTTTTCCTTCAGTGTCTGCCAGGGAAAGGAGATTGGGTAGAACGTCTTCTCCGACAGGGCACCACTCCTTCGCTGGCAGTGCCAGCCTCGAGTTTTGTGCTCAGCTCTCTGAAGCAGGCGTGCAGTGGGCAAATCTGCGACTGGCAGCAGTGGGCATTGGGGAGGGGAGAACTTAGGTGCCCTCTGGATAGACCTACCAACCAACCCTGCCTGAGGAGGCTGGTGGAGGTGCCTGGCACACAGCCAAGGACAGAAGTTGGCTGAGTGACGATTCCAAATCGTTAAATAAATCCCAGCGGGGCGAACAGGTTGGAGAAGTCCAACCTTTCCGACATTGCTGGGGGGGGAGGGGGGAACACCAAGCTGAGCGACTTTAAACGTCAGTTGTAACCTGGCGTCTGGTTGGCATTGATATTTACCTCAGCCGTAACCCTCCCGCCCCCCCATTTACCTCACTGAAAACAGCCTGTCCAAAGCAAACAAAGTACAAAGAACAGTCCAGCATAGGACAGGCTCCAAGCCCATGCCAATCACGATGCACTAACGAAACTAAAAGAAAAACATTTGCCCTTTTTCAGTCTGTATCCCTGTATTCCTTCCCTGTTCGTGTACCAATCCAGATGCCTCTTAAATGTTGCTAATGTACCTGCTTCTACCACCTCCTCTGGCAGAGCATTCCATGCACCTAACCCAGTGTCTAAAGAGCAATTTAGCATGGCCAATCCCCCTAACCTGCACATCTTTGGACACTAAGGGGCAATTTAGAATGGCCAATCCACCTAACCTACACATCTTTGGACACTAAGGGCAATTTAGCATGGCCAATCCACCTAACCTGCACATCTTTGGACACTAAGGGACAATTTAGCATGGCAATCCCCCTAACCTGCACATCTTTGGACACTAAGGGGCAATTTAGCGTGGCCAATCCATCTAACCTGCACATCTTTGGACACTAAGGGACAATTTAGCGTGGCCAATCCACCTAACCTGCACATCTTTGGACACTAAGGGACAATTTAGCATGGCCAATCCACCTAACCTGCACATCTTTGGACACTAAGGGACAATTTAGTATGGCCAATCCACCCTAACCTGCACACCTTTGAACACTAAGGGACAATTTAGCACGGCCAATCCACCTAACCTACACATCTTTGGACACTAAAGGGCAAGTTAGCATAGCTAAATTGTTTATTATCAAATTGTAAGTCTTTCCTGCACAGTGATGGGAGGTGGGAAGAGTGGAAAGGATTCCTGTCATCCATGTGATAGGAGGCACATTGGAGCCTCTGCCATCACTGTCCACATCTCCAGACAACATCTGAGAAATGACACAGTAACTCAGAATTCAAGTGACACACCAGCACTAAACACCACTCTTCAGACTCTTTAATGGTCTATCAAAGTGTTCAGAAAATTGCTACAAAGATTAATCAGAGACAACATTGTAGCGCTCCTGTAAATGAGGCAAGCTTTCAGATAAGGCTTATAACTTCAGGTACATTTTGGTCTTGTTCAGGCCCAGCCCTGTTCCTGTGTGAGACGGCAACAGACACAGGTCTAGGTGTCCCTGTGAAAGCTGGGCCCAGGTCACAGGTCATTGGGCCCTGGCCACAGGCCGCTGGGAAGCCGGGCCCGGGCCACAGGCCGCTGGGAAGCCGGGCCCGGGCCACAGGCCGCTGGGAAGCCGGGCCCGGGCCACAGGCCGCTGGGAAGCCGGGCCCGGGCCACAGGCCGCTGGGAAGGTTGTTTAAGTGACGGGGAAGGTGACACCCAGGTCACAAGGAAGCTAAGCTCAGGTCAGAGGTTACTGGGGAAGATAGGCACTGGCTGTATGTCTATGGGATGAGTTTCAACTTGGAACAACAGAGATAGCTAGCCATTAAAAGATTATATTGTGTCATATTTAAGTCTTGGAATTGGTCGAAGTTATGCAAATTTTTTTTGTTATATTCTAACCGTGTTCTTAAATAAATTTGGTTTGGTAAAAGCTCGCTCGTGGGTCACTTGAATCATACAGCATTTTTGTGCTCACCAGTGCCAAACTCAGGCTAACTTCATAGAACGCCTCGGGGGCTTCCAGCCTGGGGTTTAACACGTGACAACGACCAGAACCTTGTAACTCAAGAGGCTGCTCAACCAGACATCCGTTCCAAGCTGAGTGACAAATAGACTGAACGTACCGTCAAACATCCCATGAGACTCTGTTCAAAGGCTCTCTGAAAGGCTCGGGGATCCTCACACCAGTCTAGAAGCTCTTGCGCTGCGGTCTGAAAGCTGCCTGGGCTCTGGAGGTGCTAGTGGACGAGGAGAAAGAGATCAGTTCACAACACAAACGGGAGATAAATAATTGTGAGCACGCAAAACGAGAGTCCCACTTGGGATGGGAATCGGTGACTGCTACATCTCTGCGACACGGCCATTTTGAGGCAACTCTCCCCACCTCCCCCCCTGCCTCACTTCCCTCCCACTGCAAGAGCTCACCCGCCCTCACATCCCTGATTGGATGGCGAGTCCATCCCTCAGGCCCCAATTGGCTGTCCCTGGGCAAATAGGAATAGGGCGAGGGCTCCTGGCAGCAGGGTGGACGGATGGGCCGAATGGCATCCTTCTGCATGGTTGGGGGTTCTACGATTCTGTTGTAGAGTCTGCACGTTCTCCCGTGGCTTTCCTCTGGGTGGTTTCTTCCCACAGTCTGATAAAATGTGCAGGTTAGGTGGATTGGCCATGCTAAATTGCCCCTTAGTGTCCAAAGATGTGCAAGTTAGGTGGATTGGCCATGCTAAATTGCCCCTTATGTCCAAAGATGTCAGGTTAGGGATTGGCCATGCTAATGCCCTAGTGTCCAAAGATGTGCAGGTTAGGTGGATTGGCATGCTAAATCCAGTGTCAAGATTGCAGTTAGGTGGATGGCCATGCTAAATTGCCCCTTAGTGTCCAAAGATGTGCAGGTTAGGTGGATTGGCCATGCTAATTGCCCCTTAGTGTCCAAAGATGTGCAGGTTAGGTGGATTGGCCATGCTAAATTGCCCCTTAGTGTCCAAAGATGTGCAGGTTAGGTGGATTGGCCATGCTAAATTGTCCCATAGTGTCCAAAGATGTGCAGGGAAAATGTAAGAGAGAGAGAGCGCGCGCGAAAGAGAGCGTGCGTGAGAGAGTGCGAGTGAGTGAGTGAGTGAGTGAATGCATGTGTGCGTGTGAGTGAGTTGAGAGCAGTGCAGGTTTGAATCCAGGCCCACACATCCTTCCGACAATGCTTGGTGTCACCATGGGAACAGTGTGTCCGACTCTGTGCCTCCCAGCAGAGTTTAGGGAAAAAAAATGAAGAACCCTGTCCAGTTCCAAGTTAAACACTGATTCTTAACCCCGTTAGTACCAAGATGATAGCCATGCTGTTAACAAATCAACTTCGTCAGAGAGCCTGGAGCAGGATATACAGCATCACCAGCTCCTGTGCTAAACACGGGGCAATTAATAAAAGACCACTACGTTCCTGCCACAATCATTCTTCTGCGCTGCATGGTAACACAGTGGTTAGCACTGCTGTCTCACAGCCCGGGTTCAATTCCCGGCTTGGGTCACTGTCTGTGTGTTCTCTGCACATTCTTCTCGTGTCTGCGCAGGTTTCCTCTGGGTGCTCCGGTTTCTTCCCACAGTCTGAAAGACGTGCGGGTTAGGTGCTAAATTCTCCCTTGGCGTCCCCATGCTGGCACCGGGGCATGGCGACTAGGGGATTTTTCACAGTAACTTCCTTGCAGCGTTAACGTGGTGTTCAGGAGGCCAGGGTTAAGAGGCGCGCAGAGATCTCGGAGGGTTACGGGGGCTGGAAGAAATACAGAGAGGCGAGACCAGGGAGGGAGTTGAAAGCGAGGGTGAGAGCTTTTGAGTGGAGACAGTTGATGATGCATAGAGAGTACACAGACTGCAATATTATATTGCAGAACCAACAAGACTGTGGCAAGGGTTGCGTTTGAATTTCACCCAGTCAGTTGACATTTGAATAACAGCAGCCTATCACAATTGAATTTGATGTTTTGGTAACCAGAGAACCAGTTCTATAGTGGGAACGCTGATATACGATCGGGAGGGTATAAGAGACAGCTCTCAGTCCCTGTGACACTAAAGTTTCAAAGTGATTGGCAAAGGATGGGAAGGCGAGATGAGAAAGAGCTTTTACGCACAGCAGTTGGGTTTTGGATGTTTTGCCCGGAGCCTCAGCTAATGTTCTGGGTTCGAATCGCTCTCTCGCCCGCGCACTGTCTCTCAGATGGTGGAGCGTGAATTTAATATAACAAAATCTGGAATTGAGAATCTACTGATGACTGTGGAACCATTCTCGATTGTCGGAAAAACCCATCTGGTTCCCTTTAGAGAAGGGGATCTGCCGTCCTTACCCCGGTCTGGCCTACATGTGACTCCAGAGAACCACAGCAAATGTGGTTGACTCTCAACTGCCCTCCAAGGGGCAACTAGGGATGGGCAATAAATGCTGGCCCAGCCCAGCGATGCCCACGTCCCACGAACAAATAAAACAAAGTATCAGAAGGGAATTTCCTCGGACACCTAGATCTTTACCTGCTTAATACACTGCAGTCGATCATTGGTCTGTTGAATGTGTCTGTTCATGGAAGTCAGTGTGTTCATCCTGGTGGATTGTGTCTCGCCACTACCCCTGTGCCATCAATTTTTCTCCCCACGTGCTCAGGCCCGGATGCCAGCCTAAAACAAAAACAGAGTTGCGGATTACCGTCGGTGCATCTCAGCCTCGCCAGAAGAACAAAAAGTCTTCAAGTCCCGCCCCTGACCCAATTATAAGGAGGAACGCAGACACTAGAAGCAAGAGTAGGCCACTCGGCCCTCTGAGCCTGCTCCCCCATTCATCGCGATCATGGCTAATCATCGTAACAACTTTAATCAGGCAACTGAGGTGCGCCCATTAGATTAGGAACTCCTTGATTAAGGGCCAAGTCGACGGGCCAGTCAGGGAGCTTCTTGCTTTGTATTTAACCAGGCGCGCCAGTTCCTCTGGCACCCCGAGTGTAGACTGAAAACTGAAAGTACTCTGTACGCTGTTGCCAGACTTGTAAATAAAGGGATTTTGGTGAAGGCACTTCTGCCTCCAAGGACTTATTACAAGTTCAATATTGTAATTTTCCCCTCCACCCCTTTTGAACACCATTCCCTGGTGCTATGAGGGCCTGAGAGAGGCGCAGAGCCACAGGAACAGGAGCAACATGAGGCCATTTGGCCCCTTTGCCCCTGCTTGGCTATTCATTGATATCAAGGCCAATGTAGTGGTGGCTTTAAGTCCAGTTTCTGTCCTCCACCCTGCTTCCCCTCACCCCGATACCCCTCCATTCCCTCGTCCTCCTTTCGCAATGCAGTGTAGGCGTTTCACATGCTCAGCAATGCCCTGAACTCAAGCCCAAATGGCCACCCGTGACACAGAAGATGCCCAGAAGTTGGTAACAACAGGGAATGGGTGGAGAGCGTGCGGTCCCGCAGGCCTGTCCCACCACACAATACCTTCATAACCTTTCACTCCCTTGTTCAGTAAAAAGTTAGAAGTTGGCAGTGCGTGGTCCCATGTACTGGGATACAGTGAAAAGTATTGTTTGATTTATTATTGTCACATGTATTGGGATACAGTGAAAAGTATTGTTTGATTTATTATTGACACATGTACTGGGATACAGTGAAAAGTATTGTTTGATTTATTATTGTCACGTGTACTGGGATACAGTGAAAAGTATTGTTTGATTTATTATTGTCACATGTATTGGGACACAGTGAAAAGTATTGTTTGATTTATTATTGTCACATGTATTGGGATACAGTGAAAAGTATTTTTTGATTTATTATTGTCACATGTATTGGGATACAGTGAAAAGTATTGTTTGATTTATTATTGTCACATGTATTGGGATACAGTGAAAAGTATTGTTTGATTTATTATTGTCACATGTTTTGGGATACAGTGAAAAGTATTGTTTGATTTATTATTGTCACATGTATTGGGATACAGTGAAAAGTATTGTTTGATTTATTATTGTCACGTGTATTGGGATACAGTGAAAAGTATTGTTTGATTTATTATCGTCACATGTATTGGGATACAGTGAAAAGTATTGTTTGATTTATTATTGTCACATGTACTGGGATACAGTGAAAAGTATTGTTTGATTTATTATTGTCACATGTACTGGGATACAGTGAAAAGTGTTTCATACTGTTCGCATAGGAAAGGAGAGAGTGCAGAATGTACCATTACAGTCATTGCCACAACAGTGACGAGTATTGAATTGCGATAACGGTGCAAATAATGCTAATTCATAACATAGGCACAGTGTTTTTCAGACTGTGGGAGGAAACCGGCGCATATAGAGGAAACCCACACAGACACAGGGAGAACGTGCAGACTCCGCACAGACAGTGACCCGGGGCTGAATTGAACCCGGGTTCCTGGCACTGTGAGGCAGCAGTGCTAACCACTGTGCCACCCATTTTTTCATGAATGTCACTTAGCCACACCCCACCTCACTCCCAACTCCTCTACTGAATGTGTGCAGAGGTCTTCCCTCAGGATTTTCCCATTTAGAAAATACTCTATGCTTCCAATCCTCCTTCCAAAGTGCATAAACTCACACTTTCCCACATTGTATTCCATCTGCCATTTCTTTGCCCACTCTCCTGACCTGTCCAAGTCGTTCTGCAGCCCCTCTACCTTTCCCTCTGCATATCTTTGTATCATCTGCAAACTTAGCACCAGAGCTTTTAGTCCTTCCTCCAAATCATTAAAGTATATTGTGAAAAGTTGTGGTCCCAGCACTGACTCCTGAGACATACCACTCGCTGCCATGTGAAAAAAAAAACTCCTTTATCCCCACTCTCTGCCTTCAGTCAATCCTCTATCCATGCCAGAATAATACCCTTAACACCACGGGTTCTTAACTTATTTAACAGTCTCCTACATGGCGTCTTGTCAAAGGCTTTCTGGAAATCCAAATAAATAACATCCACTGGTTCCCCTTTATCTAACTTCCTCGATACCTGTTCAAAGAGCTCTAACAGACTTGTTAGACATGACCTGCCTTTGACAAAGCCGTGTTGACTCTGTCCTATTTTACCATGCACTTCCAAGTACCCCGTGATCTCATCTTTAATAATGGGCTCTAAAATCCTGCCAATGACCAAAGTCAGGCTAACCAGTCTATAATTTCCTATCTGCTGCCTCCCTCCCTTCTTGGGACCTGAGGGGTATAGAGAGAGTAAACAGGGTTAAGTTTTCTCCAAGGTTGGACTCGAATAGCACGAGGGGTCACGGGCTTAGGGTGAGGGGGGTAAGGTATAATTTGGATGCTGGAGGGAGTTTTTTCACACAGAGGGTGGTGGGGGTATGGAATGCGCTGCCAAGTAAAGTGGTGGAGGCAGGTACTCTGGAGTTATTTAAGAAATACTTAGATGGGCACATGAACAGAATGGGAATGGAGGGGTATAGAAAACTGATTTTTCAGTTTTCTATACTGAAAAGTATCGTTTGATTTATTATTGTCACATGTATCGGGATACAGTGAAAAGTATTGTTTGATTTATTATTGTCACATGTATCGGGATACAGTGAAAAGTATTTTTTGATTTATTATTGTCACATGTATTGGGATACAGTGAAAAGTATTGTTTGATTTATTATTGTCACATGTATTGGGATACAGTGAAAAGTATTGTTTGATTTATTATTGTCACGTGTATCACTGTATCCCAATACACATGACAATAATAAATTTATTTATTAAATAAATTAATAAATTTATTAATTAATAAATTATTAATTAATTTAATTGGTCCACCTTGTTGTCTAACAAGGGGCATACATGCGATGGGTCATGAGAGGAATGCTCTTGGATTTTTTTTCGAGAGTATCCTAGTGCTTCACGTCATTAGTGTACGCTTGACCTGGACCATTTGATGGGCAACACGACAGCTCAGTGAGTATCGCTGTGCTGTGCAGATACATGGATTTGGGCCTGTCTCTGTAGGAGTTTGCGCATTCTCCCCGTGCTCGCGTGGGTTTTCTCCGGACGCTCCGGTTTCCTCCCACATCCCAAAGATGTGCTCTTAGGCTAACTGGCAAAACAAATTCTCCCTAAGTTGTCTCAAATTTGGTTTTTTAATCCACAGATCTATAAACATGGACAGGGGTCGCGGGTAGAGGTGGGAACATCGGGGTGGCGGCGCGGGCTCGTTGGGCCGAAGGGCCTGTTTCCCGTGCTGTTTTGTTCTTGTTGTTACATTAGCTACTTTCCAGCCCTCTTTGGTCCTCTCCTGAAAGATCAGCATCAAGGCCTGCACAATTTGCTCACCTCTCTCTTTTAGAGCCCTGGGCTGCTGTACATCTGGTCAAAGAACAAAGAACAAAACACATGGGAAACAGGCCCTTCGGCCCAACCAGCCCGCGCCCCCGCCAGGTGATTGATCCACTTTTAGTTTCCCCAGAACCTTTTCCTTAGTGACGGTCACTACCCTGTCCTGTGCCCGCTGACTTCCGGGAGCTCTGGCATCTTCCGACGTGACGACTGATGCAAAGTAACTATTCAGTTCCTCCGCCACTGCTTTGTTTCCTATCATCATTCTCCAGCCTCATTTTCCGAAGGGTACTTTTTTTTTTGCCTCTCTCTTACCTTTTACACAATGAACTAAACTCTTCCCATCTCCTTTAAATTACTAGCCAGCTTATATTTCATGTTCTTCCTGCTTATTGAAAGCTAGCACGAGGGGACACAGCTTTAAATTAAGGGGTGATAGTTATAGGACGGATATCAGAGGTAGGTTCTTTACCCAGAGGGTGGTTAGGGAGTGGAATGCCCTGCCTGCAGCTGTTGTAGATGCACCAAGTTTGGGGGCGTTTAAGAGGTTAGTTGATAAGTATATGGAAGAGAAGGGAATGGTTTCGTTTGGAGGGGCGTTGCTTTTTATATTGGTCGGCACAACATCGAAGGCCGAAGGGCCTGTTCTGTGCTGTAATGTTCTATGTTCTAGGGTGACCAAAACTGTACACAATACTCTTAAGTATGGCCTATTGCCTTTTTAGTTGTCCTCTGCTCACTTTTAAAGGCTTCCCACTAATCCTTGCCAATTTACTGTTTTGTTTTTATGCTGTCCATGCCTTCCCTCGTCAGCCACGGGTGCTTTGGCCTCCCCTTAGCATGTTTCCTTGGGATGAATCCCCATTATGCCTCCCCAGTAACCCTCAAAAACTCCTGCCATTGCCGTTCCCTGCTGGGCTCCCTTTCCAATTAACTGCGGCCAGCTCCTCTCTCGTGGCTTTGTAGGTGCCTTTGCTCAACTGTAATCCCGTTACATCTGACTCCCTCTCAAACTGCAGGGTAAACTCTACCACACCGCAGTCACTGCTCCCTGAGGGTTCCTTCACCTTAAGAACCGTCCGAGAACGTGCAAACTCCGCACAGACAGTGCCCCAAGCCGTGAATCGGACCCAGGTCTGGCGCTAACCCACTGTGTCGGTCAGTGTGAATTCCAAAGGTTCTCGATAACCAAACAGACCCCAGAGTGAGATGCGTTGCTGAGAATTTGGGGGGGGGGGGCAGGGATATAAAAACCGGCCAATCATACTGAAAGTAAACAGAGAGAGAGAGAGAGAGAGAGAGAGGAGAAATGTCAAAATGGACAGCGAGTTCTTGAGAAATATTCGCTGCGGTTCAGAGTGTCTCTTTAGAAGCGGGGAAATCCAGGAGGTACAGCTTTCACTGCCGAATCCTTCGCTGCTTTTATCTCTGTTTCAATCCAGCTGTGTCTGCGACAGAAACTCTGCAGAATATTTGCTGTTTGTCGGTGCTGTTGACCTTGACTGGTGATACAAGCACCTCCCGCGGCCGACTGTTTTACACACGCATACACACAAGAGGAGAGCAGCTCTGATTGAATCCAGTCTGTACCAGCGACACTCCCATCATACCCAGTATCAGTGTCTGGTGCGTAGTTATCTCTGTCAGCTGCTCAATGTCATTCAGAATACATCATGCACAGAACACTTACATCTGTTTTTGCCTCTGTGTGTGTGTGTGTGTGTGTCTTTGCGTGTGTGAGTGTGTCTGTCTTTGTATGTGTATGTGCACCTGTCTGTCTTTGCATGTGTGCGTCTGTCACTGTGTGTATTGATGTCTGTCCTTGCGTGTGAGTGTGTCTGTCTGTCTTTACATGTGTGCAAGTGTCTGTCTTTGCATACATCTGCGTGCATCTCTACGTGTGTCTCTGTGTGTGTTGTGTGCGTGCATGTGCACACAACAACAGACACATGTACATACGTACAAACACACACATACATGTGCACACACAGGCATGGACACACGAACACACACATGCACACACATTTGGACGCACACACAACATACATGCAGACACGTGGAGATACACACAGACACACACACACAAGCAAAGAGACACACACTCGAAGTCAGGCAGGCACACATACACACACAAAGACAGACAGACACACACACAAAGACAGACAGACACACACACATGCACACACAAAGACAGACACACACGTGCAAAGGCAGACAGACACACACACGCAAAGACTGACACACACGCAAAGACTGACACACACGCAAAGACTGACACACACGCACGCAAAGACTGACACACACGCACGCAAAGACTGACACACACGCACGCAAAGACTGACACACACGCACGCAAAGACATAATATAGACACATACAATAAGTATAGACACACAAAATCACACAGTGCTGAGAATTTATCTACAAACATGTATGCTGCATGTGTTTTCATGTGGAGGAAGCTTTTGCTGGGATTGCGAGGATTAAGGATTTCTCTCTCTCTGGTTGGGGTGTGGGGGGGGGGGGGGGCACAGGATGAGATTTGCATCCCCCCCCCCCCCCCCCACCTCCGCCCTCCCCAGCTGCCCTCACTCACAAAACAACCCCGCCCTCGCCAACCCGTGTCTGTCTCAAGATTTCTCCTCTGCGCTGGCCTCAGCGAGGTTGCTATGGAAACCAGAGCGACATCTCGCTCCCAGATCAATGCAGACAGCAGCCACGGGCTCCTGCCGCAGTCATTAAAGCTCATTTCTGTTAACCTGCGCTGTGTGATTCCAAAGAACGAACACATATCCCCTCGGCGCTGCAGCATTTTGTCTGGCGCCACAACTGAGCTAACAATTTGGGCTGATTCACGAGCCCGGGGAGGTCAAACACCAGCCAGTACATCTGGATATCCTTCGCAAAGTACAGCACACCTCCTGTCAACCTCGAGTCATCGAGGCTTATACAGCAGGCCCTTCGGCCCAAATTGTCCGTGCCGCCCCTTCTCCCTAAGCTTGTCCCAATTTGGCCCATATCCCTCTATACCCGCGTAACTTCTCCAAATGCTTCTTAAAAGACAAAATTGTACCCCCACACCCTCCCCGCTACCACTACCTCTGGCAATTTGTTCCAGACACTCGTTACCCCACCGAGTGAAAAAAATTGCCCCCTCTGGATCTCTCTCCTTAAACCTAAGCCCCCTAGTTTTAGGCTCTCCTGCCTTTGGGAAAAGATATTGACTATCTCGCTGATCTGTGCCCCTCATTATTTTATAGACCTCGATAAGATCAGCCTCCTACGCTCCAGGGAAAAGAAGTCCCAGTCCAACCGGCCTCTCCTTATCCATCAAGTTCAGGTAGCATCCGAGTAAATCTTTTCTGCACTGTTTCTAGTTTAATAATATCCTTTCTACAATAGGGTGACCAGGACTGTACACAGCATTCCAAGTGTGGCCTTACCAATGTCTTGTACAACTTCAACAAGATGTCCCAACTCCTGTATTCAATGTTCTGACCAATGAAACCAAGCATGCCGAACGCCTCCTTCACCACTTTCTCTGCTTGTGACTCCACTGTCAAAGAGCTGTGAACCTGTGACCCTAGATTGTTGTTCTGTAACTCTCCCTGATGCCCTGCTATTAGCTGAGTAAATTCTGCCCTGATTTGATTGACCAAAATACATTACCTCGCATTAACTTCAAGTTAACTCCATGAAAAAATTGCCCCTCTGGACACTTTCGTATCTCTCCCCTCTCATCTCAAACCTATGCCCTCTGGTTTTAGAGTCCTCTATCTTTGCAAAAAGATATTGACTATCTAGCTGATCCGTGCTCTTGCAGTTGAGACAACTGTGACTCAACCGATGATGAGGGGGTGCCTCTTACACGGGCACCCACATCAAACTCTCCCTGCCCCCTCCAAAGTCGATTCAAGACCCAGATTTGCCAATCCTGCCCCCACACACACATTTCCCCCCCCCCACCACACCCACCCCCAGGGACAGCAGTATCGAGGGAGGGGTCCCTGTCAGTAGATCCCACTGCAACCATTTCGACAAGGAGTTGCGGGTACGGGGAGCAGGAGGGAAGTGGGGGGGGTGAATCTCCCAGCCAACGTTTAATCCCTCGACCGTACGTGTTTAAAATGTCGGGCCAACACGGATGTTTTGGACAGTGATAGCCTTTTTCCTAGGATGGAGAAAGCTAGCACGAGGGGACACAGCTTTAAATTAAGGGGTATGAGTTATAGGACGGATATCAGAGGTAGGTTCTTTACTCAAAGAGTGATTAGGGAGTGGAATGCCCTGCCTGCAGCTGTTGTAGATGCGCCAAGTTTGGTGGCGTTTAAGAGGTTAGTTGATAAGTATATGGAAGAGAAGGGAATGGTTTAGTTTGGAGGGGCATTGCTTTTTATTTTGGTCGGCACAACATCGAAGGCCGAAGGGCCTGTTCTGTGCTGTATTGTTCTATGTTCTATGTTATCGCCTCTGCCTCACAGCGCTAGGAACCGGAGTTCAACCGTTGTTTGAAAAAGGTCACCGTTGTTTAAAAAAGGTCAGAGGGATAACCCAGGGAACTATAGGCCGGTGAGCTTGACTTCAGTTATAGGTAAGCTAATGGAGAGGATCCTCAGGGACAGGATGTTTGAGCATCTGGAGCGCTGCAATCTGATCAGGGATATGCAGCATGGCTTCGTCAAGGGGAAGTCTTGTCTTACAAATCTAGTGGAATTTTTTGACGAAGTGACAAAAACAGTTGATGAAGGACAGGCTGTTGATGTCGTCTACATGGATTTCAGTAAGGTGTTTGACAAGGTTCCTCATGGTAGACTGATGGAGAAGGTGAAGGCGCATGGCATACAGGGCCAGGTATGTAGATGGGTCGAGAACTGGCTCGGGAGGAGGAGACAGAGGGTAGTAGTGGAAGGCTCTTTTTCCGACTGGAGGCCTGTCACTAGTGGAGTGCCACAAGGCTCAGTACTAGGTCCTCGTCTATTTGTGGTCTACATAAACGATTGGAAGTTGGGGTAGGTGGTGAGATCAGCAAATTTGCTGATGATACTAAGATGCTTGGATTGGCGGGTACAGAGGAGCAGTGCCAGGCAATACAACAGGACATAGATAGGTTGGTAGACTGGGCAGATAGATGGCAAATGGAATTTAATCCGGATAAATGCGAGGTGATGCATTTTGGCCGGAAAAATGTAGAAGAGAGTTATAGGATAAAAGGTAAAACTATTCGGAGTATAGAGACGCAGAGAGACTTGGGGGTGCAGGTTCACAAGTCTCTGAAGGTGTCTTCACAGGTGGAGAAGGTGATAAAGAAGGCGTATAGTATGTTAGCTTTCATAGAAAAGGGTATAGAATACAAGAGTAGGAGTTTGATGTTGCAATTGTATAGAACGTTGGTTAGGCCTCACTTGGAATACTGCGTCCAGTTCTGGTCGCCGTACTATCGGAAGGATGTGGAGTCCTTGGAGAGAGTGCAGAGGAGGTTTACCAGGATGCTGCCTGGTATGGAAGGACTGTCTATGAGGAACGATTGAATAGACTGGGGTTGTTTTCCCTTGAAAGACGTCGGCTTAGAGGGGATCTCATAGAGGTGTATAAGATTATAAGGGGTATAGATAGAGTAAATGGAGGTAAACTTTTTCCACCTTCAGAAATGGATAGGACGAGGGGTCATGGCCATAGGGTGAGGGGGGCTATGTATAAGACGAATATTAGAGGGCAGTTTTTCACACAAAGGGTAGTGGGGGTGTGGAATGCACTGCCGAGTAAGGTGGTGGGAGCAGGCACGCTAGGGCTGTTTAAGGGTCTCTTGGACAGCCACATGAGCGGTATGCAGATAGAGGGATATAGTAGGACTGTTTAACTATGGCTTTTTTTTCCACAGGTAATTCGGTCCAACTTGACCAACAAGGAGCATGCATTCGGCAGGTGGTGCGAGGACAGCTCTTGGATGTTGATTCATGGGTTGCCTGGTGCTTCATGTCGTAAATGAGTGCTTTATCTGGACCATCTGAAGGGCACCATGACAGCTCAGTGACTATCGCTGTAGCTGTGCAGACACTTGGAATTGGGCCGGTGTCTGCGCGTTCTCCCCGTGGTTGCGTGGGTTTTCTCCGGGCACTCCGGTTTCCTCCCACATCCCAAAAATTCGCTCTTAGGCTGATTGGGAAACAAATTGTTCCTACATTGAGACTCTTCCATATTAGGAATAACCTAAAATTAGAATAGGATAATGGAATTGTTACTATAAAGTTATGACGGCGGTGCGGGCTCGTTGGGCCGAAGGGCCTGTTTCCCGTGCTGTGTTGCTCTAAAAAAAAAATTCCAGCCTCGGGTGACTGTGCAGAGTTTGCACATTCTCTCCGTGTGGGTGTGGGTTTCCTCTGGGTGCTCCGGTTTCCTCCCACACTCCAAAGATGTGCAGGTTAGGTGGATTGGCCATGCTAAATTGCCCCTTAGTGTCCAAAGATGTGCGGGTTAGGTGGATTGGCCATGTTAAATTGCCACAGGGGAATCAGCAGGGGAAATA
Source organism: Sphyrna mokarran (assembly GCA_024679065.1). NCBI lineage: Eukaryota > Metazoa > Chordata > Chondrichthyes > Carcharhiniformes > Carcharhinidae > Sphyrna > Sphyrna mokarran. The sequence continues at coordinate 24,625,431 of JAGIQG010000031.1, read as the reverse complement.
AATGGGGTTATGGGGGGGGGATTGTGGTCAGTGCAGGCTCGATGGGCCAAATGGCCTCCTTCTGCACCAGAGGAATTCTACGATACTAAGTGTGTGCGAGTGCGCAGAACGGATTGTGAACAACGAGCAGAGCTGAGACTCAGTACACATTCCCTCATTTTAAAACGAGGATTTTTTTTTTAAACGTATAAGCCCCTTCCGAGCCACTCTGCATTTGTTGCCTCCGCCCCTGTGAAACATCAGCAAGGGTTAACCAAGATGTAGCTCTGTGTTGTGTGCGTGTCACTGTTGTAGCCCACCCAGGCGTACACCCCGAGTGAAGTACGCCTACAGCGAGGGAAGCACATGGGAGTTCCATTTGGAAAAGGAAGGTGACCTCTCGTCACCTCTTCTTCCTGAACCCTCTCCTCTCCTCCCAGTCTCTCTGGGTCACAAATCAATGCCCCGACGCAAACAGGAAAATCGCCCTGGTGACGGAGACGAGGGAGCGGAATGTCGTTCTCCGTTTTCTATTTCGGAACTCGTTGCAGGCGAGATCGGAAGTAACTGTGCCACTCCCCTGATCAAACACAACCTCCGCGACGGCCGCGGTTCCTGGCCGACGGATTCCGAAATCCCGCACCAGTTCCCATTCCTGGCCCCTCACCTGCCTTGGGAACGTTCCAGGGAGCGACAAAATGGTTTAAAGACCTTTTAGCTTTGATGCTAATGTTGCTCCTGCACAGTAATGTTCACCCAGTGGCTGGGTAAGACCACATTTACATGTTCAGCGGCTGGTTTAGTCTGTTTGCCCCGCCTGTGGCTAGTTTTCCTATCCCAGGTTTTAGGGCACAGTTGGCAGTGCCTCACAGCGCCCGGGATCTGGGTTCGAATCCCTGGTCACTGTCTGTGCAAAGTCTGCATGCGCTCCCCGTATCTGTGCGGGTTTCCTCCGGGCGCTCCAGTTTCCTCCCAGGCTCCAAAGACGTGTGGGTTAGGTGGATCGGCCGTGCTAAACTGCCCCTTGGTGTCAGCGGGACTTGCTAGAACGTAAGAACTAGGAGCAGGACTTGGCCATCTGGCCCCTCGAGCCTGCTCCGCCATTCAATAAGATCACGGCTGGTCTTTTCATGGACTCAGCTCCACTTACCCGCCCGCTCACCATAACTCTTAACACCCTTACTGTTCGTAAATCTATCTATCTATCCTTGCCTTAATGAGGGAGCCTCAACTGCTTCACTGGGCAGGGAATCCCACAGATTCACAACCTTTTGCGTGAAGAAGTTCCTCCTCAACTCAGTCCTAAATCTGCTCCCCCTTATTTTGAGGCCGTGCCCCCTAGTTCTAGTTTCACCCGCCAGTGGAAACAACTTCCCTGCTTCTATCTTATCGATTCCTTACATAATCTTCTATGTTTCTATAAAATCTCCCCTCATTCTTCTGAATTCCAATGACTATAGCCCCAATCTACCCAGTCTCTCCTCATAAGCCAACTCCGGAGTCAACCTAGTCAATCTCCTCGCGCCCCCCTCTTAGTGCCAGTTTATCCTTTCTCAAGGAAGGAGACCAAAACTGTCGGGTGAATTCATGGGGATAGGGCTTGGGTGGGATTGTGGTCAGTGTAGCCCCAATGGGCCAAACAGCCTCCATCTGGACAATAGGATTCTATTAATTCCAACAGGCCTGAGGCGAGTAGGCCTCGATTCAAAGCTTTTGTCCATTTTTTTCTTCACTGAACTCAGCCAGGTATCTCTTTAACCCCAGTGGTGGTGAGTATCCTACCCAAGGAGGGGGGGGAATGGTAGTGCCGAGCTAATGTCACCAGGCTAGTAATTCACAGGCTTGGCCGAACGCCCTTAAGGGCTGGGTTCAAACCCCAGCACCGCAGCTAATAAAATTTCAATTCAATTAACAAACTGGACAAAGATCCCGATCTTCGCTCACTGACTGTCGGAAAAACCCACCCTGGTTCCCCAATGCCCCTTTAGGGAAGGAAATCTGCCTCCCTTACCCAGTCTGGCCTACCCGTGACCCCAGAGCCACAGCAATGTGGCCAGCGCTTCACTTCCCCTCCTGAAACGTCAGCGGATCATCGCCATCACTTGGTAGCACCATGGTTCACCCTGCCGCCCCCCCAGTGCCAGGGACCTGGGTTCGATTCCCAGCTTGGGTCGCTGTCTGTGACACATCTTCCCCGTGTCTGCATGGGGTTCCTCGGGGTGTTCCCGTTTCCTGCTGGTGATCCGGTTTCCTCCCACAGTCTGAAGGACATGCTGGTTAGGTGCTAAATTCTCCCTCAGTGTAACCCAAGCAGGAGTGTTGGCGACTAGGGGATTTTCACACGTTTCAACTTCACTGCCATGTTAACGTAAGCCAAATTGTGACACTCAGAATAAAATTTAGAAACTTTAAACAGTAACGTGATGACCGGAATGTCACTTTGCAAAAGAGCAACTTCCTCAGGTATTGACGTACAAATTCATTGATATCCACTACGACTCCCACCAACTTTTACAGATGTATCATAGAAAGCATTCTTTCTGGATCCAAACTTGGGCTGACAAGCACCATTCTCGCCACACAACTGCAGGGCAATAACCATCTCCAATAAGAGAGGATCGAACCATCGACCCTTGATATTCTATGCCATTACCATCGCTGAATCCCACACTATCATCCACAGCACTATTATTCAGATCACCAAAAACCTATCCTCATACACCCTCATGCCGACATAATTAAGAAAATCCACCAACGCCTCTACCTTCTCAGAAGGAAATTGGGCATGTCAGCTATGACTCTCACCAACTTTTACAGATGCACCACAGAAAGCATCCTTTCCAGATGTATCACAGCTGCTCTGCCCAAGACCACAAGGAACTACAAAGGGTCGTGAATGTAGCCCAATCCATCATGCAAACCAGCCTCCCATCCATTGACTCTATCGACACTTCCCACTGCCTCGGGGAAAAGCAGCCAGCATAATTAAGGACCCCACTCATCCTGGACATTCTCTCTTCCACCTTCTTCCATCAGGAAAATGATACAAAAGTCTGAGGTCACGTATCAAATAACTCAAGAACAGCTTCTTCCCATCAGATTTTTGAATTGACCTACCTGCAAAAGCTGATTTTTCTCTACATCCTAGTTGTGACTATAACTCTACATCTTTCTTTTCCTTCTCGATGAACAGTATGCTTTGTCTTTATGGCACACAAGAAACAATACTTTTCACTGTATCCCAATACATGTGACAATAATAAATCAAACAATACTTTTCACTGTATCCCAATACATGTGACAATAATAAATCAAACAATACTTTTCACTGTATCCCAATACATGCGACAATAATAAATCAAACAATACTTTTCACTGTGTCCCAATACATGGGACAGTAATAAATCAAACAATACTTTTCACTGTATCCCAGTACATGTGACAATAATAAATCAAACAATACTTTTCACTGTATCCCAATACATGTGACAATAATAAATCAAATCAGCAAGGTTTCTTTGACAGCATCTTCTAAACACACAACCTCTACCATCTAGAAGGACAAGGGCAGCAGACACATGGGGAACACCACCACCTGCAAGTTCCCTTCTCAGCCACTCACCATCCTGACTTGGAAATATATTGGCCGTTCCTTCACTGTCACTGGGTCAAAATCCTGGAACTCCCTCCCTAACAGCACTGTGGGTGTACCTACACCACACGGACTGACTGATGTCCAATAACAACCTGGAACTCCCTCCCTAACAGCACTGTGGGTGTACCTACACCACACGGACTGACTGATGTCCATAACAATCCTGGAACTCCCTCCCTAACAGCACTGTGGTGTACTACACACACGGACTGTGATGTCCAATAACAATCCTGGAACTCCCTCCCTAACGCTGTGGGTGTACCTACACCACACGGACTGACTGATGTCCAATAACAATCCTGGAACTCCCTCCCTAACAGCACTGTGGGTGTACCTACACCACACGGACTGACTGATGTCCAATAACAATCCTGGAACTCCCTCCCTGACAGCACTGTGGGTGTACCTACACCACACGAACTGCAACGGGTTCAAGATGGCGGCTCATCCGCCACCTTCTCAAGGGGCAATTAAGAGTTTCAAAGAGCAACACAGCACAGGAAACAGGCCCTTCGGCCCAACGAGCCCGCGCCGCCGTCATAACTATATAGTAACAATTCCATTATCCTATTCTAATTTTAGGTTATTCCTAATATGGAAGAGTCTCAATGTAGGGACAATTTGTTTCCCAATCAGCCTAAGAGAGAATTTTTGGGATGTGGGAGGAAACCGGAGCGCCCGGAGAAAACCCACGCAACCACGGGGAGAACGCGCAAACTCCCGCAGACACCGGCCCAATTCCAAGTGTCTGCACAGCTACAGCGATAGTCACTGAGCTGTCATGGTGCCCTTCAGATGGTCCAGATAAAGCACTCATTTACGACATGAAGCACCAGGCAACCCATGAATCAACATCCAAGAGCTGTCCTCGCACCACCTGCCGAATGCATGCTCCTTGTTGGTCAAGTATGGACCGAATTACCTGTGGAAAAAAAGCCATAGTTAAACAGTCCTACTATATCCCTCTATCTGCATACCGCTCATGTGGCTGTCCAAGAGACCCTTAAACAGCCCTAGCGTGCCTGCTCCCACCACCTTACTCGGCAGTGCATTCCACACCCCCACTACCCTTTGTGTGAAAAACTGCCCTCTAATATTCGTCTTATACATAGCCCCCTCACCCTATGGCCATGACCCCTCGTCCTATCCATTTCTGAAGGTGGAAAAAGTTTACCTCCATTTACTCTATCTATACCCCTTATAATCTTATACACCTCTATGAGATCCCCTCTAAGCCGACGTCTTTCAAGGGAAAACAACCCCAGTCTATTTAATCGTTCCTCATAAGACAGTCCTTCCATACCAGGCAGCATCCTGGTAAACCTCCTCTGCACTCTCTCCAAGGACTCCACATCCTTCCGATAGTACGGCGACCAGAACTGGACGCAGTATTCCAAGTGAGGCCTAACCAACGTTCTATACAATTGCAACATCAAACTCCTACTCTTGTATTCTATACCCTTTTCTATGAAAGCTAACATACTATACGCTTTCTTTATCACCTTCTCCACCTGTGAAGACACCTTCAGAGACTTGTGAACCTGCACCCCCAAGTCTCTCTGCGTCTCTATACTCCGAATAGTTTTACCTTTTATCCTATAACTCTCTTCTACATTTTTCCGGCCAAAATGCATCACCTCGCATTTATCCGGATTAAATTCCATTTGCCATCTATCTGCCCAGTCTACCAACCTATCTATGTCCTGTTGTATTGCCTGGCACTGCTCCTCTGTACCCGCCAATCCAAGCATCTTAGTGTCATCAGCAAATTTGCTGATCTCACCACCTACCCCAACTTCCAAGTCGTTTATGTAAACCACAAATAGACGAGGACCTAGTACTGAGCCTTGTGGCACTCCACTAGTGACAGGCCTCCAGTCGGAAAAAGAGCCTTCCACTACTACCCTCTGTCTCCTCCTCCCGAGCCAGTTCTCGACCCATCTACATACCCGGCCCTGTATCCCATGCGCCTTCACCTTCTCTATCAGTCTACCATGAGGAACCTTGTCAAACGCCTTACTGAAATCCATGTAGACGACATCAACAGCCTGTCCTTCATCAACTGTTTTTGTCACTTCTTCAAAAAATTCCACTAGATTTGTAAGACAAGACTTCCCCTTGACGAAGCCATGCTGCGTATCCCTGATCAGATCGCAGCGCTCCAGATGCTCGTACATCCTGTCCCTGAGGATCCTCTCCATTAGCTTACCTATAACTGAAGTCAAGCTCACCGGCCTATAGTTCCCTGGGTTATCCCTCTGACCTTTTTTAAACAACGGTACTACATTTGCTATCCTCCAGTCCTCTGGGACCTCACCTGTGTCTAAGGAAGAGACAAAGATTTGCGTCAGAGGCCCAGCTAGGTCTTCCCTCAACTCCCTTAGCAGCCTGGGGTAAATGCCATCAGGCCCTGGAACTTTATATGTCTTTAAGCTACCTAACAGCCCCAACACCTCTTTCCTTGTAATCTTTATTTCCCTCAACCGATCCTCAACTTTGTCAACATCAAAATCAAAAGGATGGGTAATTAGTGATGGACCCAGCCAGCGAAGCCCACGTCCCACGGTCAATTAAAAATAAAAGCCTTTAACCGAAAGCACAGACGGGAACGGATTATGGATTGTGCTCAGGGCAATATATTCCGAGTCAAACTTTTGCAAGACTTATTCATGCATTTAAGTCATCTTTCTCTGAAATGACCAACTCAGATCTCTCTCTGAGAAATTCAATGCATAAGAAAAAGTGGGAGAAGGGATTCCACAAACTGTGAATGTGGCCCCAGGGTCAGCTTGGAACATAACCTTGGCAGGAGTGAGGCAGCTTCGGTGTCGACTGGAAGTGATCAGGAAGCTTAGCTCAGCTTAAGGAAATGGGACTCTGATCAAGTGCACCGCTTGCCACAGGCTGGAGACTGGAGATAACACTAAGAATCCACTCAAGAGGAACCTGGTGAAAGACATGGGGAGCTTACACACTGTTCTGGGGCCGACGTTGTGCAATAAATCACACCGTCCTCATTTTTTAATTCTGTTTATTAGTGTCACAAGTCGGCTTACGTTGACACCGCAGTGAAGGTACTGTGAAAATCCCCTCGTTACTTCAGCACCTGTCAGGATACACCGAGGGAGAATTTAGCATCTAACCAGCACATCTTTGGAGTGAAACTGAAACACCCGGAGGGAACCCAGGCAGACACGGGGAGAACGGTGGCACAGTGGTTAGCACTGCTGCCTCACAGCACCAGGGATCGATTCCCAACTTGGGTCATTGTCTTTGTAGAGTCTGCATGTTCTCCCCATATCTGCGTGGATTTCTTCCGGGTACTCCGATTTCCTCCCACAATCCAAAGATGTGCAGGTTTGGTGGACCGGCCACGATAAATTCTCCCTCAGTGTGCCGGAGCAGGCGCTGGAGTGTGGCAACGAGGGGATTTTCACAGTAACTTCACTAACGGTTTATTTGTGACTAACAAATAAACTTTTCACTTTAACGTGCCGACTCCGCACAGACGGTGACTGAGTGAGAATTTAGCATCGCAAATGCGCCTAACCAGCATGTCTTTCAGACTATGGGAGGAAACCGGAGCATCCAGAGGAAACCCACACATTCACAGTGAGAACCTGCAAACTCCACGCAGAGAAGGCAGGATTCGAACCCTGGGCACTGTCCTGGCTCTGAGGCAGCAGTGCCAGCCACTGATGCTCCCAGACCTGATTGGACCTTTTGGAGCAGTAACTAAACTACTGAACATGAGAACGACTGCAAATATTATCTTTATGGATTCTCGGAAGGCAGTTGATAAAATCTCTCATGAGAAACGAAAATTGAATCTACACAAACAGAGAGCAAGTTCTTGATCTGATTAGGATGTTGGCTAAGTGCCAATTTCGGACAGGATTTAGAGAGCAGGGATTGCGAGCAGATCCTAGTCTAGTGACTGGTGATGTCCAGCAAGGATCCAGCATGATTCAGGAAGGTTGGCGGTGAACATGCCCCCGTCTACATCAACGGGGAGAAAGTAGAAATGGGCGAGAGCTTTAAGTTACTACGTGTCCAAATCACCTGTAGTCCAGTCCCTCCCATTCCAACACGATAGTTAAGGAAGTCCACCAATGCTTCAACTTTGTCAGGGGCTAAGGAAATTTGATGTGATACCTACAACCCTTTACAGATCTTTCCAGATGCACCATTCTTTCTGGATGTATCACAGCTTGGTGTGGCTCCTGCTCTGCCCAAGAAATGACAGAGTCATGAACGAAGCTCAGTCCATTACGCAAACCATCCATCGATAGTGCCTACATTCCCATTTCCTTTGCAAAACAGCCAGCATAATCACAGACCCCACTCACCCCGGATATTCTCTCTTCAACCGTATTCCATCACGAAAAAGATACAAAAGTCTGAGGTCACGTACCAACCAACTCAAGAACAGCTTGTTCCCTGCTGCCATCAGACTTTTGAATGGACCTACCTCACACTAAGCTGATCTTTCTCTGCACCCTAACTATGATTGTGGCGTTATATTCTGTAATCTCTCGTTACCTTCTCCCCTATATGCTATACAAATGGTATGCTTTGTCTATATAGTGCGCAAGAAACAATACTTTTCACTGTATCCCAATACACGTGACAATAATAAATCAAACAATACTTTTCACTGTATCCCAGTACACGTGACAATAATAAATCAAACAATACTTTTCACTGTATCCCAGTACATGTGATAATAATAAATCAAACAATACTTTTCACTGTATCCCAATACATGTGATAATAATAAATCAAACAATACTTTTCACTGTATCCCAATACATGTGATAATAATAAATCAAACAATACTTTTCACTGTATCCCAATACAGGTGACAATAATAAATCAAACAATACTTTTCACTGTATCCCAATACATGTGACAATAATAAATCAAACAATACTTTTCACTGTATCCCCAATACATAGAACATAGAACACTACAGCACAAACAGGCCCTTCGGCCCACAAGTTGTGCCGAACACATCAAAACCTACCCAGCCATAGACCTATCTATAACCCCCAATCCCATTGGATCCCATATACTCATCCAGAAGTCTTTTAAAAGACCCCAGCGAGTTCACCTCGACCACCACCGACGGCAGCCGATTCCATTCACTCACCACCCTCTGAGTGAAAAACTTTCCCCTAGCATCCCCTCTGTACTTGCTTCCCTGCACCTTAAATCTGTGCCCTCTCGTCGCGACCATTTCAGCCCTGGGAAATAGTCTCTGAGAGTCCACCCTATCTATTCCTCTCAACATCTTGTAAACCTCTATCAGGTCGCCTCTCAACCTTCGTCTCTCCAGGGAGAACAGTCCCAGCTCCCTCAACCTGTCTTCATAAGGCATGCCTCCCAATCCAGGCAACATCCTTGTAAATCTCCTCTGCACCCTTTCAATAGCTTCCACGTCCTTCCTATAGTGAGGCGACCAGAACTGCGCACAGTACTCCAAGTGTGGTCTGACAAGGGTCCTATAAAGCTGCAGCATTACCTCCTGACTCCTGAACTCAATCCCTCGATGAATGAAGGCCAGTACACCGTAAGCTTTCTTAACCACATCCTCCACCTGGGAGGCCGATTTGAGAGTCTTATGGACCCGGACCCCAAGATCCCTCTGCTCTTCCACACAGCTAAGACTCCTACCTTTGATAGTGTACTCATTCATCCCGTTGGATCTGCCAAAATGGACCACAACACATTTATCCGCGTTGAAGTCCATCTGCCACTTCTCCGCCCAGTCTTGCATCCTGTCGATGTCATGCTGCAACTTCTGACATCCCTCCAGACCATCCACAACACCACCGACCTTCGTGTCATCGGCGAACTTACTCACCCATCCCTCCACTTCCTCATCCAGGTCATTTATGAAAATGACAAACAGCAAGGGTCCTAGAACAGATCCCTGGGGCACTCCACTGGTGACCGACCTCCATGCAGAAAAAGAGCCATCCACAACCACCCTCTGCCTTCTGCAGGCAAGCCAGTTCTGGATCCACAAGGCCAAAGCCCCTTGGATCCCATGGCCTCTCACCTTCTCAAGAAGTCTTGCATGTGGGACCTTGTCAAATGCCTTGCTGAAGTCCATGTACACCACGTCCACTGCTCTTCCTTCGTCAATGTGTTCAGTCACATTTTCGAAGAACTCAATTAAGCTCGTAAGGCACGACCTGCCTTTTACAAAACCATGCTGACTATTTCTAATCAACCTAAACTTCTCCAAATGCTCGTAAATCTTGTCCCTCAGAAGCCTCTCCATCAGCTTACCAACCACTGAGGTCAGACTCACCGGTCGGTAATTTCCAGGACTATCCCTGTTCCCTTTCTTGAAAATAGGGACCACATCCGCAATCCTCCAGGAACCTCTCCCGTCTCCATCGACGACGCAAAGATCATCGCCAGGGGCTCTGCAATGACATCCCTCACCTCCCACAATAACCTGGGGTACATCCCATCTGGTCCCAGAGACTTGTCTATCTTGATAGCATTTAAAAGTTCTAACACATCCGCTTCCTTAATATCTACATACTCAATCTTTTCAGTCTGCCGCAAAATTGTAGTGCATCCTCCCAGATCACTTTCCACCGTGAATACTGAGGCAAAGTACTCATTAAGCACCTCTGCCATTTCTTCCGGTTCCATACAGACTTTTCCCCCTTCACCTTTTATAGGTCCTATCCCTTCTCTTCTCATCCTTTTACTTTTCACATATTTGTAGAAGGCCTTGGGATTCTCCTTAATCCTACCAGCCAAGGCCTTCTCATGACCCCTTCTGGCTCTCCTAATTTCCTTTTTAAGCTCTCTTCTATAAGCCTTATACTTCTCTAGATCCCCAACATCTCCTAGCTCTTTGAACCTTTTATACACCTTTCTTTTCTTCCTGACTATGTTCACCACAGCCTTCGTGCACCACGGTTCCCGCGTCCTACCAAAACCTCCTTGTCTCACCGGAACGTTGTCGTGCAGAGCTCCAGACAAGCATTCCTTGAATATATGCCACCTTCCTTCTGTGCTTTTCCCCAAGAACACCTCCTTCCAGTTTATTCACTCCAACATCTGCCTAATGTCTTCATATTTCCCCTTATTCCAGACAAACACCTTCCTAGCCTGCCTGATCCTATCCTTTTCCAATGCAAGGGTGAGGGAGATAGAATTATGATCTCCATCCCCAAGATCATATGTGACAATAATAAATGTGACAATAATGTGACATGTGACAATAATAAATCAAACAATACTTTTCACCGTATCCCAATACATAGAACATAGAACAATACAGCACAGAACAGGCCCTTCGGCCTTCGATGTTGTGCCGACCAAAATAAAAAGCAATGCCCCTCCAAACTAAACCATTCCCTTCTCTTCCATATACTTATCAATTAACCTCTTAAACGCCACCAAACTTGGCGCATCTACAACAGCTGCAGGCAGGGCATTCCACTCCCTAATCACTCTTTGAGTAAAGAACCTACCTCTGATATCCGTCCTATAACTCATACCCCTTAATTTAAAGCTGTGTCCCCTCGTGCTAGCTTTCTCCATCCTAGGAAAAAGGCTATCATTGTCCAATAATAAATGTGACAATCATAAATCAAACAATACTTTTCACTGTATCCCAGTACATGTGACAATCATAAATCAAACAATACTTTTCACTGTATCCCAGTACATGTGACAATAATAAATCAAACAATACTTTTCACTGTATCCCAGTACATGGGACAATAATAAATCAAACAATACTTTTCACTGTATCCCAGTACATGTGACAATAATAAATCAAACAATACTTTTCACTGTATCCCAGTACATGTGACAATAATAAATCAAACAATACTTTTCACCGTATCCCAGTACATGTGACAATAATAAACATCTGTGGAGAGGGAGAATAAAGCCAACGTTTCGAGTCTGGATGATTCTGATGAAGGGTCATCCAGAAGGCCAGTAACACCTTGTGGTATTATCACTAGATTCATTAATCCAGAAACTCAGCTAATGTTCTGGGGACCCCGGGTTCGAATCCCGCCATGGCAGACAGTGGAATTTGAATTCAATAAAAAAAAATTAAGAATCTACTGCTGATCATGAAACCACTGCCGGAAAATCCCATCTGGTTCCCTTTAGGGAAGGAAATCGGCCGTCCTTACCCCGGTCTGGCCTACATGTGACTCCAGAGCCACAGCAATGTGGTTGACTCTCCACTGCCCTCGGGCAACTAGGGATGGGCAATAAATACTGGCCCAGCCCAGCGATGCCCGCGTCCCATGAGTGAATATATTAAAAAATATCTTTTAGGGAAGGAAATCTGTCATCTTTGCGTGGTTTGGCGTACATTGGGGGTGGCACAGTGATTAGCACTGTTGCTTCAGCATCAGGAACCCAAGTTCAATTCCAGCCTCAGGACACCGTCTGTGCGGACTCTGCACATTCCCCCTGTGTCTGCGTGGGTTTCTCCGGGTTTTTTCCCCCCCACAATTCGAAAGATGTGCTAAATTCTGTCGCACAGCAACCCACATAGGAGTGTGGAGACATGCGGAGGTGGGGGGAGGAGGGTGTTCACAGTAACTTCATTGTTGTGTTACTAATTAGTAAACTGAAACACGTGCCCCCCCCCCCCCAAGAGCCACGGCAATGTGGTTGACTCTCAACTGTCCTCGGGTAACTAGGGACGGGCAATAAATGCTGAGCGATTCCCACGTCCCACAAACGAAGGAAGAAAAGGTGTGAAATAATTGGCTAAAACAGAACTCCAGTGACCAGCAACAGATCTGTGAGGAGAAGGCGAAACCTATATCGATAAATTAAAGATTGCCCTCCTGATTAGTAATTCGGATAACAAGTGAATCACCAGCGTGACATTTAGAACTAACTGGCTTGTGAGTCAACGCGAACCATTCACACTTCACGCAACATCCTGTGACTTAATCATTAAACCTTTCGCAACATATTAAAGATGTTGGATGTTTTTTCACCCGGCAGACAGAGTCTCCTTCGGCGCTGACTCACACTGGGATGTTGCTGGCCTCCGGTCCTCTCCGGGAGGACATGCCTCGGAACGGTCACAGCACTCAGGCCCCAGGTGGGCAGCGCCAGGGTGCCCCCGCCACCAGGAGTCACCACCCGACCCACCAATTGCACTCCTCCCTTTAGTCCAGCAGCGGTCTCCCACTGGCACCCCCCACTAGTGGGGAGCTACTCCTTCGGCCCAACGAGCCCGCGCCACCACCCCGATGTTCCCACCTCTACCCGCGATCCCTGTCTATGTTTATAGATCTATGGATTAGAACCAAATTTGAGACAATTTAGGGAGAATTTGTTTTGCCAATTAGCCTAAGAGCACATCTTTGGGATGTGGGAGGAACCGGAGCACCCGGAGAAACCCACGCAAGCACGGGGAGAATGTGCAAACTCCCAGGTGCTTTGTCCACCTGTTGTCTAACAAGGGGCATACACGCGATGGGTCGTGAGAGGGCTGCTCTTGGATTTTTTCGAGAGTATCCTAGTGCTTCACATCGTTAGTGTACGCTTGACCTGGACCATTTGATGGGCAATGCGACAGCTCAGTGACTATCGCTGTGCTGTGCAGATACATGGATTTGGGGCCTGTGTCTGTGGGAGTTTGTGCATTCTCCCCGTGCTTGCGTGGGTTTTCTGCGGGCGCTCCGGTTTCCTCCCACGTCCTAACGACGTGCTCTTAGGCTAATTGGCAAAACAAATTCTCCCTAAATTGTCTCAAATTTGGTTTTTAATCCATAGATCTATAAACATGGACAGGGATCGCGGGTAGAGGTGGGAACATCGGGGTGGCGGCGCGGGCTCGTTGGGCCGAAGGGCCTGTTTCCCGTGCTGTTTTGTTCTTTGTTCCCACAGACACAGGGCCCAAATCCACGTGTCTGCACAGCACAGCGATAGTCACTGAGCTGTCGCGTTGCCCGTCAACTGTGGTTAGCACTGCTGTCTCACAGTGCCAGGGATCCGTGGTTCCATTCCCAGCTCGGATCCGTGCGGAGTCTGCACGCTCTCTCCCCACCCCGGAATTTCAGTGGGTTTCCTCCCACAATCCGAATGACCGGGTGCTAAATTCTCCCTCAGTTTTACCAGAAAGGAGGAGTGTGGCAACAAGGGGTTTTCACAGTAACTTCATTGCTGTGTCAATCTAGTAAAGAGTTATAAAGTTATAAGACCGACAATCTGGGGGGAAAAAAAGAAACGACAATCCCGGAACAATCCCGTTTCCGGCTGTGGCGTCACATCACTTTTTATTTTTAAAGCTTCTGCATAAGCGCTCGCAACCGCTGTGGGGATTTTGCTTCCAATTTGCCCACTCTACAGAGAGATATGACCGCTTTCCTTCCCCCTGGGTTTCTCACTAGCCAGTCATCTGCCAGCAGATGGTGAATAAACATCCTTGTAAGCAGGCCAGGTCTTCAAGACCCCCAAACTCTCGAGCTTGAACAGGCACACACAAAGAGATAAGCAAAGGTGCAATTACAAGTCCCTCCAATGCCTCCGCACGCTTGACTACAAACTGCGTTCTTGGGTAAGTGGGTGCCAGGAAGTGCCAGAGGGAGTGGCACAGGAGGGAGCAAAGTAAGGGAGCCAGCAAAGGGTCCCGAATCCGTACACGGGTCTTCAGGCACTGCTGAACCCCCTTGAGGTTTAGTCACAACCCCTCTTCAAGCTGAGGGAGGAGGTGGGGGGCAGCAAGAGGGCACTTACCCCCCCCTTGTCCCTACAACCCACCATATCTGAGTTTCCTTTGGGTGCTCGGGTTCCCTTGCACAGTCTAGAAGATGTGCAGGTTAGATGGATTGGCCATGCTAAATTGTCCCTCAGACAGAAAGCTGCCTCTTACCTCCTGGCCGTGCATCGGGCATTCTGGACCCTCTCCGACAGAGGGATCTCTCAAACCCCAACTCCACTTGGTTCCCAGTGGACAGGAAGAGGCCATTCGGCCCTTCCAGCCTGCTCAGCCATTCATTTTGATCATGGCTGATCATCAAATTCAATATCCTGATTCCCCCCTTCCCCATATCCCTCGATGCCTTTAGCCCCAAGAGCGATATCTAATTTCTTCTTGAAATCGCACAATGTTTTGGCCTCAACTACTTTCTGTGGGAGTGAATTCCACACATTTACCACCCTCTGGGTGAAGAAATTTCTCCTCACCTCAGTCCCGAAAGGTTTACCCCTTATCCACAAACTCTGACCCCTAATTCTGGACTCCCCCCACCATCGGGAACATTCTTTCTGAATCTACCCTGTCTAACCCTGTTAGAATTTTATAAGTTTCTATGAGATTCCCCTCTTCGAAACTCCAGTGAATATAATCCTAACCAACTTAGTCTCTCCTCGTATGACGGACCTGCCATCCCAGGAATCAGCCTGGTAAATCTTCGCTGTACTCCCTCTGTAGCAAGGACATCCTTCCTCAGATAAGGAGACCAAAACTGTACACAATACTCCAGGTGTGGCCTCACCAACGCCCTGTACAATTGCAGCAAAACATCCCTATTCTTATACTCAAATCCTCTTGCTACGAAGACCAACATACCATTTGCCTTCTTTACTGCCTGCTGCACCTGCGCGCTTACTCTCAGTGACTGATGCACAAGGATTCCAAGGTCTGGCTGAGTATCCACCTCTCTCAATTTACACCCATTCAAATAATAATGACTTCCTATTATTGCTACCAAAGTGGATAACCTCACATTTATCCATATTATATCGCATCTGCCACGCAGATACCCACACACTCAGCCTGTCCAAATCACACTGAAGCATCTCTGCATCCTCCTCACAGCTCACCTTCCCACCCAACTTTGTATCATCTGCAAATTTGGAGATAACGCATTCAGTTCTCTCTTCCAAATCATTCATATATAATGTGGAAAGTTGGGGTTTTGGGACAGATCCCTGCAGGGCCGCACTGATTACAATCAGAGAGAGACTCATCTATGCCAACTCTTTGCTGCCAATCTACGAACCAGCTTTCGATCGATCTAAAGACGTTACCTGTAATCCCATTGTGCTTTAACTTTACATAGCAGCCTGTTACGTGGGATCTTATCAAAAGCCTTCGGAAAGTCTAAATAAAACCACATTCGCTGGTTCTCCTCCTCAGTCAAGCCCACTAGTTATATCCTCAAGAAATTCCAATAGAAACGTCAAGCAGGGTTTCCCTTTTGTAAATCTGTGCTGACTTTGTCTGATTACCAAGGATTTGGAAGGTTGAATGGATTCCAGAAAACTTCCGACGTGAGGCTTCCCAGTCTCTACCATTCTCTGTTTTCTCTCCACCTTTGAATAGCGGGTTTACATGAGTTATTCTCCAATCTGTAGGAATTATTCCACATTCCAAAGAATTTCGGAAAATGGCCACAAATGGATTGGCTATTTCCAGATTAAGCTCCCCTGTAATGTTTGATAACTTTCTTCACCATGAATGATATCTCTTAAGTTAGTATCATCTGCAAACTTACTAACCATACCTTATATATTCACATCCAAATCATTTATATAAATGATGAACAAGGGTCCCAACACCGTGCCCTGAGATACATCATTAGTCACAGGCGTGCTGTTTGAGAAACAACTTCTGCACTCATCACAAGATTTCGCCAATAAACTCAAACTCTTGTGAAGGCAGCAATTCAAGTCTTCTGGTCAACCTTGACCCTCTAACATGCATTCCCCGCAGTGCGCGCTGGCACAGTGGTTAACAATTCCCGGCTTAGGTCGCTGTCAGTGCGGAGTCTGCACATTCTCCCCGTGTCTATGTGGATTACTTTTGGGTGCTCCGGTTGTCTCCCACAGTACAAGGATGTGTAGGTTAGGTGGATTGGCCATGCTAAATTGCCCCTTAGTGTCCAAAGATGTGCAGGTTAGGGTGGATTGGCCATGCTAAATTGCCCCTTAGTGTCCAAAGATGTGCAAGTTAGGTGGATTGGCATGCTAAATTGCCCTTAGTGTCCAAAGATGTGGGGTTTAGGTGGATTGGCCATCAAATTGCCCTAGTGTCCAAAGATGTGCAAGTTAGGTGATTGGCCATGCTAAATTCCCTTAGTGTCAAGATGTGCAGGTTAGGTGGATTGGCATGCTAATTGCTCCTTAGTGTCCAAAGATGTGAGGTTAGGGGGATGCCATGCTAAATTGCCCCTTAGTTCCAAAGATGTGCAAGTTAGGTGGATTGGCATGCTAAATGCCCCTTTAGTGTCCAAAGATGTGCAGGTTAGGGGATTGGCCATGCTAAATTGTCCCTTAGTGTCCAAAGATGTGCAGGTTAGGGGATTGGCCATGCTAAATTGTCCCTTAGTGTCCAAAGATGTGCAGGTTAGGGGATTGGCCATGCTAAATTGCTCCTTAGTGTCCAAAGATGTGCAGGTTAGGTGGATTGGCCATGCTAAATTGTCCCTTAGTGTCAGGAGAACTTTCTAGAGTAAATATATGAGTTTATGGGGATAGGACATGGATGAGGTTATTCTCGATGCAGACTTGATGGGCTGCACCATCGGGCTTGACTTCTTCTTTATACAACTGCACCTTCCTCCCATCTTGCAGAGGTTTACACTCGGTGCGGCTGCTATTGTAATGCAGAAAATTTGGCAACCAACTTATGCACAGCAAGCTGACACATACAACAGCAGCAACAGCAAGTAGCATCTGCGCCACACAAGTGCCAGGCAATGACCATCTCCAACAAGATAGGATCTAACCGTCACTGCTTGGCATTCAATAGCATTGCCATCGCTGAATCGCCCCACCAGCAACATTCTGGGGGTTACCATTGACCAGAAATTGAGCTGGGCCCAGCCATATCAATACTGTGGCCACCAGAGCAGGTCAGAGACTGGGAATCCTGCAGAGAGTAACTCACTTCCTGACTCCCCCAAAGCCTGTCCCACCATCTACAAGGCACAAGTCAGGAGTGTGATGGAACACTCCCCACTTGCCTGGATGGGTGCAGCTCCCAACAACACTCAAGAAGCTCGACACCATCCAGGACAAAGCAGCCCCGCTCGATCGGCACCCCATCCACAAACATTCACTCCCTCCCCCACCGACGCTCAGTAGCAGCAGTGTGTACCATCTACAAGATGCACCGCAGCAACTCATCCTTAGACAGCACCTTCCAAACCCACAACCTCTACCATCTAGAAGGATAAGGGGCAGCGGACATATGGGGAACACCACCTCCTGCAAGTTCCCCCTGAGCCCATCACCATCCTGACTTGGAAATATATCGGTCGTTCCTTCACTGTCTCTGGGTCAAAATCCTGGAACTCCCTCCCTAACAGCACTGTGGGTGTACCTACATCTCACAGACTGACTGATGTCCAATAACAATCCTGGAACTCCCTTCCTAACAGCACTGTGGGTGTACCTACACCACACAGACTGACTGATGTCCAATAACAATCCTGGAACTCCCTCCCTAACAGCACTTGGGTGTACCTACACCACACGGACTGACTGATGTCCAATAACAATCCTGGAACTCCCTTCCTAACAGCACTGTGGGTGTACCTACACCGCCGGGACTGCAGCGGGTTCAAAATGGTGGCTCACCCACCACCTTCTCGAGGGGCAATTAGGGATGGGTAATAAATGCTGGGTCTATGAATGAGCAAAACTGCATTCAATCATCAAGCAGATAGCCTACGTAGCGGGATCGGGCACGGGGTGAATGTTGCACGGTTCCTCCATCCTCCCTGTTAGAAACAGAGTGCCAACAACTGCACCAGTGCGCTGAGCGATCCGGAAAATCGGCCTCGCTCCAATCCAGGAGGAGCAGGAGATGTATTGCCCCCGAACCCATTTCCAAGCAGCCGTCCTTCCAACTCTCTTTGGGAAGGTATTAACCCACGGCAGATTACCGCGAATTCTGGAATCTGAAACCAAAAGGGAAAATGCCAGCAGGTCTGGCAGCATCTGTAAGGGGAGAAAAAAGCTGACGGCTCAAGTCCCGATGACTCTTCGTCAAAGCGAAAAAGGCAGAGAGAGTGGGAATGATCCCGGGAATGAAAGCTTCAACGAACGAGGAGTATTTGAGGACTCTGTAATCGATGGAGTTTAGAAGGATGGGGGAGGAATCTCATTGAAACTTTCAGAATACCGAGAGACCCTGGAGAGAGCGGAATGTGGGGAAGAGGTTTCCGTTCGTCGGAGAGACTCGGATCGAAGGGGCACAGCCTCAGAGTAAAGGGAGATAGAACATAGAATGTTACAGCGCAGAACAGGCCCTTCGGCCCTTGATGTTGCGCCGAACAATTGAGAAAAAGCAATGACCCTCTAACCTAAACCATTCCCTTTTCATCCATAAACTTATCTACTGACCTCTTAAACGCCCCCAAACTTGGCACATCTACAACTGCAGCAGGCAGGGCATTCCATACCCTTACCACCCTCTGGGTAAAGAACCTACTCTGACATCCGTCCTATAACTACCACCCCTTAATTTAAAGCTATGTCCCCTCGTGCTAGCTTTCTCCATCCAAGGAAAAAGGCTATCACTGTCCACCCTATCTAAACCTCTAATCATCTTATATGTTTCAATAAGGTCTCCTCTTAGCCGCCTTTTTTCTAATGAAAACAACCTCAAATCCCTCAGCCTCTCCTCATAAGACCTGCCCTCCATACCAGGCAACATCCTGGTAAACCCCCTCTGTACCCTCTCCAATGCCTCCACATCTTTCTTATAATGTGGGGACCAGAACTGTACACAATACTCCAAGTGCGGCCGCACTAGAGTTTTGTACAGTTGCAACATGACGTTGCGGCTCCGAAACTCAATCCCCCTACCAATAAAAGCTAAGACTCCGTATGCCTTATCGACTTGATTGCCAACCTTCAGGGATCTATGCACATGTACAAGATCCCTCTGTTCATCAACACTATTAAGAGTCCTACCATTAGCCCTTTACTCTATACATTTGTTATTCCTGCCAAAGTGAATCACCTCACACTTTTCCGCATTAAACTCCATTTGCCACCTCTCGGCCCAGCTCTGCAGGATGATCCTTTAGAACCGAGATGAGGAGGAATTTCTTCAGCCAGAGGGTTTGGGAACTCATTGCCACTGTGGAGACTGGGTCGTTGAATGTACTTAAGACAGAGACGGATCGGTTCTTGATCGGTAAGGGGGTCAAAGAGAAAAGGCGGGAGACTGGTGTTGAGAAACTTATCAGCCGTGAATGAATGGCAGAGCGGACCAGCTCCCCAACCCATTGGCACCGTCTACATTTCCTGCTGCCTTGGGAAAAGCACCTTCAAACCCTACGTCAAGCCTTTTATTCCCGGGATCGTACTCGTGAACCTCCTCCGGACCCTCTCCAAAGCCGGTACATCCTTCCTTAGATACGGGGTCCAAAACTTCTCCCAATATGCTAAATGTGGTCCGACCAGAGCCTTGGAGGTACATCCCTGCTCTTGTATTCTATCCCTCTCGACACGAACGCTAACATTGCATTTGCCTCCCTAACCACCAACTCAACCTGCAAGCTAACCTTCAGAGATTCCTGCACTTGGGACTCCGAGGGTCAAGGCAGGAGTGCCCTATTTATTTGTAATGTGTCACGCTGTGTCTCCATTGTAAATACAGCATTCATTTATAATGAAGCACTGAATTAAATGTCATCAGATATTACGTCGATTGCTAAAAGCAGCTCATTAAGCAGACATTGGAACGGAACGTAGAACGGTACAGCTCAGGGACAGGCCCTTCGGCCCTCAATGTTAATTAAACTCATCTCTGCTGCCTGCCCTTTCTCCATAACCCTCTGCTGCTTACATATCGGGCGATGTGGTAGCACAGTGGGTTAGCACCGCTGCTTCAGGGACATAGAACATAGAACGCTACAGCACAAACAGGCCCTTCGGCCCACAAGTTGTGCCGATCATATCTATACCTACCAGGCCATAGACCTATCCGTAACTATTGGTAGGGGGATTGAATTTCGGAGCCGCAACGTCATGTTGCGACTGTACAAAACTCTGGTGTGGCCGCACTTGGAGTATTGTGTCCAGTTCTGGTCGCCACATTATAAGAAAGATGTGGAGGCATTGGAGACGGTGCAGAGGAGGTTTACCAGGATGTTGCCTGGTATGGAGGGCAGGTCTTATGAGGAGAGGCGGAGGGATTTGAGGTTGTTTTCGTTAGAAAGGAGGCGGCTAAGAGGGGACCTAATCGAAACATATAAGATGATTAGAGGTTTAGATAGGGTGGACAGTGATAGCCTTTTTCCTAGGATGGAGAAAGCTAGCACGAGGGGACATAGCTTTAAATTAAGGGGTGGTAGTTATAGGACGGATGTCAGAGGTAGGTTCTTTACCCAGAGGGTGGTAAGGGTATGGAATGCCCTGCCTGCTGCAGTTGTAGATGCGCCAAGTTTGGGGGCATTTAAGAGGTTAGTGGATAGGTTTATGGATGAAAAGGGAATGGTTTAGGTCAGAGGGTTATTGCTTTTTCTTAACATCTTAACGTCATTAAGACGTTAGGATGGCAGCGTGGGCTCGTTGGGCCGAAGGGCCTGTTTCTGGTGCTGTGTTGTTCTTTGATCTTTGTTAATTGGTCGGCGCAACATCGAGGGCCGAAGGGCCTTTCTGCGCTGTAATGTTCTACGTTCTATGTAACTCCCAATCCCATTAAATCCCATGTACTTATCCAGAAGTCTCTTAAAAGATCCTCAGTGAGTTCACCTCTACCACCACTGACGGCAGCCGATTCCACTCACCCACCACCCTCTGAGTGAAAAACTTACCCCTAACATCCCCTCTGTACTTGCCCCCCAGCACCTTAAACCTGTGTCCTCTCGTAGCGACCATTTCAGCCCTGGGAAATAGAGTGGATTCTCGGAGGCTATCTATTCCTCTCAACATCCTTGTAAATCTCCTCTGCACCCTCTCAATCCTTCCTATAGTGAGACGACCAGAACTGCGCACAGTTCTGGACCTGGGCTCAATTCCCCGCTTGGGTCACCGTCTGCGTGGAGTTTGCACATTCTCCCTGTGAGTTTCCTCTGGTTTCCTCCCACAGTCCAAAAGACACGTGGGTGAGGTTGATTAGACGTGCTAAAATTGTCCCGAGATGCGCAGGTTAGAGGGATAAGAGGATTGTGGTGACCAGGGTGGGATTGTGGTCGGTGCAGACTCGATGGGCCACAAGGCCTCTTTCTATGCTCCTGTGTATATTCACGAGCTTACATAAAAGCCCCTTAAACCCTTCTCCATCGTACCTGTCTCCACCACCACCCCTGACAGCATGTTCCTACTGCTCTCTGCGTAAAAAAATCAGCCCTCGCAGCTCCTTTGAACTTTCCCCTGCTCAGGTTTTAAGCGCATTTCCCCTAGTTTTCGACATTTCAACTCTGGGGGAAAAAAAAGAGATTCTGACTGTCGAGCCTCTCATAATTTTATAGACTTCTATCAGGTCTCCCGTCAGTCCCCACCACTCCAGAGAAAACAACCCTAGTTTGTCCAACCTCTCCTTAATCCAGGCAGCATCCTGGTAAACCTCTTCTGCACCCTCTCCAAAGCCTCCACATCCTTCCTGTTGTGACATTAGTACACTTTTAAGAATTTTTTTTTAATTAAATCTCGCTCTCTGAAGTTTGAAAACGGGTTTCGGGTTTCATTATTGCCAATCTGTCTCCCATTACTGCTTCAATGGTTTAAACGGGGTTTTGTTTATTTTTATTCCGGGCCAAACACACTGCCCAAAATTTTACAACCTTGTGCATTGTTCGGGGTGGGGAAGAATGATTGACAGGTGAGGTGACAGGAATTCTTCCATTTCCAGTTTTGGACTGCTCGCTGCTGGTTTAATGTAGAATGTTTCTGGACATCAGACAGAAAAGTAATGCTTCCCTCTCTTTCTCCCTGGTATTATCGATTTTGCTGGCTAGCTGGAAGCACGCTTCTTGCCTTCCTAGTGTGAGAATTCTGCTGTTGGTGATTTGCAAGCTGCAAAACTACAGTCTCTCTCTCTCTGTTGCTCCCTCGTGTTTTGAGAAGCAGTTCTAACTTCAAAGGCAGCACAGTGGATTAGCACTGATGTCTCACAGCGTAGGGACTCGGGTTCAATTCCCAGCACGTTTTCCCCGTGTCCAATTTATTTGAAAGTAATCTCACAAGCTTTTGGAAACAGAACCTTCCAACACACTTGACAAAGGAACACCGTTTCCGAAAGCTCGTGAGATTACTATCAAATAAACTGGTTGGACTTTAACCTGGTGTTGTGAGATTTCTTACTTCGTTTACCCCAGTCCGACGCCAGTATCTCCACATCAATAAATGCTGGCCAGCCAGCGACACCCACGTCCCACAAATGAGTAATCTTTTTAAAAAAAAAAAATCACTGAGAACTTTGGAAACTGAGTCACTGGGAATCTTTAAGAAGGAGAGGGATATATTTCCAGCCTCTAACAGTGACAAGGGCAAAGAGTATCAGAGAATTCTACAGTGCAGAAGGAGGCCAACGCTGATAAAAGTGGGTCTGATTTCGAATCTGAGAAAATAAACCCATTTCCCTATCTGTTCATAGAAACGTAGAATCCCTACAATGCAGAACGAGGCCATTCGATCCATCGAGTCTGCGCACACCACAATCCCACACAGGTCCAGTAATCCCACATCTTTATCCCACTAATCCCCTGACAATTGAGCATGGCCAGTCCATCTAAACTGCACGTCTCTGGAGTGTGGGAGGAAAGCAGAGCACCTGGAGGAAACCCACGCTGAAACGGGGAGAATGTGCAGACTCCACACAGACAGTGACCCAAATCTGGAATCGCTCCCTGAGGTACTCTGAGGTAGCAGTGTTTATCACTGTGCCACCATGCCGTTAGTGAAGCTCCAAGAAGAGCAAAGTCATAATGAACAGTTTGCTGGTGGAGAAGGGATATGAGCTAATGCAGGGTGGGAGGGCGATCTCCACGCTATTCTTCAACGTAACACGCTGGCATCTCCTACCCATCCACTTAAAGACAGGTGGAGCTCAGTTTACGAGCTACTCTGCCCCTCTCCTTTCCTTCTCCCCTATGTACTTAATGGACTGTATGCTTTGTCTCTACAGCATGCAAGAACCAATACTTTTCACTGTATCCCAATACATGTGACAATAATAAATCAAACTATACTTTTCACTGTATCCCAATACATGTGACAATAATAAATCAAACAATACTTTTCACTGTATCCCAATACATGTGTCAATAATAAATCAAACAATACTTTTCACTGTATCCCAGTACCCGTGACAATAATAAATCAAACAATACTTTTCACTGTATCCCAATACATGTGACAATAATAAATCAAACTATACTTTTCACTGTATCCCAATACATGTGACAATAATAAATCAAACAATACTTTTCACTGTATCCCAATACATGTGACAATAATAAATCAAACAATACTTTTCACTGTATCCCAATACACGTGACAATAATAAATCAAACAATACTTTTCACTGTATCCCAGTACATGTGACAATAATAAATCAAACAATACTTTTCACTGTATCCCAATACATGTGACAATAATAAATCAAACAATACTTTTCACTGTATCCCAATACATGTGACAATAATAAATCAAACAATACTTTTCACTGTATCCCAATACACGTGACAATAATAAATCAAACAATACTTTTCACTGTATCCCAATACACGTGACAATAATAAATCAAACAATACTTTTCACTGTATCCCAATACATGTGACAATAATAAATCAAACAATACTTTTCACTGTATCCCAATACACGTGACAATAATAAATCAAACAATACTTTTCACTGTATCCCAGTACACGTGACAATAATAAATCAAACAATACTTTTCACTGTATCCCAGTACATGTGACAATAATAAATCAAACAATACTTTTCACTGTATCCCAGTACATGTGACAATAATAAATCAAACAATACTTTTCACTGTATCCCAATACATGTGACAATAATAAATCAAACAATACTTTTCACTGTATCCCATACATGTGACAATAATAAATCAAACAATACTTTTCACTGTATCCCAATACATGTGACAATAATAAATCAAACAATACTTTTCACTGTATCCCAATACATGTGACAATAATAAATCAAACAATACTTTTCACTGTATCCCAGTACATGTGACAATAATAAATCAAACAATACTTTTCACTGTATCCCAATACATGTGACAATAATAAATCAAACAATACTTTTCACTGTATCCCAGTACATGTGACAATAATAAATCAAACAATACTTTTCACTGTATCCCAATACATGTGACAATAATAAATCAAACTATACTTTTCACTGTATCCCAATACATGTGACAATAATAAATCAAATATTAAGTTGATCTCTCTCTACACGTTACTCAGTCTGTAACACTATATCCTGCACTCTCCTTTCATTCTTCCCAATGTACTCTATAAACAGTATGCTTTGTCTGTACAGCACGCAAGAAACAATACTTTATATTGAATACTAATACACGTGACAATAATAAATCTAATCAAATAGAGCGAGAATTCTAATTGAAAGGGCACAGAAGTAAACCAGGAGAGTTCTTGCATTGACTGGCCAGACCAATACAAATCTCAATGTAACCTCTCCCCCCCTCAACCACCTCCACCCCTGCCCCCCCCCCCAACAATCCCACATGAATTTAACCTTTGGGGGAGATAGAGTTCGCCTGAAACACACAAAGGCTCCTCCTGAAAACCTCCAGCAGTGAGAAGTCTGGAGATCAGGCCAATGATCTTGCCCTGAATCCCATCCTTCATTGTTCCCGGGGAGGAAGAGGGGGAGAAGCGGGAGTGCTGAAATTCAAGGCTACCTGCCTCACTCAATTTCCCATTCACAAAAAGGTTAGCAACTTGAGGCAATCCCCACCTCTCCTCTTTCTTACTACGAAGACCAACCACCCCAGCCCCAGGCATTCACACACACCTCCTCCCTCCCCAACACGCAGAGAGACAAGACAAGAACACAAGCAGTGGCACATTTCACTTACAGGGGCTGTTTAAGAAGCAGGAGGTGGTGTTTGCCGTGTGGAACAACAGGGTCTGTCTGTAACTGGGTTACTCTCTTCCCCACCTCCACTGCCTCCTTCCTTCCTTCCTTCCTCCCCTCTCACAGTGGACGGAGAAAGCACTTTGTGTGCTTGCTGCTCCTGCTCCAGTGATTCAAGTCCAGCATCTCACACACACACAGACACTAGTAGTGTCAGGTTACATTGGCTATTCGGTTACCAGAGAGCCAGGGCTGGTCATTCTTAAAACCCTAACAGGAGCCCATAGCAGGCTGGAACGGATTGAGATCTGCCTGTGTGCACCACCCACCCCCTCCCACACACACACACACATACTGTCAGAGACTCACCCCCTCCCACACACACCACTAATCTCAGAGACTCACCCCCTCCCACACACACACATAATCTCAGAGACTCACCCCCTCCCACACACACACACATAATCTCAGAGACTCAACCCCTCCCACACACAACACACACACACACACACCACAAGTACGGACAATAACCAACAACCACCCCCCTCCCAAACACACACACACACACACACACATTTATTTTGGGAGATGCACTCTCTCCATCCCACACACAATGGTTACATTGCGCCAGTACCACCGTGGTTAGCATTGCTGCCTCACGGTGATAGGGGACACAGGACACTGCCTGCGCAGAGTCCACATGTTCTCCCCGTGTCTGCATGGGTTTCCTCCCACAGTCTGAAAGACATCCTGGTTAGGGGCTAAATTCTCCCTCGGTGTAACCTGAACAGGCGCTGGAGTGTGGTGACTCGGTTTTCACAGTAACTTCATTGTAATGTTAATGTAAGCCTAATTGTGACTAATAAATAAACTTTGCAGCGCAGGGAAGATTATCCCCTACCGAGATTCTGAGCCTGTGGCTTTCTGAATTTGCCTCATTATTTCCCTCCCTTTTATGTCTGTTCCATCACATCTATTATTTTCCCCAGATCGACATCAAAACCTTGCATCAGAGAATCATCTACTGGAGGCCATTCTGGCCACTGGGTCTGCACCTAGAACAATCCCAACCAGGCCCTATCTCCATATTGACCCTGCTAATCCCCCTGATTCTGTGGAGCAATTTAGCATGACCAATCCACCTAACCTACACATCTTTGGACACTAAGGGGCAATTTAGCATGGCCAATCCATCTAACCTGCACATCTTTGGACACTAAGGGTCAATTTAGCATGGCCAATCCACCTAACCTGCACATCTTTGGACACTAAGGGTTAATTTAGCATGGCCAATCCATCCAACCTGCACATCTTTGGACACTAAGGGGCAATTTAGCATGGCCAATCCATCCAACCTGCACATCTTTGGACACTAGGGGGCAATTTAGCATGGCCAATCAATCCAACCTGCACATCTTTAGACACTAGGGGGCAATTTAGCATGGCCAATCCACCTAACCCTCATATCTTTGGACACTACGGGGTAATTTAGGCCGGCCAATCCATTCAATTTGCACATCTTTGGAACTAAACGGCAATTTTGCATGGCCCATCCACCTAACTTTAGATTTGCTTCAAGAAGATAACCATCATTGGAGAGGGTACAGAGGAGGTTTACCAGGATGTTGCCTGGTATGGAAGGCAAGTCTTATGAGGAGAGGCTGAGGGATTTGAGGTTGTTTTCATTAGAAAGAATGCGGCTAAGAGGAGACCTTATTGAAACATATAAGATGATTAGAGGTTTAGATAGGGTGGACAGTGATAGCCTTTTTCCTAGGATGGAGAAAGCTAGCACGAGGGGACACAGCTTTAAATTAAGGGGTGATAGTTATAGGACGGATGTCAGAGGTAGGTTCTTTACCCAGAGGGTGGTAGGGGTATGGAATGCCCTGCCTGCTGCAGTTGTAGATGTGCCAAGTTTGGGGGCGTTTAAGAGGTCCGTGGATAGGTTTATGGATGAAAAGGGAATGGTTTAGGTTAGAGGGACATTGCTTTTTCTCAATTGGTCGGTGCAACATCGAGGGCTGAAGGGCCTGTTCTGCGCTGTAATGTTCTATGTTCTATCATCCCAGTACCTTCGAAAAAACAAGCAACGTTCTTTAATGACTATCAGCCAATGGCTGTGACATCTATCATTATGAAGAGCTTCGAAAGGTTAGTCATGGTACGAATCAATTCCAGCCTCCCGGAGTACCTGGATCCACTACAGTTTGCGTATCGCTGCAACAGGTCCAGAGCAGACGCCATCTCCCTGGCCCTGCACTCAACCCTGGAACACCGAGATAACAAGGACCCCCCTGTCAGACTCCTATTTATTGACTACAGCTCAACCTTCAACACCATTATTCCCACGAAACTCATCTCCGAACTCTGTGGCCTGGACCTCAGCACCCCCCTCTGCGGCTGGAATCTGAACTTCCAAACCCACAGACCACAATCAGTAAGGATAGGCAACAACACCTCCCCCACTATCATCCTCAGCACAAGGCTGTGTTGTCAATCCCCTACTATCCTCCTTATACTCCTATGGCCAAATTCGCCTCCAATTCGATTTTCAAGTTTGCTGATGACACCACTGTAGTGGGTCGGATCTCAAACACTGATGAGACGGAGCACAGGAACAAGATAGAGAATCTGGTGAACTGGTCCGGCAACAATAATCTCTCCCTCAGCAATACGAAGGAGATTGTCATTGACGGCAAGAAGCATAAAGCAGAAAATGCCGCTGCCTACATCAACGAAGTAGAAAGGGTCGAGAACTTCAGATCTTTAGGTGCCCAGATCACCAACAGGTCCTGGTTCCCCCCATGCTGACACCATTATTAAGAAAGCCCACTAACGCCTCTACTTTCTCAGAAGATGAAGGGAATGAAGATGAGAGCTACAGCTCTCACCAACTTTTACAGATGCACCACTGAAAGCATTCCTTCTGGTTGTATCGCAGCTTGGTATGACTCCCGCTCTGCCCAAGACCACAAGGAACTACAAAAGCCCAGTCCGTCAGGCGAACCAGCCTCCCATTCATTGATCTTGTCTACACTTCCCGCTGCCTCGGCAAAGCATCTAGCATAATTTAGGGTCCTATGCACTATGGCGCTGTGGGGCAGCAGTGCTAATTACTGTGTCACTGTGCAGCCCACTAAGATATACGTAGGGAAGTTGTGAACTTGCAGACGAGACTTCACAATAAAGGCACAAGTCAGGAATGTGATGGAACACTCCCCACTTGCCTGGATGGATGCAGCTCCAACAACACTCGAGAAGCTCGACACCATCCAGGACAAAGCAGCCCTGCTTGATTGGCCCCCCATCCACAAACATTCACTCTCTCCGCCACCGACGCTCAGTAGCAGCAGTGTGTACCATCTACAAGATGCACTGCAGCAACTCATCCTTAGACAGCACCTTCCAAACCCACAACCTCTACCATCTAGAAGGACAAGGGCAGCAGACACATGGGGAACACCACCACCTGCAAGTTCCCTTCTCGGCCACTCACCATCCTGACTTGGAAATATATTGGCCGTTCCTTCACTGTCACTGGGTCAAAATCCTGGAACTCCCTCCCTAACAGCACTGTGGGTGTACCTACACCACACGGGGACTGACTGATGTCCAATAACAATCCTGGAACTCCCTCCCTAACAGCGCTGTGGGTGTACCTACACCACACCGACTGACTGATGTCCAATAACAATCCTGGAACTCCCTCCCTAACAGCACTGTGGGTGTACCTACACCACACGGGGACTGACTGATGTCCAATAACAATCCTGGAACTCCCTCCCAAACAGCACTGTGGGTGTACCTACACCACACGGACTGACTGATGTCCAATAATAATCCTGGAACTCCCTCCCAAACAGCACTGTGGGTGTACCTACACCACACAGGCTGACTGATGTCCAATAATAATCCTGGAACTCCCTCCCTAACAGCACTGTGGGTGTACCTACACCACACTATCTTCCCAAGGGGCAATTAGGGACGGGCAATAAATGCTGGACTCAGCCAGTAATGCCCACATCCCTTTAATAGATTTTTTTTAATAATTGTGCATTAACTGAAGAATGCAGAAGTGATTTACTAGGATGCTATCAGGACTTCTTTGAGTTATAAGGAGAGGCTGGATAGACCGGGACTATTTCTCCTGGAGTGTAGAAGACTGAGGGGTGATCTTCTAAAGGTCTATAAAATAATGAGGGGCACAGATTAGCAAGATAGTCAATACCTTTTCCCAAAGGTAGGGGAGTCTAAAAGTAGAGGGCATTTTAAAGTGAGAGGGGAGATGGGCAGAATTGTCCAGGAGGACATTTTTTTAACTTATATAGCATTGAGTGTCTGAAAGAAACAGCAGAAGTGGTAGTAGAAATGGGTACAGTTCTGTCTTTTAAAAAGCATTTGGACAGCTGTATGGGTAAGGTGGGTACAGAGGGATATGAGCCAAATGTGGGCAATTGGGACTCGCTTAGTCGGTAAAAAAACTGGGCTCGTAAACAAGTTGTTTCCCTGCTGTAAAACTCTATGACTCTACAACTTTTCCACTTCAAATAGTTATCCGATTCCCTTTTGAACTAAATAAAATTGCAAGCTGTGGGTGAAAATTATTAAAGAGTTTCAAGTTTAAAGTATATTTGTTAGTGTCACAGACGGGCTGGCATTAACACTACTTGGGTGGCCTGGTGGCACAGTGGTTAGCACTGCTCATTGGTTGAGATCTGACGCACTATGGTGATGTCCCATTTCCTCCTACAGTCTGACAGTCGTGCTGGTTAAGTGCTAAATTCTCCCTCAGCGTACCCAAACAGGAGTGTGGTAACCGGGGGATTTTTCACAGCGACTTCATTGCAGTGTCGATGTAAGTTTACTTGTGACATTAATAAATAAACTTTAAAGGTACTGTGAAAATCCCCTAATTGCCACACTCCTGTTCGCGTACACCGAGGGAGAATTTAACATCTACCCAGCCCGTCTTTCGGAACGTGGGGGGAGAATCGGAGCACCTGGAACATCACCGTAGTGGGTCGGATCTCAAACAATGATGAGAGAGGGTACAGGGTTTGCTCCTGTTCTGCCCAAGGAACTGCAAAAGGGTTTGAATGTAACCCAATCCCTCACGCAAAACAGCCTCCCATCCGTTGACTCTGTCCACACTTCCCGCTGCCTCGGCAAAGCAGCCGGCATAATTAAGGACCCCCACGCACCCCGGACATTCTCTCTTCCACCTTCTTCCACCGGGAAAAAGATACAAAAGTCTGAGGTCACATACCAACCGACTCAAGAACAGCTGCCATGGACCTGCCTACATTGAGTTGATTTTTCTCTACACCCTAGCTATGTCTGTAACATTACATTGTGCACTCTCTCCTTCCCTTCTCGATGAATGGTATGCTTTGTAGAATGCACAAGGCACAATACTTTTCACTGTATCCCAAGACACGTGACAATAATAAATCAAATCAAAATGAATTTAGCACCTAACCCACACGTGTTTCGGATTATGGGAGGAAACCGGAGCACCCGGAGGAAACCCACGCAGACACGGGGAGAACGTGCAGACTCCACACATGCTACTTTGAAGTTTGACCACTCAGCAAGACTCGTAATGCTGAAGTTAGCAATCGTTGTGAGAAAAGAGCTAATATTGGGGTTGTTAAGTATCCCCAACATTAATTGCATCCTTCGGACTTTGCGTTGTTTAGCCAATTGCACTGTGAAATTGGCTAAACCATAATTCAGAAATGAGCTGGCGTGAGATCCATAGGATCAGAGCTGAGATTCAGGCTGGAGGTGATTGTGGAGATATGGGTTGGAAACTAGGGGGGAGAATTTTCAAAATCGAGACGCTATTGACTGGGAGAGATTGGGCACACTGCTGCCTCACAGCGACCAGAGAGCCGGCTTCGATTCCCTCGGGTCACTGTCTGTGCGGAGTCTGCACATTCTCCCCGTGTCCGCGTGGAGCAGTGGACAGTGATGGGAGAGACTCCGACGTACAGAAAATGCAGATGTGTGGAATAGAGGGTGATTTAGCTAATTGGATTAGGAATTGGCTAGCGGATAGAAGACAGAGGGTGGTGGTTGATGGGAAATATTCATCGTGGAGTTCGGTTACAAGTGGTGTACCTCGGGTCTGTTTTGGGGCCCCTGCTGTTTGTAATTTTTATAAATGATCTGGATGAGGGTATTGAGGGATGGATCAGTAAATTTGCAGATGACACTAAAGTCGGTGGAGTGGTAGATAGTGAAGAGGGTGTTATAGTTTACAGAGTGACTTGGACAAGTTGCAGAGCTGGGCCGAGAGGTGGCAAATGGAGTTTAATGTGTAAAAGTGTGAGGTAATGCACTTTGGCAGGAACAATAAATGTGTAGAGTATAGGGCTAATGGTAGGGCTCTTAATAGTGTTGAGGAACAGAAGGATCTTGGTGTATGTGTCAATAGATCCCTGAAAGTAGGCAGTCAAGTGGATAAAGTTGTTAAGAAGGCATATGTAGTCTTAGCTTTTATTGGTAGGGGGATTGAATTTAGGAGCCGCAGCATCATGTTGCAACTGTACAAAACTCTAGTGCGGCCGCACTTGGAGTATTGTGTGCAGTTCTGGTCCCCTCATTATAAGAAAGATGTGGAGGCATTGGAGAGGGTCAGAGGAGGTTTACCAGGATGTTGCCTGGTATGGAGGGCAGGTCCTATGAGGAGAGGTTGAAGGATTTGAGGTTGTTTTCGTTAGAAAGGAGGCGGCTAAGGGGGGATCTTATTGAAGCATATAAGATGATTAGAGGTTTGGATAGGGTGGACAGTGATATCCTTTTTCCTAGGATGGAGAAAGCTAGCACGAGGGGACACAACTTTAAATTAAGGGGTATGAGTTATAGGACGGATATCAGAGGTAGGTTCTTTACTCAAAGAGTGATTAGGGAGTGAATGCCCTGCCTGCAGCTGTTGTAGATGCGCCAAGTTTGGTGGCGTTTAAGAGGTTAATTGCTAAGTATATGGAAGAGAAGGGAATGGTTTAGTTTGGAGGGGCATTGCTTTTTATTTTGGTCGGCACAACATCGAAGGCCGAAGGGCCTGTTCTGTGCTGTAATGTTCTATGTTCTATGTACTTTCCATCATGTGACTGATCAGGAATCTCCCCCGCTCTCCCTGATTGCTGTTGGTAAGTGATGGAAGGATTGACACTCAAATCTGTAGGGTGACCTTGACCTTCTCTGGCTATCAGGTCCCGTGGCAAGAGTCGAAAGCCTAGTCCTGAGGCCGTGACTGTCCTCAGCTGCTAACCTAGTTTTTGCTAAAATATCGACTACGGACTGGTCTTTTTTTAAGCTTTGTTTCTGTCTCATTTTCACCAAGGAAAGATTGGATTAGAAACACTTAGGAGCAGAAGTTGGCCATTTGAGTCTGCTCCACCATTCACTCAGATCATAGCTGATCTCTCCCTGCTCTCAGATCCACCTCTTCCCCATATAACCCTTTAAACCCATGTTTAAAAGGTATCTATCCCCTTCTTGTAACCATTTAATGATTCCGACTCCCCACGCTATGGGGCAGCGGGTTTCACAAATTCACCAGAAGTAGTTCCTCCCCATCTCAGTTTCAAATCTACCACCTCTCCATCTCTACGTGTGACCTCTTCTTCGAGATTGCCCCACAAGAAGAAGAAACATATGTTTCCCCCGCGTTACTGTGTACAATTTTGGTCTCCTCATTTAGAATCGTAGAATCCCCGCAGAGCAGAGGGAGGCCGTTTGGCCCATCGAGTCTGCGCCAACCACTTATCCCCGTGCATTTGCCATAGCTATTACTCCTGACACGAAGGGGCAATTTAGCACGGCTAATCCGCCTAACCAGCGCGTCTTTCAGGCTGTGGGAGGAAACCGGAGCACCCGGAGGAAACCGACGCAGACATGGGGAGAATGTGCAGACTCCGCACACACAGTGCGGGAATTGAACCCGTTTCCCTGATGCTGTGAGGCAGCAGTGCTAACCACTGTGCTTACCCACCGGTCTACATTCACCGACAGTAGCTGGAGTGCTGTATATAGTTTTGGTTTCTTTATTTGAGAAAGGATACACTGGAGGGGATGCGGAGGAGATACACTTGCTGGAATTTTTAACTGCAGGCTCACTTCAGAACTGGCATTCTCTGTTGGCCTCGGGTGTATCTCACGATCTTTGGACAGGTAAGGCAGAAAATTGCTGGCAACTAGGTTCATTTCAGAGTTGAGAGGGTTGGCTTCTAAGTTCACAAGATATAGGAGCAGAACTTGGCCCATTGAGTTCGCTCCGCCATTTGATCATGGCTGATGTGCCATCCCCATTTTCCTGCTCCCCTTCAACCCATTACCAATTAATAATCTGTCTGACTCCTCCTTAAATTTAATCCCTGTCCTGGTATCCATTGTACTTTGGGGTAGAGAATTCCACAGATTCACAACCTTTCGGGAGAAGTAGTGTCTCCCCAACTCTGTTTTAAATTTGCTGCCCCTTCTCCTAAGACTATGACCTCTCGTCCCAGAACGTCCCACAAGGGAAAGCATCTGCTCTATGTCTACTTTATCCACACCTTTTATCATTGTGTAAACCTCAATTTGATCTTGCCCATTCTTCTAAATTCCAGAGAGTTTCGGCCTAAACTGTTCAATCTCTCTTTATATGATATTTCAGTTAGTGAACCTCCTCCGAACTGCCTCCAACGCTACTACATCTGTTCTCAAATAAAGGGATCTCACCGATGCCTGGTACAGTCGATCTTAGTTAATTATGAGGAGAGACTGAGTAGACTGGGGACTATACTCATTGGAATTCAGAAGAATGAGGGGAGATCTTATAGAAACATATAAGATTATGAAGGGAATAGATAAGATAGAAGCAGGGAAGTTGTTTCCACTGGCGGGTGAAACTAGAACTAGGGGGCACGGCCTCAAAATAAGGGGGAGCAGATTTAGGACTGAGTTGAGGAGGAACTTCTTCACACGCTCTTAGTAGTGTAGATGAGCAGAGAGATCTCGGTGCATAGATCCCTGAAAGTTGGTACTCAAGTTGATAAGGTTGTTAAGAAGGCGTATAGTGTGTTAGCATTTATTGGTAGAGGGATTGAATTTCGGAGCCGCGACGTCATGTTGCAACTGTACAAAACTCTAGTGCGGCCGCACTTGGAGTATTGTGTGCAGTTCTGGTCGCCACATTATAAGAAAGATGTGGAGGCATTGGAGAGGGTACAGAGGAGGTTTACCAGGATGTTGCCTGGTATGGTGGGTAGGTCTTATGAGGAAAGGCTAAGGGACTTGAAGTTATTTTCATTAGAGAGAAGAAGGCTAAGAGGTGACTTAATTGAGACATATAAGATGATCAGAGGGTTAGATAGGGTGGATAGTGAGAGCCTTTTTCCTCGGATTGAGATGGATAACATGAGGGGACATAGCTTTAAATTAAGGGGTGGTAGTTATAGGACAGATGTTAGAGGTGGGTTCTTTACCCAGAGGGTAGTAAGGGCGTGGGATGCCCTGCCTGCAGCAGTTGTGGACTCGTCAAGTTTAGGGGCGTTCAACTAGTCAGTGGATAGGCATATGGATAACATTGGAATAGTTTAGGATAGAGGGTCATTAGATTGGTTACATTGGTTGGCGCAAGATCGAGGGCCGAAGGGCCTGTACTGCGTTGTAATATTCTATGTTCAAAGTGTTGTGAATCTGTTGAATTCCCTGCCCAGTTGAAGCTACCTCATTGAAGGTTTTTAAGGTAAGGATAGATACATTTTTGAACAGTAAAGGAATTAAGGGTTATGGTGAGCGGGCGGGTAAGTGGAGCTGAGTCCATGAAAATATCAGCCGTGATCTTATTGAATGGCGGAGCAGGCTCGAGGGGCCAGATGGCCGAGTCCTGCTCCTAGCTCTTGCATTTGCTTTATCAATCCCTTTTAGTATTTCATACACTTCGATCAGAGCCCCCCCCCCCTCTCATTTTCTAAACTCCAGCGAGTACAAGTCCAAAACCTCCCCTCGTATGTCAACCCTTCATCTGCGGAGTCAATCTGGTGAACCTGCTATGAGCTACCTCCAATGCCACCGCATCCTTCCTCGGATAAGGAGGCCAAAACCGGACACAGTTCTCCAGAGGTGGTATCACTGAAACCGTGACAGCAGGGGCTCAGTAATCAATCCCACGTTATCCCTGAAATAGTGAATTCCGTTGTGGGTAATGCACACCTCGGTCAGAAACATCAGCCTTGGAGGCGGTGTACTGGGGATTGACCAGGTCTCTGTAATGACTTGAATCAGCCCACTGAGATGGGCCCGTTGGAATATTTGATCTGATTTTATCTATTATTGTCACGTGCACGAACATATCGTTTCTTGTGTGCTATATGAACAAAACATACCGTTCATAGAGAAGGAAACCAGAGAGTGTAGAGTGTAGTGTTACAGCTAGGGTGTAGAGAAAGATCAACTTTAATGCAAGGTAAATCCATTAATAGTCTGATGGCAGCAGGGAAGAAGTTTTCCTGATCGGTTGGTACGTGACCTCAGACTTTTGTATCTTTTTCCAGAAGAAGGTGGAAGAGAGAATGTCCGAGGTGCGTGAGGTTGTTAATTATGCCGGCTGCTTTTCCCACGGCAGCGGGAAGTCTAGACAGAGTCAATAGATGGGAGGCTGGTTTGCGTGATGGACTGGGCTACATTCACGACCCTTTGTAGTTCCTTGCGGTCTTGGGCAGAGCAGGAGCCCATACCAAGCTGTGATACACCCAGAAAGAATGCTTTCCACGGTGCATCTGTAACTCTCTGGTGAGAGTTGTAGCGGACATGTCAAATTTCCTTAGTCTTCTGAGAAAGTAGAGGCGTTGGTGGGGCTTTCTTAACTATAGTGTTGGCATTGCGGGGGCTGGGGGAGAACCAGGACAGGTTGTTGGTGAACTGGACACCTAAAAACTTGAAACTCTCGACCTTTTCTGCTTCGTCCTCATTGATGTAGACAGGGGCACGTTCTGCTTTACGCTTCCTGCAGTCAATAACAATCTCTTTCGTTTTGTTGACGTTGAGGGAGAGATTATTGTTGCCGCACCAGTTCACCAGATTCTCTCTCTCATTCATGTACTCTGTCTCATCATTGTTTGAGATCCGACCCACTACAGCAAAATTGAAAATGGAATTGGAGGCAAATTTGGCTTCACAATCATAGGTGTGTAAGGAGTATAGAAGGGAGCTGAGAACACAGCCTTGTGGGGTACCAGTGTTGAGGATGATCATGGAGGAGGTATTGTTGCCTATCCTTACTGATTGTGGTCCGTGAGTTTGGAAGTTCAGGGTCCAGTCGCAGAGGGAGGTGCTGAGGCCCAGGCCATGGAGTTTGGAGATGGGTCGTGAGAGGGCTGCTCTTGGATTTTTTTTCGAGAGTATCCTAGTGCTTCACGTCATTAGTGTATGCTTGACCTGGACCATTTGATGGGCAACACGACAGCTCAGTGACTATCGCTGTGCTGTGCAGATACATGGATTTGGGGCCTGTGTCTGCGGGAGTTTGCGCATTCTCTTGCGTGGGTTTTCTCCGGGTGCTCCGGTTTCCTCCCACATCCCAAAGATGTGCTGTTAGGCTGATTGGCCAAACAAATTCTCCCTAAATTGTCTCATATTTGGTTTTTAATCTATAGATCTATAAACGTGGACAGGGATCGCGGGTAGAGGCGGGAACATCGGGGTGGCGGCGCGGGCTCGTTGGGCCGAAGGGCCTGTTTCCCATGCTGTTTTGTTCTTTGAGTTTCGTGGGAATAATGGTGTTGAAGGCTGAGCTGTAGTTAATAAATAGGAGTCTGACACGGGTGTCCTTGCTATCTCGGTGTGCCAGGGTTGAGTGCAGGGCCAGGGAGATGGCGTCTACTGTGGACCTGTTACAGCGATAGGCAAACTGTAGTGGATCTACGTCCTCCGGGAGGGTGGAATTAATTCTGCCATGACTAACCTTTTGAAATACTTAAAACGATAGATGTCAGAATCACTGGCCGATCGTCATTAAAGAACATTGCTTGAACATGTGAACTCCCTGATTAAGGGCCAAATCAGGGAGCCTCTTGCTTTGTACTTAACCAGGCGCGCCAGTTTCTCTGGGACTTCAAGTGTCGACTGCTGGCTGAAGGCATTCTGCGTACAGTTGTCAGACTTGTAAATAAAGGGACTTTGTTGAAGAAACTTCTATGTCCAAGGACTTATTACAGCCCCCAAGGCTGAGGTGACGGAGGAGATTAAACAAACTACACTTGTCTTCTCTGCAATATCAAACGTGAAGAGATCAGTTAGTTTTCTAAAATTTGGAACAGGATTGATTATAGAAACGATATTATTAAAGTAGCAAGAGTGCAGAAAAGATTTACTAGGATGACTATCGCTGTGCTGTGCAGATACATGGATTTGGGCCTGTGTCTGTGGGAGTTTGCGCATTCTCCCCGTGCTTGCGTGGGTTTTCTCCGGGTGCTCCGGTTTCCTCCTACATCCCAAAGATGTGCTTAGGCTAATTGGCAAAATAAATTCTCCCTAAATTGCCTCAAATTTGGTTTTTAATCCATAGATCTATAAACATAGACAGGGATCGCAGGGTAGAGGTGGGAACATCGGGGTGGCGGCGCGGGCTCGTTGGGCCGAAGGGCCTGTTTCCCGCGCTGTTTTGTTCTTTGATTGAGTTATAAGGAGAGGCTGGATAGACTGGGACTTTTTTCTCTGGAGCGTAGGAGGCTGAGGGGTGATCTTATAGAGGTCTACAAAATAATGAGGGGCACAGATCAGCGAGATAGTCAACATCTTTTCCCAAAGGTAGGGGAGTCTGAAACTACAGGGCACAGGATTAAGGTGAGAGGGGAGAGATATAAAAAGGCCCACAGGGGCAATTTTTTCACACAGAGGGTGGTGAGTGTCTGGAACGAGTTGCCAGAGGTAGAGCGGGTACAATTTTGTCTTTTAAAAAGCATTTAGACAGTTACATCAGTAAGATGAATGTAAAGGGATATGGGCCAAATGCGGGCAACTGGGACTAGCTTAGGGGTTTAAAAAAATCCTGGCACGGACAAGTTGGGCTGAAGGGCCTGTTAAAACCTCTGTGACTTTGTGACTCTATAATTGGTGGATCGTGTAATGAAGGGGCAGTTTGATCTCTTCTCTGAGAACTAATGGTCAACCACTCAAAGAGTAGTACCTCCGCTTCATGATCTGTCAGAGTGAGTGTGGAGCGGGACAATCTGCAAGCTTTATTGGTTAAATGAAAATAACTCTCTCTGTAAAAGCAGCAAGTAACACTTTATTTCTCCAACTGACAGCGAACAGGTTAACTAGACTATTAACAAACTAAATAAAACATTATTCTGATGAAATGCAATTCCTACTTATTAACTAAAAGAAAACAGTCACTCTCAGATAGGGAGAGGTTTATCTTCCAAAATCTTCTGCCTTCTTTGCTGAGTTCCTCTCCCTTCACTTTCGACCATAAGACTTAGGAGCAGAATTAGGCCACTCGGCCCATCGAGTCGGCTCCGCCATTCAATCATGGCTGATATTTTTCTCCGCCCCACTCTCCTGTCTTTTCCCCGCAACTTCTCATCCCCTTATTGATCAAGAATCTATCTATCTCTGTCTTAAAGACAGTCAATGACCTGGCCTCCTTCTGCGGCAAAGAGTTCCACATTTTCACCACTCTCTGTTCGTCCCTTCAGCCCGAGGTTGTGCCCTCAGTGGAAATATCCTCTTCACTCCATCCAGGGCTCGCGGCATCCTGTAAATTTCAATAAGATTTCAACAAGATCCCCTCTCGTTCTTCTAAACTCCAATGAGTACAGACCCAGAGTCCTCAACTGTTCCTCATGCGACAAGCTCTTCATTCCTGGGATCGTTCTGGTGAACCTCCTCTCGGCACCTTCCAAAGCTGGCACCATCTTTCCTTAGAAACTGCTCACAATACTCCAAATGGGGTCTGACCAGAGCCTTATACAGCCTCGGAAGTACATCACTGCTCAAGGTCAGACTCTCTTTTAACTCACAAATGGTCCCCAGAACATTACCCTGGGTCACCGGGCCACTAGTCCAGCGACAATACCACTACCTTGGAGGTTAGTGTTGCTAAGGGGAAACATTTGGTCTACATTGAGCTGCACAGTGTCACAGCGTTTGGCACGGCTGCCTCACAGCGCCAGGGGGCCCGGCTTCGATTCGGGATCTTTCTGTGCCCAAATTGGCCGTTTGAACGTTAAGAATTCTTTCAGAGGATTTGGGGGTTGCTGGCTGGGCCAACATTTATTGGCCATCGCTAACTGGATACCAACGGAGTCGAGTATTAAAACAAGGAAGTCTTGCTGCAATTGCATTGGGAGTTGCTGAGACTGCATTAAAAAAAAAAGCAGGAAAAGCCCATTCGGCCCCTCGAGCCTGCTCAGCCATTCATTCTGATCATGGCTGATCATCAAATTCAACATTCCCCCGAAAGCCCTCAAGCCCCAAGAGCAAAATCTAATTCCTTCTTGAAATCGCACAATGTTTTGGCCTCAACTACTTTCTGTGGGAGCGAATTCCACCATCCTCTGGGTGAAGACATTTCTCCTCGCCTCAGTCCCGAAAGGTTTACCCCTTATCCTCAAACTATGACCCCCTAGTTCTGGACCCCCCCCCACCCCACCATCGGGAACATTCTTTCTGAATCTACCCTGTCTAACCCGGTTCGAATTTTATAAGTTTCTATGAGATCCCCTCTCAAACTTCTAAACTCCAGTGAATATAATCCTATCCGACTTAGTCTCTCCTCGTGTGACAGACCTGCCATCCCAGGAATCAGCCTGGTAAACCTTCACTGTACTCCCTCTACAGCAAGGACCATCCTTCCTCAGATAAGGAGACCAAAACCGCACACAATACTCCAGGTGTGGCCTCACCAACGCCCGGTACAATTGCAGTAAAACATCCCAATCCTGACACGCAAATCCTCTCGCTCTGAAGGCCAACATACTATTTGCCTTCTTTACTGCCTGCTGTACCTGCACGCTTACTTTCAGTGACTGATGTACAAGGATTCCAAGGTCCAAATAACAAGGACATCCTTGCTTACATCTGGAGGACTACGCACAGTTCTGATTCCCCCTACTAGAAGGTGTAAATATATCTGGGGCAGTTTAGAGACAGCTGATGAGATTGATCTCAGGATTGCCTTATGAAGAGAGATCGGGACAGCTTAGAAACATAGAACATAGAGTACTGTGCGCAATTCTGGTCATCTCACTATATAAGGAAGCTATTGAGAGGGCGCAGAGGAGATTTACAAGGATGTTGCCTGGATTGGGGGGCAGGCCTTATGAAGATAGGTTGAGGGAGCTGGGACTCTTCTCCCTGGAGAGACGAAGGTTGAGAGACGACCTGATAGAGGTTTATAAGATGTTGAGAGGAATCGATAAGGGTGAATTCTCAGAGATTATTTCCCCAGGCTGAAATGGTCGCTATGAGAGGACACAGATTTAAGGTGCAGGGAAGCAAATACAGAGGGGATGTTAGGGGTAAGTTTTTCACTCAGAGGGTGGTGAGCGAATGGAATTGGCTGCCATGGTAGAGACGAACTCACTGGGGTCTTTTAAAAGACTCCTGGATGAGTACATGAGATCTAATGGGATTGGGGGTTATAGATAGGTCTACGGCTTAGTAGGTATAGATGTGATCGGCGCAACTTGTGGGCCGAAGGGCCTGTTTGTGCTGTAGTGTTCTATATTCTATGTTAACATAGAAAAAACTACAGCACAATACAGGCCCTTCAGCCCACAAAGTTGTGCCAAACATGTTTCTACGTTAGGCCAAGAATTGTTGGAGTTTACAAGGATGAGAGGGGGATCTAATTGAGGGAAATAAGATGCTAAGGGAGATTGAGAGGGTAGATGTAGACAAGTTGGAAATGAACAATGGTTTCACGGTGGTCATTATATTTGTACGTCCAGGTAATTTTACAATAATTAAGTTCAAATTTCACCACCCGCCATGGTGGGATTTGAACCCAGGTCTCCGCAACATTACCCTGAGAGCTCTAGATTGCTAACCAATTCCCCACCATAAGACCGACTATAGTTTAAAATTGCTTCATGGGCTGCATGTTCTCTCCAACGTTCTGTGGTCAAGTCTGAACAATGTCCCGCTACACCATTCTCTGCTTCTGGCAGGGTGCGTTCCCACCTCACAGCACCAGGGAGTTCACTCGATTTATGAGCGAAACAGATATTAACATACAGTGAAAAGTTTCTTACACGCTATACAAACAAAGCATACTGTTCATAGAGAAGGAAAGGAGACAGTGCAGAACGTAGTTTCAGTCTTAGCTGTAGTGCAGAGAGAAAGATCAGCTTAACATAATTTGATTTATTATTGTCATATTTATTGGGATATAGTGAAAAGTATTGTTTCGTGCACGCTTTACAGACAAAGCATACCGTTCATAGAGCACGTAGGGGAGAAGGAAAGGAAAGTGAGTGCAGAATGTAGTGTTACAGTCAGAGCTAGGGTGTAGAGGAAGATCAACTCAGTGCGAGGTAGGGTCCATTCAAAAGTCTGACAGCAGCAGGGAAGAAGCTGTT
Organism: Sphyrna mokarran; assembly: GCA_024679065.1. Lineage (NCBI taxonomy): Eukaryota > Metazoa > Chordata > Chondrichthyes > Carcharhiniformes > Carcharhinidae > Sphyrna > Sphyrna mokarran. The sequence goes on along the minus strand of JAGIQG010000031.1, from coordinate 24,583,167 downwards.
CCTGAGTCAGTTGGTACGTGACCTCAGACTTGTGTATCTTTTTCCCGATGGAAGAAGGTGGAAGAGAGAATGTCCGGGGTGCATGGGGGTCCTTGATTATGCCGGCTGCTTTTTCCCGAGGCAGCGGGAAGTGTAGACAGAGTCAATGGATGAGAGGCTGGTTTGCGTGATGGATTGGGCTACATTCATAATCCTTTGTAGCTCCTTATGGTCTTGGGCAGAGTAGGAGCCCGTACCAAGCTGTGACACAACCAGAAAGAATGCTTTCAATGGTGCATCTGTAAAAGTTGGTGAGAGTCAGAGTCGACGTGCCAAATTTCCTTAGTCTTCTGAGAACGTAAAGGCATTGGTGGGATTTATTAACTATAGTGTCAGTGTGGAGGGACCAGGAGAGGTTCTTAGTGATTTGAACACCTAAAAACCGGTAGCCTTGTGTCACTATGTGTGGACTTCTCCCCATGTCTGCGTGGGTTTCCTGCGGGTGCTCTGATTTCCTCCCACAATCCAAAGATGTGCAGGTTAGGTGGATTGGCCGTGCTAAATTGACCCTTAGGGTCCAAAGATGTGCAGGTTAGGGGGATTGGCCATGCTAAATTGACCCTTAGGGTCCAAAGATGTGCAGGTTAGGTGGATTGGCCGTGCTAAATTGACCCTTAGGGTCCAAAGATGTGCAGGTTAGGTGGATTGGCCGTGCTAAATTGACCCTTAGGGTCAAAAGATGTACAGGTTAGGTGGATTGGCTATGCTAAATTGTCCCTTAATATCCAAAGATGTGTGTGTTAGGTGGATTGGCCATGCTAAATTGACCCTTAGTGTCCAAAGATGTGCAGGTTAGGTGGATTGGCCATGCTAAATTGACCCTTAGTGTCCAAAGATGTGCAGGTTAGGTGGATTGGCCATGCTAAATTGACCCTTAGTGTCCAAAGATGTGCAGGTTAGGTGGATTGGCCATGCTAAATTGACCCTTAGTGTCCAAAGATGTGCAGGTTAGGTGGATTGGCCATGCTAAATTGACCCTCAGTGTCCAAAGATGTGCAGGTTAGGTGGATTGGCCGTGCTAAATTGACCCTTAGGGTCAGATGTACAGGTTAGGTGGATTGGCCATGCTAAATTGTCCCTTAGTGTCCAAGATGTACGGGTTAGATGGATTGGCCATGCTAAATTGCCCTTAGTGTTCAAAGATGTGCGGATTAGGTTGATTGGCCATGCTAAATTGACCCTTAGGGCAAAGATGGTAGGTTAGGTGGATTGGCCATGCTAAATTGTCCCTTAGTGTCCAAAGATGTATAGGTTAGGTGGATTGACCATGCTAAATTGCCCCTTAGTGTCCAAAGATGTGCAGGTTAGATGGATTGGCCATGCTAAATTGTCCCTTAGTGTGTAAAGATGTGTGGGTTAGGTGGATTGGCCATGCTTGGTGTCGAGGGGATTAGCAGGGTAAATATGCGGGATTACGGTAATGGGATCTGGGTGGTATTGCAGTCAGTGCAGACACGATGGGCTGAATGGCCTCCTTCTGCACTGTAGGGATTCTATGACACCCTGCACAAAGTCTACTCTTCTTTTTCCCCTTTAAAATTCATCCTCTCTCTCGTTGGATAAAACGGTTTAAATTCCGGTTCTGCCTTTCAATGCAAGTTAATCTTCCTCAGACGTACCCTGACAGAAACAGCGCGCAAACACTCCATTCCAGTCCTACTGGTCAGGGCACCGGTCAGAATCCACGCTCCAGGTTTTACAAGCAGATCCAAAGTGGCTGATGAAGACAGGCCTGTGTTTGAGAATGGGAAGGGGAAGATTGAATTCACTGCCAGAAAACACAGCGATGGGAGAGAGAGTAACAGAACAGACTGAGAGAACGGGTGTGACAGAAGTCAGGGGAATGACAGACGTTGGGAGGCAACGGAGATGAAGAAATAGTGAGAAGATTTCTGGAGGCAGAGGATTGCAATTTTTAAATTCGAGGCTTGCTCCATTTTAACACCCGATTGGAAGCGGATTTCCATCGAATCAGATCTAGAAGCAGGAAGAGGCCATTCAGCCCTTCGAGCCTGCTTAGTCGTTCATGTTGCTCATGGACGATCGTCGAATTCAACATCCTGATTCCCCTCCCCTGCCTTCCCTTCCCATATCCTGACCCTCTGCCTCACAGCGCCAGGGACTCGGGTTCAATTCCAGCCTCGAGTTACTGTCTGCACATTCTCCCCATGTCTGTGTGGGTTTCCTCCGGGTGCTCCAGTTTCCTCCCACAGTCTGAATGATGCACGGGTTAGGTGGATTGGCTATGCTAAATTGCCATTAGTGTCCAAAGATGTGCAGGTTAGGTGGATTGGCCGTGCTAAATTGTCCCTTAGTGTCCAAAGATGTGCAGGTTAGGTGGATTGGCCAGTGCTAAATTGTCCCTTAGTGTCCAAGATTTGCATTAGGTGGATTGGCCATGCTAAATTGCCCTTAGTGTCCAAAGATGTGCAGGTTAGGTGATTGGCCATGCTAAATTGCCCCTTAGTGTCCAAAGATGTGCAGGTTCGGTGGATTGGCCATGCTAATGCTCTTGTGTTTGGTGGATTGGCCATGCTAAATTGTCCCTTAGTGTCCAAAGATGTGCAGGTTAGGTGGATTGGCCATGCTAAATTGTCCCCTAGTGTCCAAAGATGTGCAGGTTAGGTGGATTGGCCATGCTAAATTGTCCCTTAGTGTCCAAAGATGTGTAGGTTAGGTGGATTGGACATGCTAAATTGTCCCTTCGTGTCCAAAGATGTGCAGGTTAGGTGGATTGGACATGCTAATTTGCCCCTTAGTGTCCAAAGATGTGTAGGTTGGGTGGATTGGACATGCTAAATTGTCCCTTAGTGTCTAAAGATATGCAGATTTGGTGAATTGGCTGTGCTAAATTGTCCCTTAGTGTCCAAAGATGTGCAGGTTAGGTGGGTTGGCCATGCTAAATTGTCCCTTAGTGTCCAAAGATGTGCAGGTTAGGTGATTGGCCATGCTAAATTGTCCCTTAGTGTCCAAAGATGTGCAGGTTAGGTGGATTGACCATGCTAAATTATCCCTTAGCGTCCAAAGATGTGCAGGTTAGGTGGATTGGCCATGCTAAATTGCCCCTTAGTGTCCAAAGATGTGCGGGTTAGGGGATTAACAGGATAAACGTGAGGTTACAGATATCGGACTGGGGTGGGATGCTCTGATGGACAATTAGTGCAGACTCGATAGGCTGAATAGCATCCTTTTGCACTGTAGTGATTGAAAGGATTGTAAATAAAGGAATGTTGCTATGATGATCAAACTTGTAGTCAATGACCAGTCCTGATAGAATCATAGAACCGTACACCGTAGAAAGAGGTCCTTCGGCCCATCAAGTCTGCACTGACCACAATCCCACCTCGGCCCGAGCCCCCCCTCACATCTCTGCAATATTTACCTGCTAATCCCTCTAACCTGTGCATCTCAGGACACTGAGGGGCAATTCTTAGCATGGCCAATCAACCTAACCCGCACACTTTGGACTGTGGGAGGGAACCCACACAGACATGAGGAGAGTATGCAAACTCCACACAGTGACCCAAGCCAGGAATTGAACCCAGGTCCCTGGAGCTGTGAAGCAGCAGTGCTAACCACTGTGCTACCGTGCCACCCAATTTTGACCATTTATCAGACATTTCCCTCCTACATCATCTGATAATGAATGTGGACACGATGGGGCTTAGCTCTGAAGCCATCTGTAGCCTAATATAATTAATAGTTTCAGCACCAATACAGACAGTGTAGAGGGAGCTTTACTCTGTATCTAACCCGTGCTGTACCTGTCCTGGGAGTGTTTGATGGGGACAGTGTAGAGGGAGCTTTACTCTGTATCTAACCCCGTGCTGTACCTGTCCTGGGAGTGTTTGATGGGGGGACAGTGTAGAGGGAGCTTTTCTCTGTATCTAACCCGTGCTGTACCTGTCCTGGGAGTGTTTGATGGGGACAGTGTTGAGCCGAGCGCCCTGATGTTGAATAATATTTTGACATGCTGGATCTCTGGCTCTGGAAAAGCCTGTGTCCATCATTGCTCTGGGTAGTGGGTATAGTGTGGGGGACAGTGGCATCTAGAGGTGTGTGAGAGCTACTGCGATATTGGAATCCAATTTCCCAATACTTCCCGAGGTCTAAGCTCAAATCCCAATCCCATATCAGTGAGCCAACATTGGATTATCTGAGCAACAGTCCTTAAAGTAATACTCCACTGCACCCCACCCCCACCATTTCAAACTCTCTCCCCCTCCTGTCAATGACTCCACCATGTTTGAAGGACTCCTCGCAGAATCTCTGAATTTTTCCAGACCCGTAGGCACTGCCATCTTGCCAGGTGAGTTATAGAATCCCTACAGTGCAGAAGGAGGCCTTTCAGCCCATCGAGACTGCACTGACCATATACTATCCAAGTCCTGTTTCTGTCACCCCTGTATTAATCCTGCCTTTTGCCCTGACACAAAGGGGACTAGATGTAGAGATGCCGGCATTGGACTGGGGTAGTAAGAACTCATTAAGAATCTAGCAACACCAATTTTAAATCCAACCGATTTATTTGATAGTAAATTTGCGAGCTTTCGACTTTCTGTCTTCGTCAGGGAGTGTATTTGCATTTGCCTGACGAAGACAGAAAGTCGAAAGCTCGCAAATTTACTATCAAATAAATCGGTTGGATTTAAAATTGGTGCTGCTAGATTCTTAATGAGTTCTTACTAAGGGAAAATTCAGCATGGCCAATCCATCTAACCCGCACATCTTTGGACACTAAGGGGCAATTTAGCATGGCCTATCCATCTAACCGGCACATCTTTGGACACTAAGGGGCAATTTAGCATGGTCAATCCATCTAACCTGTACATCTTTGGACACTAAGGGGCAATTTAGCATGGCCTATCCATCTAACCGGCACATCTTTGGACACTAAGGGGCAATTTAGCATGGCCAATCCATCTAACCCGCACATCTTTGGACACTAAGGGGCAATTTAGTATGGCTAATCCTCCTAACCTGCTCATCTTTGGACACGAAGGGGCAATTTAGCATGGCCGATCCATCTAACCTGCTCATCTTTGGACACAAGGGGCAATTTAGCATTCAATCATCTAACCTGCTCATCTTTGGACACTAAGGGACAATTTAGCATGGCCTATCCACCTACCTGCACATCTTTGGACACTAAGGGACAATTTTAGCATGGCCAATCCACATAACCTGCACATCTTTGGACACTAAGGGGCAATTTAGCATGGCCAATCCACATAACCTGCACATCTTTGGACACTAAGGGACAATTTAGCATGGCCAATCCACCTAACTTGCATATCTTTGGATACTAAGGGGTAATTTAGCATGGCCAATCCACGTAACCTGCACATCTTTGGACACTAAGGGGCAATTTAGCATGGCCAATCCATCTAACGTGCACATCTTTGGACTGTAGGAGTAGCACCCGAGGAAACCCACACAGACACAGGGAGAACATGCAAAATCCACACAGACAGTGACCCAAGACTAGTAATTGAACCCAGGTCTCTGGCACTGTGAGACAGCAGTGCCAACCACTGTGCCACCCAATCTGAACTAAAGTTAAGCTCAGCTGGGCGCCCCCCTCCCCTCACCCTGCTCAGTCCGACACAAAGTATGTCATTCTGTGGAATATTTCTGAGGGAGCTGGGGAACACAGGCGATTGGAATTGCATACGGCCTGATTTGGGTCGTGTTATTTTTAGTGGCTCAGCCCTGCTGTCCTCCTTTTCTCTCTCTCTCTCCCTCTCTCTCTCCGAGCACGTTGAATCTCTCCCGGAGCTTGCCGTGCGTCTCGCAGTGAGTGCCAGGCATCAGCCTCCCAGAAACCAGACCACCTTCCTCCGTGTGCCTCGCTGGTGTCTTGTGGCTGATCATTAAACCCCCCCCCTCCCCTCCCCACCACACTGACCCCCTCACCTTCCCCTCCCGACTGACCCCCTTCCCCCTGCCCAAAAAGCCCACAGACCCAAGCCCAGGAGCGGCGACCCCCTCCCCCCCCACATTTCTGACTCCACAACCCCTCCCCCACCCCCACGTCCACCTATCACGTCTCCACCCCAACCCCCCACTACCCAAGCCCCCAACACCCACCACCAAGCACACACCCAACACGGGGACCTCCCCCCCCTGAACCCCCTCGCCCCAGCTCCCACAACTAGACCCCCAGTCTCAAACACCACCCGAACACTCCCCACGCCTCGCTATCCACTATCCCAGCCCAGCAATGGAACACCCCCCTCCCCCCCATCACAAACCACTCAATCTGACCACCCCTCCCCAACGCCCAGTAACTGACCCCCCCTCCTACAGCCCAAACGGACCCTAACATCCACCTCCCCAGCACCCACAACTGACCCCCCCTCCCAGCCCAACTACTCGTCAAGACCACCACCCCCTCCCCCAGCAACATTCACACTGCCCCCTCCCCCTCCCTTTACCTACTCAGTCTATTGATAACGCCCCTACCGCCAACCCAGTGATCTTGACCCCCCTCTGAACACACCTCCTACCCAGCCAACCCACGACAGTAACACCCCTCCCCCTCCCCAGCCCCACTAGAGCACCCCCTCACCCAGCAACCACACATGACACGAAATCCGCCCCCTCGCCCAAGCCCACACTGACCTCCCCCCCTCCCCAGCCTCCACACACACCCCGAACACCACTGAACCCCCTTCCCAGGCCCCAGACCCACCAACTGACTCCCCCCATCCCCCACCATCCCCAGCCACACAACCCAAACAACTGACCCCACCTCCCCCCCGAACTCCGCAACCCAGCCCACTACACACGAACCCCCCCTCTCCCCAGACCACCCACCTGAACCCCCAACCCGTAACCACCCCTCACCCAGCCCAGACTGTACCCCCCTAACCCCGCACCAACACTCCCCAGACAGATCTGCGTACCCCCCTTTCCCCCACCTCCCCAGCCCAGACTTGTACCTGAACCCTTCCTCCCCCCCCCTTCCACGACCCACAAGAGCCCAAGACATCCTGACCCCACCACACCTCCCACCCCCCCCAGCCAGCAGACTGGAAATAGCCCCCTCCCCCACCCTCCCCACCCCGGCCCACAGACTGACCCCCTTCCCCTCACTCCCAGTCCAAGAATGACCCCCTCCCCAGCCCACACTGACCCCCTCCCCTCCTCCCCAGCCCAGACTGACCCCCTCCCCACTCCCCGGCCAGTGGGACGGACCCCCTCCGACCCCTCCCCGGCCCCAGACTGACACCCCTCCACCCCTCCCGGCAGAAGTGACCCCCTCAACCCCCCTCCCCGGCCCAGACTGACCCCCATCCCCCCCTCCCCAGCCCACAACTGACTACCCTATACATCCCCCACCCACCAACCCCAGACTGCCCCCCTCCCCCCCCCAGCCCAGACTGGACACCCTCCCCCTCCCCTCCCCCCCCGCGTGACTCTGACCCCCTCCCCCCTCCCCAGCCAGGATGACCCCCGCACCACCCTGACACGACCACACGAGAACCCCGTAGAACTGAACCCTCTCTCCGCCCGCCCAGACCTGCCACCCCTCCACCCACCACAACCACCTCTCCCAGCCACACACTGACCCCCTAGACCCCCTCCCCAGCCAGACTGACCCCTCCCCCCTCCCCAGACCCAGATC